>LR738709.1:264545396-264555888 GCA_902687465.1 Secale cereale | reverse complement strand
ACACACACAGGGTTTCGCAAACACTGGACGTAGCCCAAGAGCGGTTACCCAACTGTCCTTGACCGTGGACACGGCTATTCGAATAGTTTTACACCCTGCAGAGGTTGCACACTGATGCGGAGCATCCTTCGTTCATCCCCATGTACACCACTTGGACGCAAGGTGATCCTGTTCCTCGATGCTTCCCCTTTCTTTTCTCGCGAGACATGGATGCTACTAAAAGCGCGGACCTTGTGCTTGATCAGGAACACCCAAGGCGACCATGGAGAACCCAAGGACCAAGGCCAAGTGCGCGCGAGAGAGAAGGAAGAAGGGCCAGCACCTTCAGGCCCCGGACATCCGGCCCCCAGGCCCGGACATCCGGCGCCCTAGCCGGAAATCCGGCGCCACTGTCCAGAAGACACCCGTGGCTCAACCCCTCCAGCCCGGACATCCGGCCCCTCGGCCCGGACATCTGGCGTCTCGGGAAGGCCCGGACATCCGGCCCCCGCCCGGACATCCGGCCCGTGTCTGCGCACAGTGTATCGGGCCTGAGGCCCATGTATCCCTCTCCCACTTACCCCTTCGTGGACCTAGACTATATATACTCCTCCCCCTCCTCCATTTGAGGGTTAGCTTAGGTTTAGCTCATTTGAGATAGAGCTTTGCTCATCCACTAGTGGTTCATCTCCTTGTGAGTGACTGCGGCCCCTCCACGGAGAAGATCCACACGGATTCAAGACCTCCTCTGCGGAGAAGATCCTACGGGATTCAAGGCCCCTCGCGGGAAGATCCTACGGGATATCATCAAGACCTCCTCACGGAGAAGAACCGGTTACCCTTTGTATCGTCCCTTGTTGATCATGGATCTTGTATCTCTTTGTGTTTCAAGGATTTAGCATATGTGTGACTTGTTCTTGTTGGTTTGAGTGATTCTCTCGTCTTTCCCCTCGTGATCCCCTCTTGTGTTCTTAGTGTTCATCGTGGGATCCCCTCCATTTCGTGAAAGATCGGCCATCTAGGGTTCCACCCTACATCATATGGTATCAAGAGCATAGGTTGATCACGAATTTGAAGCCCTACACCTTGTTTTCTAGCCTTGTTTTTGTTGTGTTCTTCCCCAATTTCGAAAATTCTCCATCAAAAATAGCCCCAATTTTTTTGTGATCTGTTGGTTTGATGAAGTTTTGTTGATTTTGATCCATGGATTTGCTTGTTTTCAAGTGGATCTAGCATTTCCCCAAGTTTCCCCATCTTTCCTCCACAAAATCCGTCAAATTTTGCCCCCAAAATCATCAAATTCCGCCCACAAACGAGTTTGGAAGTCCCAATCCCGATCTGGAATCGTCGGGCCGGACATCCGGGCCATAGGCCGGACATCCGGGCCATCGGGCCGGACATCCGGCTCCTGGAGGGCAAAATCGCGCAAGGTTCTGGACATCAGGTCCCGGAAATCCGGGCTCCACCCCGGATGTCCGACCCCTGCAGTTTCAGACTTTTTCGTTTCACCGTTTTGTCCATAATTAATTCATCCGAACTCCGATTTTGATGTTCTTGAGCTCGTTTTGAAGCTCTTGACATCCCCCATAACACAAAAATACTACCATCATCATTTGACTCCATCATATTTTAGGAATTTTGGCATCTTTGCCTAGGACTTCCACCATATCATCCGCATAACCACCACCGACTTCCGCAACCTAACCCATTTTGTTCCCCATAGCATTTGTGGTTGCTTGAGTAGTGATTTGAGTCTCCTAAGGTGTTTAGGCTACTTAGGGACCATTGCTTCTTCATCAACCACCACCACCACTTCCGCATAGCCTAGTCCACCATACATAGCCAACCCAACTTAACCAAATTTTTGTTCGAGCTTGTTTGAGTTGTGGCTTGTGTCTCCTAAGGTGTTTCGGCTACTTAGGGACCGTGACTTCAACTCCGACATCGTGTATAGCCCACCATTCCACTTCCGCAACCACCACGGCATTGCCGCTAGCACCATTTGATATTTGTCCTTGAGATTTTGAGTTGTGGTTTTTCCGTTTCCTAAGGTGTTTCGGCTAATTAGGAACGGGTCTACATCAAGAGCACCACCTCTCATCATCGACACGGACGGTAACTTCGACGACATCATTGTATATTCCCTTGCAATTGCATTGTTAACCCCTAGCCCATTTTTGCGTCACTTACCTATCGAGACTAGCCATTTGAGTATTGCCGGCAACGTGACTTGTGCACATTAGTGATCATACTTCCCATATCATACATACCATATCACCGAGGTGCATATCTTGGTATCATCTCTTGTGACACAAGGTTGTCATCGCATATACTCAATTGCTATCTTGGTTCGTGAAGTTTTGCATGAGAAAAGAGCTCAAAAGAGAAAGAGCCAAACAAGCTTTTAAGCATAAAGAAAAAGATACGCAAAGAGCTTTTAAGCAAGAACCATAGCATCATACTACATTAAGATTGTCATACTCGATCATTTTGGATCATACCACCGGAATACCATACATATAGCATACATGGGATAGAAGGCGTTGCATTTTGCTTAGTAGGTTGTGCACAAGTTCGTATCCGCCTATTGTGCAATCGCGCTAGCGTCTCTCTAGTGTTGTGCAACACGAGCATTTTCGTGGATTCCACATTTTGGCTCATTCCTTGGTTGCACGACCCCATCTATCTATCCGTGTGTGTGTTTCCGTGTGCCACCCATCTTGCTATTGGTCTACTTGTTGCATTTGCAAATTTGTGAATCTTTTTCAACATTATTGAGTCTTGCTAACATTTCGCTTCAAATTTTTGTGCCACTATCCTCACCGAGCTCCACCATAAGCTTTACTTGTGTAGGTGTGAGAAACCGACAAGAATTGGTACCAATTGTGCTATTTCCTTGTTCCACATTTGAGTGATCATTGATCCATCTTCAACATCGGTCAAGGTACATTTGGTATAGTTCTTCTCTTTCTCCCACTCATACTTGCTAGCGTCTTGTGATGGATAGGCAAGGCATTTCATCTCCGGTCTTCGACATCGACGGCACGAACAAGGACATCCACGCGAAAACCATCGGACTACAACAAGAAATGCAAGAGTGCTTGGGCAACATCGCCATCGAACAACAACACTTCGAGACAAGGACAATGGCTTCCTTCGACGACATGTGCGACTCCTTCAACAAACAAATGGCGGAGCTCCGACACTTGGTGGTCGATTACAAGTCTTCTTACCCTTCGTCATCCTCTCGGCGGCGACGTTCAAGTCACAAGTCTTCGGAGCGCAAACATGATGCAAGTGCAAGTCTTCCACGGCCACACCGCCATGGCGACCATCGACATCGTCATGAAGGGCAAGTCACCTCCAAGCATCATGTGCACGACGACGACGAACGACATCTACCAAGAGCTCAAGCACGACAACGGCATCATCATCATGAAGATGCTCGACAAGCGCATATCTACAAGTCCGAAGACGCTCTACTTCACGCCAAGCCCAAGCTTCAAGAGCATAAGAGAAGACCGCGAGACAAGCACACCCAAGACGGAGCTACGGCTACAACCACCACTTCGGCATCTTCGCCAAGTGCTATCAAGGCATCTTCGCCTTCGGACGTACGGCATCTTCGCCTACTTCCCATGAGTTCGCCTACATCGACGTCTTCATCATCAAGGTGATCATCTACGAGCGACGGCGACAAGACGGTCGAGCATGGGCCATCCCCTTCGACCAAGGCGACGAGCATGAACCTCTTCGACACCATGAAGACGGCGCCCGTATTGGACTACTACTCCGGGTCAAGCTACGCAAGCAAGCATGAGACCTTCTCTTTGACCTCGGAGGAGCGTGATGGTTTGCCACACCCTACGGCATTCATCTTTGGAGGCATTACGGACGAGGAAGTTGAGCATGGAGACTATTGCACCTACACCTCATCAACATCCACATATGAAGAGATGCCCCAATTCCCATGTGAGGAGAGCCACCACCACATGAGTGATACGAGTGACTCCACCATATGTGACCTTGAGAGCATTTCCCTTGAGAGGATGAGAGTGACCACTACTAGCCCCATACATGAGAGCATGCCACTTCTCCTATGTGAGGTTGAGAGCCATTTGAGTGACTCCACCAACCATACGAGTGAGAGCATCCACGAGGGAGCGAGTGAGCCACAACACTCTGTGAGTAAGGTAGTTGATAGGGGATGTGAGGCCACTATGATTTCTAACGACTTAACCTCTACTCCGAGTGTGCTTTCTTTGGTGCTAGGTCTCCTACAAGAGGACATGCCTACCCTCGATGAATCCGTCCCTCCAATGGACAACCCGATGGCCATGGTGGAAGAAGATGCACCACCCACATGGTTCCATCACGATGAAGATGAGTACGATTGGATCATGAACACCTCACCTACAACGCATGAGCGACGCTCCAAAGGTAAAATAGGTGAAGGTGATGCTCTTGTCCCGCTAGTGGACTATCTTGACAATGATTGCTTGCATGATGTTGACACACCTATTGCCATGCTTCATGCTAGTGCGACTTCATCATGTCTTGACTTACCTATTTATGATGAATATGATGATGAGCATGTTGAGTTGCCTAGTTGTGATGCTATGCTCCATAGGATATCATGTGAAAATTCTATTGGTCACATCATGTTTGAGAATCCTTTAAACTTGTCATATGCTATGAGTGAGATCTCCCATATTGCATCATTTCAATCTCAACATAGTAACTATGCATGCCAAATTAAAGTAAATCCCATTTGCACTTGTGGCATAGATGACAAGATGATGGTCATTGGAAGGTGTTTCTCTTGCGATGATATTGCCATGCTTCCTTTACATGATTTGCGCAATTCATCTAATATACCATGCCATGATCACATTGCTCCGGATATGCATTGTTTTGGATGTTATCAATATTCTCCATGTGATGTTTCCATTGATGCTCATGAGGAGACCCCCATAGTTTCCTCATACATACTAGGAGATCTTGATGCATTCCATACTTTGCATAGTTCCCATAATTGTGTGCACCATATGCATTCCATGAATAACAATGCTCTACCTACTTGTCATGATGCATTACACAATTTGAGTCTCCATTATGCTATACATAACAACAAACCTCTCATGATGGATGACATGTTTCTATATCACGCATCTCATTTATTTGAGCATTGGCTATTTTGTGCTAACCAACACATGCACGTGCGCATCATGATGGATGATGTGTACATATACCATGCACACACAATTTTTCCTTTGTCTTTGTTTTGTGTAGGTACTCATGAACATTTGTCAACCTCACAATCCCATGAGTTGACAAAACGAGCTCTTGAGAGCAATGACGATTTGGGATCCCGTGGATTGTCCTTACCACCATTCTGTCACGCAACCACTACGCGCATATCTTTTACTTGGCTCTCACACGGCTATGGGCTATTTGCCACTTAACACATTATGCCCATACTATCGTGTTCACTTTGCATGTTATGCCTCTTGCTATGACTTTGCCATGCAATTGTGACCCTTGCTTGCCTTTACACATGATTCACCATTATGCTACTTATATGTGTATTTGCATGCTTGCTGGAGATACTTGTAGCTACTACCATGATTTCTTTGTGCCCCATGCTATTGTTGATTCTTGTGTTGGGAGAGTCATGATATCCCATTGCTATTTCCATATGGCCTCTCATCAACACATTGATGCTATTTTGCTCATATCTTGCTTTCATGCTTGTGCTATGCCATGTGCATCACGTATGGTCACTATTTGCACACATGACATGCTTGCCATGATTACCTCTAGTATGTTGCATCTTCGCACTACTAGCTTGTTTGACTTGATTGCTATGCTTGCTTGCTATATTGCATCACCCATGTTCCACTCTTACTTGCTTTCTTGGGTTGATGACATATATGTTCATGCCATTCACATGATTCACATTGATCATTGTCACTTGTCTCCATTCGTTGCATCTCTCATATTCCCTTGTATTGAGTGCAACCATGCTATGCATATTGATATTGGAGACTTTGACACCCTTCTTGAGATGCATACTTGCTTGATTGAGCCTATTACACTTGGTTGTTCACGCATCTTATGCCTACATACCATGCACCACACCCTTGTACTTTCTTATGATAAGAATGATGCAAGCACTTGTTGGGTATTTTCCCGCACGAATGCTAGGTTTCGCATTATGGCTAACCTCATTTGTTTTTCTGAGTGTTTGTCATGTCCTTTCATTTTGAAGGATTCACAAGGCAGTGCCATCACGTGGCATCTTGGGCATGTTAAGGCATACACGTTGCGCGACAACAACATCTTCGAGAACATACATAAGGTGCATTCCTTCTTTGTGAGCCATCCTCACATATGCATATTGGATAGGCCATACTTTCATTGTTGTTTCCTTCTTGTTGTCTACATGATACATCTATGGGATGGAGGACCGACATTGAAGATGGACCCTTTGGATGCACCTTCGGACCTTCACTCATGCCACGACATCGAGCATTGGTATATCAAAACTCCTTTGGCACATTGCACCAAAACCTTCATATTTGTTGATTGTGTGCTCACATGCCATGCTCCATGGACAAATCATACACATGACAAATTTGCATCTTATGCATGGATTGTCTCACAATATGATTGCCTCGTTGCATCATGTATTCCCATGTCATCCATGATATATGATCTTGTGCATTTCCTTAGCAAATTTGTTGTGATCTTTCTTGATGGCATATTCATACATCATCATCATATTGTCCTCCATCAATTGCATGATACCATACACATATTGAGCATCCATTGCCATGTTCATGCTCTTGATAAACCATCACACTATGACATCATTTTGCACAATGGTAGAAATTGTAGCTTTGTGTGCCATGCCAATTACCCCACCTTTGTGTGCACAACAAATGATTTTGCTCACATGAATGCTTTCCATCTCATACTATATCATCTTGCTAAGCTTCATGTACCTTGTCACACGGACTCATTCTTACATGATGGATACTTTGTGTGCGCTAACCATTGTATTTCCAAGTGTACTTTGTGTTTGCTCATTTTGCATGTACCCCATACCGAAGACACCTTGGAGTACTTGGATTGCGACATGCCTTCAACTTTGTCCAACTACAAGTCCGTTCACGACTACCGTTTCCATGGTGATGAGGTTTTTGATCCGAGGTCGGATCTTTCCCAAGGGAGGGGAGATGATGCGGAGCATCCTTCGTTCATCCCCATGTACACCACTTGGACGCAAGGTGATCCCGTTCCTCGATGCTTCCCCTTTCTTTTCTCGCGAGACATGGATGCTACTATAAGCGCGGACCTTGTGCTTGATCAGGAACACCCAAGGAGACCATGGAGAACCCAAGGACCAAGGCCAAGTGCGCGCGGGAGAGAAGGAAGAAGGGCCAGCACCTTCAGGCCCCGGACATCCGGCCCCCAGGCCCGGACATCCGGCGCCCTGGCCGGAAATCCGGCGCCACTGTCCAGAAGACACCCGTGGCTCAACCCCTCCAGCCCGGACATCCGGCCCCTCGGCCCGGACATCCGGCGTCTCGGGAAGGCCCGGACATCCGGCCCCCGCCCGGACATCCGGCCCCTGTCTGCGCACAGTGTATCGGGCCTGAGGCCCATGTATCCCTCTCCCACTTACCCCTTCGTGGACCTAGACTATATATACTCCTCCCCCTCCTCCATTTGAGGGTTAGCTTAGGTTTAGCTCATTTGAGATAGAGCTTTGCTCATCCACTAGTGGTTCATCTCCTTGTGAGTGACTGCGGCCCCTCCACGGAGAAGATCCACACGGATTCAAGACCTCCTCTGCGGAGAAGATCCTACGGGATTCAAGGCCCCCTGCGGGAAGATCCTACGGGATATCGTCAAGACCTCCTCACGGAGAAGAACCGGTTACCCTTTGTATCGTCCCTTGTTGATCATGGATCTTGTATCTCTTTGTGTTTCAAGGATTTAGCATATGTGTGACTTGTTCTTGTTGGTTTGAGTGATTCTCTCGTCTTTCCCCTCGTATTCCCCTCTTGTGTTCTTCGTGTTCATCGTGGGATCCCCTCCATTTCGTGAAATATCGGCCATCTAGGGTTCCACCCTACATCACACACTTTACCCACTAGATCCGGGGAACTTCCGTGTCATCCACGACCTGCGGTACCTCAAGTACCCGGGGTAAGCACCCGATCACTATCTTTCCGTAGGCGACACTAATATGAAGTCCACTCGATTGGTAGCAACCCCCGTGCCCCATTTCACATCTTAAGATTTTTGGAGCCTCGCTCCCATTTTCATCACATAGCACAAGCACAGGGTACCAACGGTGTGTCCGGTGCCCTGTAAAGACAGTCATGGCCGCCTATCCAAGCGCGACCCCATCCCGAGAGTGACCTCATGTCACTCCCGTCACTAGTAATGCGGGCACCATGCTAGTATCGGCCTAGGTAATCAATAATGCCCTTTCCCATATAAGGGTAGAGTGGTTGCGCATGTAAAGTTGGAATAACGGTCGTAACTTAAACCAATCCGTTTGAAAAACATCACACACACACTTGTCTCGGTACACCACTTCGTCATCAAGTGGTTACCCAACTCATCATCTCCCTCGGGCATAAGTGACACCCGATGTTTTTTTTAAAGAGTCCTTCGAAAGTACTATGCTTCCACCATTATGCATATCCCCGTTCCACTTCCATAGCCACTACCATATTAACCTATCTATACCCACCCGCATAACCCTCATAGGAAGGTAGGGTCATTCTTGATGCAAGTTTCAATATGGAAGAAACAAGGTGACCCACACAAGTGTCATCGTCTCAACATGATTCCGGTGCATTGACAATAAGTTTTATATGACATGCATGGAAAAAAGGGGTATCATAGACATGGTCAAAGGGCTGCTTGCCTTGGTTGGCTTGGTCTTCAAAGCCTTCAAGTCCTTCTCCTTCTTCTTCTTCCGCAACCTCGTCAAACACGGTATCTAATCGTCGCAATAAAATAACGGGAAAATAAGACAATAATAAAAACAGACAAATCAAAGTGCTCAGAAAAATGTCAACTTAGTTTTATAAAATACTAGAGGGAAAACTAAGATGGCAAAAATTCTTAGTTTGGGATTTGGAGTGACAGAATGGGGTAGATGGATTTTTGAACAGAGGTTTTTGTGTTCAAATTTAGATTTAAATTTGAACAGTACATAATAGGTTCATGAATATGTGTGAATGTTATATCATTAAATAGGTTGGAATATTACAAGTTTTTAGGAACTGGAATTATTTCATTTGGATAAATGTTTTATCCTGTGGAATTTTTATCAAACAGACAGAAAAAGAAAAAGAAAAGTGGCATTGTGCGAGGCTGCCACGTCGAAGGCGTAAAGGCGAAGTACGCCTTCGACCGACGGCGAACCGGTGCGCGCGCGTGCATTTTTAAACCTAATGGGTGGGTCCCACCCGTTAGGGCGTGAGGCTGACGGACAGGGCCCACGACCGTCGTCGTCTACCTTCGTCCAGAGGCGACGCCGAGCTTGCCGGCGGCGATATAGGGCACGGGAGGATGCGTGGGTGGTACCGTTGTGCTCAGGGAGGAGCCGCCGTTCAGATGGAGGTGCAGTTGGTCGCCGGGGTGGCCTGGTTCGCCGGCGACGAGGAGGCACGGCGGAGTTGCTTCGGGCAGCGGCGGTTCCGGCCGTTTCCGGCAGCTAAAGAGAGGGGAAACAGGGGGGAAATGGTCAATGGGCTCCTGCGGTTCTAGATCGAGTGAGAGCGGTAGTGGAGAAGGCGTACACCTCTGGATCGACGGCGACCCGAGGCGGCGGAGCTCGAGCTCGAACTCGAGCTCGGGCTCGTTTGGAGAGGACTGAGTGGTGTAGGGGGATCGTTAGGTGTGTGAGAGAGCGAGTGGTGAGGAGAGGGAGGCGCGGGGCGTCCCTTTTATAGGCGAACGGTGGGGTGCCGTGGACCCGTGCGTTCGCGAGCTCCTGCTCGTTGCCACAGGGCTCGGGAGGAGCTGACGCCGTGTCTGGGGCGTTCCTGGATTCGGCCCAGAGCCAGGGAGAGAAGAGAGGGAGCAGGGGGAGGCCAGGGCACCGCGCGTGCGAGGAAGCTCATTGAAGCTCTCGCGTGGCCAGCGCGTGCGAGCTGGGGAGAGAGGAGGGAGAAGGAGGAGGGGGCCGACCAGCTGCCGTGATGTGGACGTCGAGGCGGCCTCGGGAGACTCCATCCCGACGCCCTAGGTGGTCGGGCGCCTCGGGCAGGACGCGGCTACAGTGCGGGAGCGCACTGTAGCGCACTCCAGAGCGCCCATATGGCTGGCATGGCCGTGTCCCACGCGCTCTGGACGCGGCAACCTTGTCCATTGGCTCTAGGGGAGAGTAAAGAATGCGGGAGGGGCGTTGGATGCCATGGAGATCTTCTAGAAGGAGACAGTGGTGAGAGAGGAAGGTGAAAGTGGTTGTCCAGAATGTAAAATG
>LR738709.1:264472662-264545316 GCA_902687465.1 Secale cereale | reverse complement strand
CCCCCCCCCCCCTCAATCATTGAGCTGAGGCCAGGGGAGAGTTACTGGAGGTGCAAGGGGACTTAAGGAAGCTGTGGTAAAAAGCCTAGTTCAAGGAGAACAAGGAAAGAGGTAAAAGTGATAGTTTTGGAAAATCACCAGAAGGTGTTTGATGTGGTTTTGGACAAGCAAATGATTTCCAATTCACATGAGACTTAACAAGATCAAATGGTATATAGAAATAGGGTGTTCCACTAAGTTTGGGCTCATTTGAAGAAACTTGCCAATGTAACTTTGGTAAACCCTAGAAATCAATAGAAATGGGTTTTCCAAGATTAAGTTAAGCAAATCATCCCTCCTTGATGCACCACTTGGTGTAGTGTCATCATTTGGGGTTGTGATCATGCCCACAAAACTTGAGGTCACAAGTAAAAAGTTGGTAATGTAAAGTTTCTCAAACTTCAAAAATGGATAGAATTGTCTTGAGGGGTTTTGATGATGTTTTCTTGCTTCCCAAGGCATTGGGCTTGGCAAGATCATCAAATATGTCATATCTGACATGATATAATTTCCCTAGAATTTTTAGAGAATATTTCCTTTGTAAATATTTCAAAAGCTTGAAATATCCAGAAAGGGTTTCTGAGGGATTTGTCCAATATTTTGAACATGACGAAGTGTTGAAACTCTTATATATGGACAATATATGTCCTAAGAGTCTCCCTGAATTTTGGAAATTATTTTTCAAATAGTTGAATAATTTTTCCCTATTAAAGACCATTTCGGGCCTTAAGAAAAAGCTTTTAAATAAAATAGGAAAATAACTTTTAAAATTATATTTTTGTGGTTTTTGGGAGTCCTATACCTAATAGGTTTCAAATATACTCTTTGAAATATTTTTATCACCCTAAATCAAGCACTTGCAGTGCAAGGCTCAATTCAGGGGTTTTTAGAAAACTAATTTTTGTAAATACCTTTTGGCCAAATTATTTTTGTATGAATATACTATACTGTTATATACACTTGGTATGATCATTGGGCAGAAGTTTGGGGTAAGGAGATGAAGTATATAAGATGGAGTAGTTGACTTTAGAGAGCACTTGAAAATCACAGTGAGAAAAACTTAATTCCAAATAAAAGCCAAATGATGCCAAAAAAATTTGTTGGTCCAAATTTTCATGTTTTATTAATGCAAATGGCATGTTACAAAATGCAGGGTGTGGCAGACCTACCCCCTTACAAGAATCTCGTCGCCGAGATTCCTAAACTAGGCTTTAGAAGAGATCGGGATACTCGGATCTAAGATAGTCTTCACGTTCCCAGGTTGCCTCTCCTTCCGTGTGGTTGCTCCACTAGACCTTGAAGTACTTGATGGTGTGGCTTCGCGTCCGTCGCTCTGCTTCATCCAGAATGCAAATGGGCCTCTCGCGGTAGGTCAAATCAGGCTGGAGATCAATGGCTTGGTCATCGACATCCTTGTAGAGATTAGGATTGTCCGGAACTTGGAGACCCTTCCGGAGTTGTGACACGTGGAATACATTGTGCACATCGGATAGCTTAGGTGGTAGTTCCAACTGGTAAGCCACTTCTCCTTGTCGGTCGGTGATCTTGAAGGGGCCAATAAATCTTGGTGCAAGTTTCCCCTTAACGTGGAAACGCTTGGTTCCCTTCAGAGGAGTTACTCATAGATACACATGGTATCCCACACGGAAACTCATGTCTCGGCGACGTGAATCGGTAGCTCTTCTGTCTTGATTTGGCAGCCTTCAAACGTTCTCTGACTAGTTGGACTTTCTCTTCTGCTTCGCGGAGAACATCTGGTCCAAAGACTAGCCCTTCTCCAGTTTCTGACCAGTTGAGGGGTGTGCGACACTTGCGTCCGTACAACACCTCAAATGGTGCCATCTGAAGGCTCGACTGATAACTGTTGTTATAGGAGAACTCGGCAAAAGGGAGGCAATCTTCCCACTTGGCTCCGTATGCTAAGACACAAGCTCGGAGCATGTCTTCGAGTATTTGATTTACTCGCTCCGTCTGTCCTCCGGTTTGTGGGTGAAAAGCGGTGCTGAAAGACAACTTGGTTCCCAAGGCTTCTTGGAATCTTTTCCAGAACCTTGAAGTAAACTGGGTGCCTCGATCTGACACAATCTCCTTTGGAACACCATGGAGGCACACGATTCGATAGATATAGAGGCTGGCCAGCTCGTTTCCACTGTAGGTTGTTTTGACGGGAATGAAATGGGCTACTTTGGTCAAATGGTCGACTATGATCCAGATGGAGTCATGTCCTTTATTCGACCTTGGTAATTAAGTGATGAAGTCTATTACGACTTTATCCCACCTCCACTCAGGAACCTTGAGTGGTTGGAGCAATCCAGCGGGTCGCTGATATTCAGCCTTGACCCTTTGGCACACATCACACTTTGCAACATAGGTGGCAATCTCTCTTTTCATCCCGTGCCACAAAAATCTTTCCTTCAAGTCTTGATACATCTTGGTTCCTCCGGGGTGGATGGAATACGGAGTGTCATGGGCTTCTTGTAGGATCAAATTCTTCAGCTCCATCTTGTTTGGTACGCATATGCGGCCTTTGTACCAAAAAATCTCGTGCTCGTCCTCGAAGAATCCTGGGGCTTTGCCTAGCTTCATCTTATTCTTGATGCCTTCAATGCTTGCGTGTCCACCTTGTGCTTTCTTAACTTCGTCCATCAGGGTTGGTTTGACTTCCATATGGTCTAGAAATCCATGGGTGACCAATTCCAAACTGAATTGTTCCAACTCTTTAAACAGGGCTAGCTGCCTTCTTTGAATTATGGCATTCAGGGAGCAAGCCTTTCTGCTTAAGGCATCGGCTACCACGTTAGCCTTCCCGGCGTGATATTGAACACTGAGGTCATAATCCTTGATTAGTTCCAACCATCTTCGTTGCCTCATGTTCAATTCCTTCTGTGTGAAAATATACTTCAGACTTTTGTGGTCTGTGTATATCTCACACCGTTTCCCTAGGAGGTAATGCCGCCATGTCTTCAAGGCATAAACTACTGCTGCTAACTCAAGATCATGAGTAGCGTAGTCCTCTTATGAGGTCGTAGCTGCCTTGAGAGGAAAGCTATGACTCGTCCTTCTTGCATCAGAACGCTTCCCAATCCGGTTCGAGAGGCATCACAATATATCACGAACTCTTTGTGAATATCCGGTGTTGCCAGAACTGGGGCACTGGTCAATCTGTTCTTGAGCTCTTGGAAGCTTTCCTCGCATTTTGGCGTCCATTCGAACTTCTTGTCCTTCTTCAGGAGCTGAGTCATTGGCCGGGCAATGCTAAAGAATCCTTCCATGAATTTGCGGTAATAGCCCGCAAGTCTGAGGAAGCTTCTGACTTCTTTGACGGTCGTTGGGGATTGCCATTGGGTCACAGCTTCGATCTTCGCGGGATCAACTGACAATCCTTCCTCGGTCAAGACATGACCTAAGAATCCAACTTTATGCAGCCAAAACTCACATTTGCTGAATTTGGCATATAGTTGGTGCTCTCGAAGCTTGTCTAGGACCATCCTCAAATGTTGCTCGTGCTCTTCCTCCATCTTTGAGAAGACAAGAATGTCATCAATGAAGACAACAACAAACTTGTCAAATTATTCCATGAAGACTTTATTCATGAGATACATGAAGTAAGATGGGGCATTCGTTAATCCAAAGGTCATGACCGTGCACTCATACATGCCATATCTTGTTACAAATGCCGTCTTCGGAATATCTTGGGGTCTGATCTTCAGCTGGTAGTACCCAGATCTGAGGTCAATCTTGGAGAACACCTTGGCTCCGCCGAGTTGATCAAACAAATCTTCAATCTTGGGAAGTGGATACTTGTTCTTGATTGTATCTTCATTGAGGGAACGGTAGTCAATGCATAAGCGGATGGTACCGTCCCTTTTTGCCACAAACAGAACAGGTGCTCCCCAAGGGGAGGCACTTGGGCGGATAAATCCCTTCCTCAACTGCTCTTTGAGTTGCTTCTTCAACTCGGCAAATTCTTCCATCCCCGTTCTATAAGGCTTCTTATAGATGGGTCCTGCCCCGAGCATGAGCTCGATAATGAACTCAATGTCACGGTCAGGGGGCATTCCCGGTAGCTCATCCGGAAAGACATCGGGATACTTGCACACTACTGGCATGTAATGCCCCAGATGTAACACTTTCCAATTATGGCAATATATGAACTTTGACTTCATCAATTCCATTCTAGGCTCTTCTTTCATTTCGGGTTTCTTCATTTTGTCGTGTGCGTGTGTGCATTTCATCCATGTCTTGTTGTCATGTGCATTGCATTGCATTCGTGTTGTCACTTGCACCCGATTCCACTTGCCTCTTCCCGTTGTCCGTTTCGAGTTCCGACGGTCACACACGTGCCCGTGGCACCCCCGAGTCCTTCTTTCGTGTGTGCCCGTGTAACGTTTCCGGAATGAGGTGAGACTTGTCGTGCGATGTTGTTTTGGTACGTGTAGGCCACCTGTCAAGTTTCCTCGCGTTTGGAGTTCGTTTGGTACTCCAACGGTTAACCTAGTGGGCTAAAAGTACCTCTTATTTAAGGCCCAAGACCCCCTCCACAACAGCCCACAAACCCAGCACGACCCTTCCCATCATCTCGGTCATCGAATCGTGATCGCGTGGCCGCGAACCGCTCCTTATTTGGACACTCCTAGCTCATTCTACCTATAAATATGTGTTTCTCCCCGAAATTCCCGCACATCAAACCCTAGCTCCGCTCCCACCGCGCGCCGGACATGTCCACTCCGCCTCTGGACATGTCCATCCCCGCAGCCACATCGCCGGGCCAATAGGAGCTCGCCACGTCAGCATCGCCTCCGCCCGCGACCAACCAGGCGCCGCCACCTGTCTTCCTCCACCTCCCAGCCCCGCGGGCCCGCGAAGCCCATCGGCGGCCCGCTGGACCCGCATCGCCTCCGCTCGCGCCTTCCGCTCGAGCCGCCGGTGCCCTGCCCCGCGCCGCCGGCTCCCTTCGTCGCCGGACTCGGGACCCCGCCGCCTCGCTGTCGTCAGCCTCCGCCGCCGCCGGCCAGAGCCGCCGCCAGCGACCCGCATCGCCTCCCTCCGCAGTCCGCCGCTCTGCCTCCTCGCCGGCTCGCCGGAGCCCTCCGCCGGCAGCGCCGCCGCTGCGAGCTCCCTTGCCGGAGTCTCAGCGAGCCGCCGCCGCCACCCATCCTCGATCCGATCGGGATCGAGGCTCTGCCTCCTCGGTCGCCAGGGTGGGTCACAGCCTCACCCTCCTTGTGGGGCTCGATGCCTCGGGCTCAGCCGTGGCCTAGCGCCACGGCCCCGCCGGCCCAGCTACCTCCCCCGCTTCGACCCACCTGCTAGTCGGGCCTGCCTCTTCCTCCTCTCCAACCGGGCCGAGCCCAGTGGGTGAGCTGCCCCTATCCCTCGCCCGCGCGTCGTTTTGTTATGTGGCGCCCGTTGTGTTTTTTTCCTAAGTCAAAAATACCGCTAAGTCTTTTCTGACAGAAAAATGTTGCATGTTCGCATGGCTGTAACTTGACGTGTGCATGTCCAAATTGTGCATATGATATATCAAAATGATCGGGGTGATGTGCTCTACATTTTGTTCCGTTGTGGCATGCTTGTTTGAGTTCATCTAGAGGTCCTAATCATCGTGACAAGAGTGCTACTTGTTATAAACTGCTGAAACTTGTTATTTTTATGCCATGTTTAAGATGTGATAAATTGGTGCATGTTTATCCAAATGGAGCATATGATATGTCAAAATATTCACTGTGAAATGCTCTACATGATGGTTGATGTAGCATTCATGTTAGGTGCCATATTGCCATGTTAATCTCTGTTGTAAAAGTGCATGTGGCTGTTAAGTGTTGAAACTTGTTATGAGATGCTGTTTTGACATGCTCATTGCTATTGATGTGTTTGTCCTCATGCCACATGTCAATATGTTTTAGAAGCACCATCATATGGTCTTTGCTGTGGTGCAAACCAATTTCCATGATATGCCTTGGGGTGACTTAAACAAGCTTGTAAACATGCCATGCCAATGTTACTGTTTTATACTTAGTGAAAATTCTGCTAAGTCTGGAATCTGTTTTAACTTGATGCTATGTTTGCTTGATGCCCTAGTCAAATCCATGCTTGTTTTGGAGTGGCCAATGATCATTCCTTGTTGTCCATGTTATTGTCTATCCATCCATGCCCTCACTTGCACTTTTGGCTTGCTGTAGCTTATTTATTTCTTGCTCTCAAGTTGCTATAAATTATGCGTGTCAGGTTTTTAACAACATGATCAATTTGGTGTAGCTTGTTGCTATTGATCCATGCCTCCTATCGAGGTCCTCCAATGAAGTTGTTTGCTGTAGGATATGTCTACTTCATGTCCATGCTTATTGTCATCATGTTTGGGTTCTGTAGAGTATATATTTCTTGCTCCAAAGTTGCGATGTGGCTGTTAACTTCAGCTTTGCATTGTATCTTGTTTCGTGTGTATGTGTTGAATCGTTGCTCCGTTTTGGGCGTGCCCTATATGAAACTTGTGTGATTTTGCACGTAGAATCATAATATCATGTTGTTGATATGTTTGGAGTGTGTTTGCTTGATGTTTGGGTGCATCTTGCACCGTTGCCATGTTTGTCTTGTTTTGCTCATATCTTCTAAACCGTAGCTCCGAATTAAACAAACTTTATATGAAACTTGACTAGAATTTCGTGTAGATCATCATGGTGCATGTTAACTTGCTGTTTAACAACTTTAACTTAAGGTTTGTTCAGATCTGGACCAATTTCAAAATATGCATATGGGGACTTACCGGATTTGCTATATGATGATTCCGGCCTCATTTAAACTTGTTGTTTTGTGTTGCTCTTGTGTGCTTCATCCCTTGCCATAAAATGCATCATACTTGCATCATGTTGATTGTGCATTGCACCTTGTTTGATATCGTGCCATGTGGTGTTCTTGTGTTGAGTAGAGCCGGGAGCCGAGACCAAGAACGAGGTTCCTACCGAGGTTGAGTACGAGGAGCCGTCTTACGATCCCATCGACGACTCGACAGGCAAGATGACGTGACCCAGATATCATTACTATCTTTGCCTATTGCTAAAAGTTTCGCTCTTTAGCTTATTGCCTCGATGCCCATGTTTGTTTGTCAGCCTCCCATTGTAACCTTGAATCTCTCTAACCATCCAACCTAACAAACCTTTGATTGGCTACATAGGCTTCGCTCAGCCCCTCTTATAGCATTGCTAGTTGCAGGAGAAGATTTGAAGATTCTTGCTTCATGTTGAAGTTATTGTTGGGATATCACTCTATATAGTCTGTTAAACTAAATCATTTATATACTTGGCAATGGGTGGAAGGCTAAGCCTCTCATTTGGTGTTTTGTTCCACTCATGCCACCCTAGGAACCGTATAAACCGGTGTTATGTTCCTTGAGTTTGCGTCCCTAACACGGTTGGGGTTTATAGGCCCCATCGATAATCCGCTTGGCGCTAAAGCTTTTCCAGCAAGGCCTAACATTGGTTTTACATTTGCCTAATAACTAAAACTTGCATAGGGCGTTGCAAACCCGAGTTCTTAATCAACAACCTGGGCCAGTGCTCCTCTTGAGTGTTGGTACAAACTGGGGGTTATGCGGGGCCACCAAGGAAACTCGAGGATTGGTTTTACCTGTAGGATCACCCATCCGGTCGTGGCCTGAGACTAGATACGCGCGGCTACTGTCAGGGTGTCGGCACGCCGGGAGGTCTTGCTGGATTAGTTTTACCTTAGTCGAAATATCTTGAGCACGGGATTCCGAGAATACTCGGGCTTCCCACCTTGAAGTTGCGACTCTGCAGATCGTGAGCTTGTGATGGGCTAAGTTGGGACACCCCTGCAGGGTTTGATCTTTCGGAAGCCGTGCCCGCGGTTATGTGGCAAATGGGAATTTGTTAATGTCCGATTGTAGAAAACTTGACACCATGTTCAGAATACACTACCAGCGTGAGTGACCGTGACGGTCATTTTCCGACAGGGGTTCGGGAAGTGAACACGGTGGGGTTATGTTTGACGTGCTTAGATAGGATCACTTCGTGATCATTTTTGATGCTCGTGGCACTTCTCTTCTCGCTCTAAACACGTAAGCTAGTGCTAGTGCAACTGCAACCTTTATTCTTTAGCCGTGTTCCACACCCAAGGCTTGGACATTTTTGCTACCCGGGAACGGGATTGCTCAGTCCTCTATGGCTCACAGATTCTACACAACACCAGATGCAGGTACTATGGTGAATTACACAGGTGATGGCACAGAGCTATACTAGGAGTTCGATGAAGAACGTGGGAGATACTACGTGTACTATCCCGATGATCAGTAGTGGCTTCTACTAGAGGCGATTCGGACCTTGTGGCTTTATTTAATTGGTATCTTTCATTTGGATCTTCGTCCGTAGTCGGACTATGATGTTATTTGGATGATGATTGCCTACGTAATGTATTGTGTGACGTGGCGAGTGTAAGCCAACTACTCTTTTGCAATTCATCCCTCTTTTACATGAGTCGTGCAAAGATACCATACTTGAGATCATTCTAGTATGAGCTTATACCTTTAAGTCGTGCCTCGACACGTAGGAGGTATAATATGATACTGGGCATTACAAGTTGGTATTCAGAGCCTTCTCCGACCTAGAAGCCCCCAGTGATTGATCGAATCGTTGACGGTTGAGTCTAGGCACACACTTGGAAAATGTTTCGAGTCCTATATATATATATCGGAGAGTAGGATTTCTTTTTGCACCTCATCTCTTTTCACTCTGGTGAGGACTCCTGACGATTACTTGTCTCTTCTACTCTCAAAATTTCACAAAAAAATTTCTTTAGGATCACGCGAGTATTGTTTGGATTGTTCCGATGTCTTTGTGACGAGAACATTGTTCTCGATGCCTCCTGTCATTTAGGGGTTGTCGCAGTGTCCTAGGGAGTTGAGCTCCAAGGTGTTGTCGTCACAAATATATCGCAACAGTTCTAGAATACTTAAGACGGCCAACATCACCCAGTACTGGGGAGGTAGTTCGGGAGTATTGCCATAGCTTGTATAGCATATGCGTTTCGAAGGTCCGAGGTCAACGGTTTCTGGAAATAACTGGTTATGTGTTGAAGGATGGATACAGCTGGATGTAGGATTAAAGTTGAGTGCGCGATGCTTCCCCTGTATCCCCAACACCTGATTGCATCACTGGAAACTTTCGTAAATTAATAGGTGGGTTCATCTAGTAGCTCGTAGGCATTCTTCCAACGAATGCATGATATGGAGTTCGGGGTTCTACATTGAGTGAAGTAGTTTTATGGACGTTTGTTCTGATCGGGAGTTGCATCTTAAAGGGTCCTTGGCTATGCTGATCCGGGGATTGCAAAACCCTTTTTGTAAAACGTTCCATAAGCTTTCACCACGAATATGTCAAACGAAGCTTCTATCTTGTATTTGTTCTAGCTGCTCCTTGTTGTTTTTATTTACCTTTTGTTCTCCCAAGTGGCTTCTGAAGAAGTTTGTTGCACCATTAAACTGTGGATTACATTCGTTCATCTTGTTCGAATGTTCTTGTGAAGACTTATGTTGCAATTTTAGCCATTGATTCAGTTTATATATTTTCTCAATCAATGGCTAATAGTTTTCATCTCATTCAGGATGGCTCCTAAAAGGGTTCCCAACGCTAACCCAGAGGGTGAAGAAGTTCCTGATCATCCTCCTTCCCCTCCTCCTCCGTCTGAGGCCTGGAGAGCAATTATGCAAGCGATGAACGAGAACACCCAGATGCTTATGCAAATGATGCAGAACATTCAAGCAAATCAAGCAAATCAAGGTGGTCATGGGAACCAAGGCCAAGGCAATTTGTTCAACCAACCTCACTTTGCTACTCTCAACCAATTCCTAGCAAACCAACCAAAGGCATTCAGTTACTGTGTGGACCCGCTAGATGCTGAAGACTGGATAACAGACACCAAGAAGCATTTCGAGTGCAATAACGTGAGACCTGAGGATTATGTCAAGTTTGCCGCCTTCCAACTCAAGGACCAAGCCGCTGATTGGTGGCAACAGTACAAAGATTTCCGCTCTCACCACATTCCAACTAGTGTCATCGAAGGTATGCGTGAGCAATTCCGCAACCTGATGCAAGGCACCATGTCCGTTTATCAATACAATGTCAAGTTCCAGAACCTTGCCCGCTATGCCACGCAAGAAATCCCAGATGCCAAGAGCAAGATTTATCAGTTCCATGGTGGTCTGAAGGATGAACTCCAACTAGCTCTCACCTTGTTTGAGCCGGAAGAATTTGATCAATTCTATAACATGGCACTTAAGCAAGAGGCAACCCAGCTCAAGATGGAAGCTTCCAAAATGAGGATCAAAGATGCCGTTCACTCCTCCTCTTCTTCCCAAGTGGTCGCAAAGCAGCAGAAGTTTTGGCTTCCACCTCCTCCAATGATCCGGCCTTCCAACAACAACAAGCATTTTAGTGGCCATGGTTTCTCCCACCCACACAACCAAGGCAATCAGTCCAAGTCGCAGTAGCAAGCTCCAAGACCGAGTGTTCCTCCTCCTCGTCGAGTTTCTGAGGTCACTTGCTACAAATGTGGTCTAAAGGGTCATTATTCCAACAAGTGCACCAACCAGAGGCGCCTTCCGCCTCCTCCACCTGCCAGTACTGCTATTGTCAAGCACAATCCCAAGTCAGCAAGAGTGAATCTGATGAAAGCAGCTCAAGCAGAGAATTCTTCAGATGTGATACTTGGTAATCTTCCAGTCAACCTTAAACCTGCTAAAGTCTTGTTTGATTCGGGTGCATCATGCTCTTTCATGTCTGAACCTTTTGCTTCGAAACACAATGTTGACATCAAAAGTTTGCCAAGGGAATTATCTATTGTTTCTCCGGGAACACTGATGCATTCTAGTGTGTATGCTCCGGACATATCTATTTATATGGGTGATTACCGCTTTTTGGTTTCTCCGATTATTCTGGGCAACTCCGACATTGATCTTATTCTTGGGATGGATTGGCTCTCCAAGCATGACGCAAACATTGATTGTGCACATAAGGAAGTTGATGGCTTCTCGCCCCTCGTTGGTTACCCCAAGTGGAAGGTTTGAGATGCAGTGTAGCGGAAGTTTTCCCTTGGCAAAGATACCAAGGATCGATTTCCCCTGAGACTCCAAGGTTCAACAAGAAGGTGTCAACTGCTAACGGCGCCAGATACTTAGCAATCAACTTGGACCTGCACACAGATACAAATAACTTTGCTCCCAACGAGTACAGAGAGGTTGTCAATCCCTCCGGCCTTGTCGTTTACAAAGGGTCAAACACAAGAGATAATAGTGATAGGTATTGCTGTAACTAGTATGTAAAAGAAGAACGTAAATAGCGGATGTGATCAGTGATGGTAATATGGACCGGGGTCCCATGATGTTCACTAGTGATGTCTATCTCCCAAAAGACGATAAAACAGCTATGTGAGGTAAACGAATTACAGCTGGGCAATTGACAGAATTATGTGCGCAAACCAATGCTAACTATGTTGCAAGAAAGGTAGAGGTTCAAAGCATGGGCGGTATGCCAAGGTAAGTAGACCGAAATCCATCTGCATCTACTACTAATCATCCACCTTGAGATATCTATCCAGAACATCTCGCTGGTATTAAGTTGCGAGCCCCACCCATAGTGTAAACTCAAAGCAACAGACAACTGCATTAAAAGAACTTTGCGTAAAGTAAACAATCCTTGCACCCGCGGGCACAAGCACCGTTGTTTTCCCCCTTGTGGCAACAGCACATCCCCTAGACTCATGTTTCTGTCACTCAAGCTAGTCATCGAGGGGCATGAACCCACAATCAAGCATAACGTTCCCTCTTGGAGTCACTACCTACTACTTGGCCAAAGCAATAAATAGCAACGGAGAACATGCAAAAATTACTTACGAACATAAATATAAAAGAGGTAAATCAAATATATTACTCAAACACAATCTGAACATAATCTCACAATCCATCGGATCCCAGCAAACTCAACATAGCAACAACATAAGGATTACATATGTGCCTCGATCATGTAGGGCAGCTCACGAGGTCTAATTAGTGAAGCACAAGAAGGGGAGGAGAACATCACATAGCTACTGGTCATGGACCCATGGTCCAAGGGAGACTACTCACAACTCATTCGGGAGGCGTCCATGGTGGTGGAGAGGCTCCCGGTGGTGATCCTCCCCTCCGGCAGGGTGCCGGGAAGAGTTCTCCTTGTGCTCCCGATCTTGGAAGCGCGGCGGCGGCGGAACAGAGATGAGATCGTGAAAAAGGGTTCCGTCTTCGAGGGTTTCGGGACGCGTGTTAAATATATGCCAAAGGGGGCATCAGCGGAGGCCTGGGGGGCCCAGGCGCCCCCCCCGGCGCGGCCGCGCCACCAGGGCGCCTGGAGCCCTGGTGGCCCCCCTCCGGCCCTACTTCGGCCGTGTGGAAGCTTCCGGAACGCTGATTTTTTATATAATTTTTCCGGGATTTTTCTGGCAGTTTACGTGACGGGAAAACCTGAAATACAAAAACAGCAGAAAACAGAAACTGGCACTGGGGTGCACTGAGTTAATAGGTTAGTCCAAATATGATCAAAAGTGTATGGAAGTGTATAAATATCATAGCAATATCACCCAAAAGAGGCATGGAGCAAGCAGAAATTATAGATACGTTTTAGACGTATCAACATCCCCAAGCTTAATTCCTGCTCGTCCTCGAGTAGATAAATGATAACAAGAATAATTTATGTGGTGACATGCTATTAACCATATAGGACTTTTCATAGTCATATGACAAAAGCTTACTGAGACAATGAATCTGTAGTAATTAAGTTGCCTCATGAGAGAATCACAAAGAACTGAAAGTTTAACAATATGATACTGAAACATCAAATAGATTTGTAATGAGCATGGTGTGCAAACATGATAAAGTGATATCTCACTTGCCCCCTTTAGTGAAGCAAAACATAAATGCAGGGGCACCTCCAAGGTTTAAGTGACGACTAGATACAATGATTTCAGAATAAACGATATCACAATCATGCAAAAGACAATGCTACTTTGGGACAATGCACATTACACTCAGAATGACAATCATGCTCTTAATAGTTGGTGCTTTAAAAGAAGGTGGAGACTCTCGAACCGTGGCTTTTGTTGGCAAGGTTGAAAACCCGTGGTCGGAAACAAAGACAAAACATGTACCAGAGCTCTTTGTTTTAAAAACAGAGGTAATAATTATTATTTTTTTAGATTATGCATGTTTCGTCAACGAATGCTAGCAGACAACTCAATCACTTCTTGAGATGGACAAGTTTCGAGGAACGGCTCCCGAATGAGGACAATCACATCCTCTTAATCTCCTTTGTTTATCACTGCCAAAGTTTTCTGATTTCTCATGAACAAAGCGTGAAGGAGGGTTTGTTTGTTATATTATTTTTGAGCCGGGCGCACTCTTTGCCAATTCCTTCTCGTATTATGGGTTTGCACATTAGACATGCAATCCCGGGGTGAAGCTTGTCCAACTTAAAAAGATCATGAATTAACTACTACTTCCTCATGAACTAAAACAGAGGCACAAAATAGGAATGCCTTTTTTTTGAATAATTTCGAGATGGTACATGAAAGTCTTCGTTAGGAATGGCAGGTAAATACCATGTATAGGAAGGTATGGTGGACTCATATGGCATAATTGGTTTAAAGGATTTTGGATGCACAAGCAGTCAGTCCGCTTAGTACAGGTGGAGGTTAGCAAAAGACTGGGTGCGAGCAACTAAAAGAGCAAGGACGGTCATAATCATGCAGAGCGACAAAGCAACATTGAATCAGGCATGGAAGTTATATCGCTACTCAGAAACAAAAGATCATCAAGGCTTGACAAACTTTCTTTACAGTCTTAAATATGCGTGAGCATACGCCAAGTCAATCAAAATAAATTCTTGAAGGAAGATATTACTAAACCATACCACATCATAGGCAAACAAATCATGTTGGTACTCCAATAACACATTGGGAACCCCCCAGCTATTTGAGACTAACCATAAGAAAACATGAACTACTAAGCACCATTATGCACGTAGCATTTTTATCACAGACATATCGACCAATGCAACAGAAGCAAAATCTCTTAATAAGATAAGCATGATAACTAAAGAGAGTTCAAGCAACCAACTAAACAAAATCTCTTTAAAAAGATAAGCATGAATACTAAGAGCTGAACATGACATTAGCTATTGAAAGACCAAGAACATACACAACAAAGATAGACATGAAAATTATATGTTGTGTTCTAGGTTGAAGTGGAGCGTGTTTCTCTCCCACACAAAGAAAGCTGAGTTCTAACTCATTATGAAAAGCAAGCAAAGCTAAAAAGGAAACTAAAAGCAAGACGCTCCAAGCATAGCACATAACACATGAAGTGCTAAAAATATAGTGGAACGAAAGATGAACTGATAATGTTGATGGAGAAGGGGATGCACGGGGGCATCCCCAAGCTTAGACGCTTGAGTCTCCTTGAATATTTCTTGGGGGTGCATGGGGGCATCCCCAAGCTTGAGCGTTTGACACTCCTGAATCTTTTTATCATCTTCCCTCGCACACTTGAAAACTCCCTTCATACATAACTCATCATAATCTGATTAGCGAGGTTAGTACCCATAATAATATAATTGTTCCTTGCTGGAAATAAGGATATTCTTGAAGGTCTACTGTTTCTCAAGATTGCCAAAAGGTTTTTGCAAAGAAAAAAACAAGCTCAAGGTTTGCAAAATGAAGGAAAGGCAAAATAGGACAGAATCTGCGAAAAACAGACCAGCAGGTAGTAAATGATTTTTTCGGGGTACTTCTGCAACTCTAATAAAAAAACTCAGAAAAGACGCCCGAAATACAATTGTATAGAGCACGTTTTCGAAAAAATTCAGACCAAAAAGATGATCTGGTGATTTTATACGAATTTTTCTATCCAAGGACAGAATCTGTTTCCTGGACAGCTCGTCACAACTTTTGAACTTTCTTGCAATCAGAGGCTACACTTGGCACAAAGTTGAAAAGAAAAGATATAATGATGATGCTACTATAGTAACAACATCAAGACACAACAAAAGCAAAATAAAATTTTATTCATTGTGGGCTGCCTCCCAAAAGCGCTTTCTTTTATGCCTTTAAGCTAGGCATAATGCAAAGAGATCAAGTTTTATCAAGAGTAAAAGAATAGCTAGCCCGTATAACGGACTCAAAAGGTAACTTAATCTTCTTTCTAGGGAAGTGTTCCATCCCTTTCTTGAGAGGAAATTGGAATTTTATATTCCCCTCTTTCATGTCAATGATGGCACCAACGGTGCGTAGGAAAGGACGTCCCAAAATAATTGGACAAGAAGGTTCACATTCAATATCCATAATAGTAAAATCAACGGGAACGTAATTGTCATTGACAATGATAAGAACATCGTCGATCCTCCCCAAAGGTTTCTTTATGGAAGAATCAACGAGACGAACACCAAAAGAACAAGAATCAAAAGGTTTCAATTTAAGCATATCATATATTCTTTTGGGCATAACGGAGGTACTAGCTCCAACATCACATAATGCATAGCAAGAGAAGTTATTCAACTTAATTTTAATCATAGTATCCCAACCATCTTATAGCTTTCTAGCTATGGAGGCTTCTACTCTAAGTTTCTCCTCCCTAGCTTTGATGAGAGCATTAGTGATATGCTCTGTGAAGGCAAGGTTAAGCGTGCTAGTGTGGGGATCTTTAGACATCTTGTGAAGGAAATCAATAACTTCGGTAAGAGTGCAATTGTCAAAATCAAGGTCACTACTATCAAGTAAAGTGGTAGTGGTGTCCTTTAGGTTCACTTGTTTGGTAGTTTCTATGGTCATAGCATCACCATTAATAGGTCCATTGGGACCAGGAGTGCATTGGGTGCTAAGAGTTTGGATATCCTCAACAACTTGGATAGTAGCAACAGTGTGGTGGGTAGGAAGGTTCTTAATTCTATCTTCTTCCTCCTTTAGGGGTGCAACCACTTCGGGTTTAGCTGCCATTTGGTTTATCAAAGTGGCTTGTGTGTGGGACATATTGGAAACTTGGGTCTCAGTGATAGTGAGCCTAGTCTGGAGGTCAGAAATCTCAATATTTAGGCTCTCTAATTGTCTACTAATGTCTTGCAAGATAGTAGTGTGCTCATTTAATTGCCTCGAGAAGGTCTTGTTTTGTTCATATTGGGTGTGCATGTAATTCTTAGTGGCCTTCTCTATTTCTAGAAGTTTCTCATAACCAGGCAAGTCTCTATCTTTTTGGGTGGAGTTCTTGGTGCTAGGATAAGCATTGTTGTTCCCATAGGAATTAGAGGGGAACGGTATAGGATTGCTACCAAAATTACTCCTATAAGCATTGTTATTGAAATTGTTTCTAGAGATAAAGTTCACATCTACTTGTTCTTGAGCAATCAAAGAATTTAAAGGAACATCACGAGGGTCAACAGAAGATTGCTTGGAAAGTAGAGACATGATCAAGTCAACTTTTTCATTTACGGAGGAAATCTCCTCGACAGAGTTTACCTTCCTACCTGTTGGAGCGCGTTCGGTGTGCCATTGAGAATAATTGGTCATCATCTCATCGAGAAGCTTCGTGGCAGCACCAAGTGTAGTTGACATAAAGGTTCCTCCCACGGCCGAATCTAACAAGTTCCGCGAGGTAAAGTTCAAGCCTGCATAAAAAGTTTGGATAACCATCCAAGTAGTCAAACCATGAGTAGGGCAGTTCTTGACAAGAGATTTCATGCGTTCCCAAGCTTGGGCAACGTGTTCATTATCCAATTGTTTAAAATTCATTATGTTACTTCTTAGTTGGATAATTTTAGCAGGTGGATAGTATTTTCCAATAAAAGCATCTTTGCACTTGTCCCATGAATCTATGCTATTTCTAGGCAAAGATTGAAACCAAATTTTAGCTTCTCCTCTCAAGGAGAAAGGAAAAAGCTTAAGCTTAACAATATTACCATCTATTTCTTGGTACTTTTGCATATCACAGAGTTCAACAAAGTTGTTCAAGTGGAAAGCAGCATCATCTCCAGCACCGGAGAATTGATCTTTCATGACTAAGTTCAGTAAAACAGGTTTAATTTCATACGAAGGTGCTGAAGTGGCAGGTGTAGTGATAGGCGTGCAGATAAAGTCATCGTTGTTATGACTAGTGAAGTGACAAAACTTGGTGTTCTCGGTGGAACCCATAGTAGCAAGCAAGCAAGATAACTATTTTTGTGATTTTCGATAAAGGATACTAAAGCAAAAAAACTGAAAGGTAAACTAACAAGACTAAAAAGCAAAGGTAAAAGATAGCATGCAACTCCCCTATCCTGAAGAGTGGAGTCCCCGGCGACGGCGCCAGAAAACTTTGCTTGATGGCTTCTCGCCCCTCGTTGGTTACCCCAAGTGGAAGGTTAGAGATGCAGTGTAGCGGAAGTTTTCTTTTGGCAAAGATACCAAGGATCGATTTCCCCTGAGACTCCAAGGTTCAACAAGAAGGTGTCAACTGCTAACGGCACCAGATACTTAGCAATCAACTTGGACCTGCACACAGATACAAATAACTTTGCTGCCAACGAGTACAGAGAGGTTGTCAATCCCTCCGGCCTTGTCGTTTACAAAGGGTCAAACACAAGAGATAATAGTGATAGGTATTGCTGTAACTAGTATGTAAAAGCAGAACGTAAATAGCGGATATGATCAGTGATGGTAATATGGACCGGGGTCCCATGATGTTCACTAGTGATGTCTCTCTCCCAAAAGACGATAAAACAGCTATGTGAGGTAAACGAATTACAGCTGGGCAATTGACAGAATTATGTGCGCAAACCAATGCTAACTATGTTGCAAGAAAGGTAGAGGTTCAAAGCATGGGCGGTATGCCAAGGTAAGTAGACCGAAATCCATCTGCATCTACTACTAATCATCCACCTTGAGATATCTATCCAGAACATCTCGCCGGTATTAAGTTGCGAGCCCCACCCATAGTGTAAACTCAAAGCAACAGACAACTGCATTAAAAGAACTTTGCGTAAAGTAAACAATCCTTGCACCCGCGGGCACAAGCACCGTTGTTTTCCCCCTTGTGGCAACAACACATCCCCTAGACTCATGTTTCTGTCACTCAAGCTAGTCATCGAGGGGCATGCACCCACAATCAAGCATAACGTTCCCTCTTGGAGTCACTACCTACTACTTGGCCAAAGCAATAAATAGCAACGGAGAACATGCAAGAATTACTTACGAACATAAATATAAAAGAGGTAAATCAAATATATTACTCAAACACAATCTGAACATAATGTCACAATCCATCGGATCCCAGCAAACTCAACATAGCAACAGCATAAGTATTACATATGTGCCTCGATCATGTAGGGCAGCTCACGAGGTCTAATTAGTGAAGCACAAGAAGGGGAGGAGAATATCACATAGCTACTGGTCATGGACCCATGGTCCAAGGGAGACTACTCACAACTCATCCGGGAGGCGTCCATGGTGGTGGAGAGGCTCCCGGTGGTGATCCTCCCCTCCGGCAGGGTGCCGAGAAGAGTTCTCCTGGTGCTCCCGATCTTGGAAGCGCGGAGGCGGCGGAACAGAGATGAGATCGCGAAAAAGGGTTTCGTCCTCGAGGGTTTCGGGATGCGTGTTAAATATATGCCAAAGGGGGCATCAGCTGAGGCCTGGGGGGCCCAGGCGCCCTCCCGGCGCGGCCAGGAGGGGGGCCGCGCCACCAGGGCGCCTGGAGCCCTGGTGGCCCCCCTCCGGCCCTACTTCGGCCGTGTGGAAGCTTCCGGAATGCTGATCTTTTATATAATTTTTCCGGGATTTTTCTGGTAGTTTACGTGACGGGAAAACCTGAAATACAAAAACAGCAGAAAACAGAAACTGGCACTGGGGTGCACTGAGTTAATAGGTTAGTCCAAATATGATCAAAAGTGTATGGAAGTGTATAAATATCATAGCAATATCACCCAAAAGAGGCATGGAGCAAGCAGAAATTATAGATACGTTTTAGACGTATCAGAAGTCAAGCTTACTCATCCTAACGAAGACATGATTATCTTCGCCTCTCGAGATAACACAATTAGGTTATTCTCTCTCAATGACAAGGGCGAGATTAATGCCATCTCTCAAATTCCGGTGGTCAATGAATATGAAGATATTTTCCCTGAAGAGCATCCAGGCATGCCTCCGCATCGTCAAGTTGAATTCTTCATTGAACTCGAGCCCGGTACCGAGCCAGCATGCCGGCGTCCGTACAAGCTTTCCCATGAAGAGTTGAAGGAGCTGAAGAGACAACTCAATGAGCAAGAGCGTATGGGTCTAATCAGGCCTAGAACTTCTCCTTTGGGCTGTGGTGTTCTATTTGTCAAGAAGAAGGATGGCACGGAGCGCCTTTGCGTTGATTACCGGCCATTGAACAAGAAGACAATAAAGAACAAGTATCCGCTCCCCAATATCAATGAATTGTTCGAGCAGCTCAAAGGAGCAAAAGTGTTCTCAAATCTCGATCTCTGGATGGGTTATCATCAGATCCGTATCCGTGAAGAAGATATTCACAAGACTGCATTCAGAGCAAGCTACGGCTCCTATGAATACACAGTCATGTCTTTTGGCCTCGCAAATGCTCCACCCACCTTCTCGAGAATGATGCACTACATATTCAACCCCTACACCAATGAATTTGTTCTCGTCTATCTGGATGACATCTTGGTATTCTCCAAGAATGAAGAAGACCATGCCAAGCACCTCCATTTGGTTCTGGACAGGCTCCGTGAACACAAGTTCTATGCGAAGTTCTCCAAGTGTGAATTCTGGCTGGATAAGGTCTTATATCTTGGCCTTATCATCTCTGCTGAGGGTATTGCTTTCAACCCCGGGAAAGTTGAAGCGATTGTCAACTGGGAACCCCCGCAGAACGTCAAGCAACTCCGAAGCTTCCTTGGTCTCGCTAGCTATTGCAGAAGGTTCGTTGAGAACTTCTCCAAGATTGCCAAGCCTCTCTCCAACTTGCTGCAGAAGAATGTCAAGTACAACTGGTCTCCGGATTGTGATGTGGCATTCAAAACACTCAAAGAAAAGCTCATCTCTGCTCCGGTTCTTACTCCCCCGGATGAGTCCAAGCCCTACGAAGTATTCTGTGATGCTTCTCTTCAAGGACTTGGTGGTGTTCTCATGCAAGACAAGAAGATTGTGGCATACACTTCTCGTCAATTGAAGCCAAATGAGAAGAACTACCCCACACATGATTTCGAGCTAGCAGCAGTCGTACATGCCTTGATCACGTGGAGACACCTTCTGTTGGGCAGAAAAGTGGACATCTTCACCGATCACAAGAGCTTGAATTACATCTTCACACAGCCGAACCTGAACCTTAGCCAGACTCGTTGGGTTGAGATGATCCAAGAGTATGATCCAAGCATCGAATACACACATGGCAAGGCCAATGTCATTGCAGATTCCTTGAGCAGAAAGGCATATTGCAACAGTCTCCTTCTCAAGCCGTTTTAGCCCGAGCTTTGTGAATCATTCAGGAAGCTCAACCTCCAAGTTGTTCCGCAAGGCTTTCTTGCAAATCTTCAAGTTGCTCCTACCTTGGAAGATCAGATCCGTGAGGCCCAGCTCAGTGACGCTATGGTGCAGAAAGTGAAACATGGTATTGCAAAGGGTACTCCCAAATACAAGTGCTATCGTGTTGATGAGAAAGACACCTTGTTCTTTGAGGACAGACTTGTGGTTCCCAAAGGTGATCTCAGGAAGCTCATAATGAACGAAGCACATGACTCCCTCCTCTCAATTCATCCCGGATGTTCCAAGATGTACCAAGACCTCAAGCAATCTCACTGGTGGACTCGCATGAAAAGGGAGATTTCCCAATTCGTGAATGAATGTGATGTCTGTAGAAGAGTGAAGGCAGAGGATCAACGTCCAGCCGGTCTCCTCCAACCTCTTCCTATTCCCGAGTGGAAAGTCGACCACATTGAAATGGGTTTTATCACTGGGTTCCCTAAGTCCAAGAAGGGGAACGATGCTATCTTTGTTGTGATTGACAAGCTAACCAAAGTAGCTCACTTCCTTCCAGTCAAAGAATCCATTAATGCAGCTCAGCTGGCAGAGTTGTACACTTCCAGAATTGTGTCGTTGCATGGCATTCCTCAAGTTATCTCCTCAGACCGTGGAAGTTTGTTCACATCCAAGTTCTGGGACTCCTTCCAGTCAGCCATGGGCACTAAGATCCGTTTTAGCACTGCGTTTCACCCTCAGACTAGTGGTCAAGTCAAAAGATTGAACCAGATCCTCGAAGACATGCTCAGAGCTTGTGTCATCTCTTTTGGCATGAAGTGGGAAGATTGCCTTCTGTTTGCCGAGTGCTCTTACAACAACAGTTTCCAAGCAAGTGCCGGCAAAGCTTCTTTTGAAATCCTCTATGGCAGAAAGTGCCGTACCCCTCTCAACTGGTCCGAGACTGGTGAACATCAACTTCTTGGCAATGACTTGATCTCAGAAGCCGAAGAAATGTGCAAAGTCATGCGTGAGAATCTCAAGGCCGCTCAGTCGCGTCAAAAGAGTTACTATGATGGCAAGCATCGTGATTTGGCCTTCGACATTGGTGATCATGTCTATCTCCGTGTTTCTCCTATGAAAGGCACCCAAAGATTCAGTATCAAAGGAAAGCTTGCTCCAAGATACGTGGGCCCTTTCAAGATTCTTGGCAAAAGAGGCGATCTAGCCTATCAACTTGAGCTCCCCGCCAACTTTGCAAATGTTCATGATGTGTTTCACGTGTCTCAACTCCGCAAGTGCTTCAAGACACCTGAACGCACCATTCCATTCGAGGAGATTGATCTTCAACAAGACTTGTCTTACCGTGAGCACCCTGTTGCTATTCTTGAAGAAACCGAGCGCAAGACCCGCAACAAGTCAATCAAGTTCTTGAAAGTTAAGTGGTCACACCATACCGACCGAGAAGCTACGTGGGAACGAGAAGATCATCTTCTTTCCGAGTATCCTTCCTTCTTCCAGTCCTAGATCTCGGGACGAGATCTTTTCGTAGTAGAGGAGAGTTTGTAATGCCCCAGATGTAACACTTTCCAATTATGGCAATATATGAACTTTGACTTCATCAATTCCATTCTGGGCTCTTCTTTCATTTCGGGTTTCTTCATTTTGTCGTGTGCGTGTGTGCATTTCATCCATGTCCTGTTGTCATGTGCATTGCATTGCATTCGTGTTGTCACCTGCACCCGATTCCACTCGCCTCTTCCCATTGTCCATTTCGAGTTCCGACGCTCACACATGTGCCCATGGCACCCCCGAGTCCTTCTTTTGTGTGTGTCCGTGTAACGTTTCCGGAATGAGGTGAGGCTTGTCGTGCGATGTTGTTTTGGTACGTGTAGGCCGCCTGTCAAGTTTCATCGCATTTGGAGTTCGTTTGGTACTCCAACGGTTAACCTAGTGGGCTAAAAGTACCTCTTATTTAAGGCCCAAGACCCCCTCCACAACAGCCCACAAATCCAGCACAACCCTTCCCATCATCTCGGTCGTCGAATCGTGATCGCGTGGCCGCGAACCGCTCCTCATTTGGACACTCCTAGCTCCCTCTACCTATAAATATGTGTCTCTCCTCGAAATTCCCGCAGATCAAACCCTAGCCCCGCTCCCACCGTGCGCCGGACATGTCCACTCCGCCTGTGGACATGTTCATCCCCGCAGCCATGTCGCCGGGCCAATAGGAGCTCGCCACGTCAACGTTGCCTCCGCCCGCGACCAACCAGGCGCCGCCACCTGTCTTCCTCCACCTCCAAGTCCCGCGGGCCCGCGAAGCCCATCGGCCGCCCGACGGACCCGCATCACCCCGCCCGCACCTTCCACTCGAGCCGCCGGCGCCCTACCCCGCGCCGCCGGCTCCCTTCGTCGCCGGACCCGGGACCCCGCCGCCTCACAGTCGTCAGCCTCCACCGCCGCCGGCCAGAGCCTCCACCGGCGACCCGCATCGCCTCCACCCCGCGACCCGCATCGCCTCCCTCCGCAGTCCGCCGCTCTGCCTCCTCGCCGGCTCGCCAAAGCCCTCCGCCGGCAGCGCCGCCGCTGCGAGCTCCCTCGTCGGAGTCTCAGCGAGCCGCCGCCGCCACCCATCCTTGATCCGATCGGGATCGAGGCTCTGCCTCCTCGGTCACCAGGGTGGGCCGCAGCCTCACCCTCCTGGTGGGCCTCGACGCCCTCGGGCCCAGCCGCGGCCCAGCGCCACGGCCCCGCCGGCCCAGCTACCTCCCCCGCTTCGGCCCACCTCCCAGTCGGGCCTGCCTCTTCCTCCTCTCCAACCGGGCCGAGCCCAGTGGGTGAGCTGCCCCTATCCCTCGCCCGCGCGTCGGTTTGTTATGTGGCGCCCATTGTGCTTTTTTCCTAAGTCAAAAATACCGCTAAGTCTTTTCTGTCTGAAAAATGTTGCATGTTTGCATGGGTGTAACTTGATGTGTGCATGTCCAAATTGTGCATATGATATATCAAAATGGTCGTGGTGATGTGCTCTACATTTTGTTCCATTGTGGCATGCTTGTTTGAGTTCATCTAGAGGTCCTAATCATCGTGACAAGAGTGCTACTTGTTATAAACTGCTGAAACTTGTTATTTTTATGCCATGTTTGAGATGTGATAACTTGGTGCATGTTTATCCAAATGGAGCATATGATATGTCAAAATGTTCATTGTGAAATGCTCTACATGATGGTTGGTGTAGCATTCATGTTAGGTGCCATATTGCCATGTTAATCTCTGTTGCAAAAGTGCATGTGGCTGTTAAGTGCTGAAACTTGTTATGTGATGCTGTTTTGACATGCTCATTGCTATTGATGTGTTTGTCCTCATGCCACATGTCAATATGTTTTAGAAGCACCATCATATGGTCTTTGCTGTGGTGCAAACCACTTTCCATGATATGCCTTGGGGTAACTTAAACAAGCTTGTAAACATGCCATGCCAATGTTACTGTTTTATACTGAGTGAAAATTCTGCTAAGTCTGGAATCTGTTTTAACCTGATGGTATGTTTGCTTGATGCCCTAGTCAAATCCATGCTTGTTTTGGAGTGGCCAATGATCATTCCTTGTTGTACATGTTATTGTCTATCCATCCATGCCCTCGCTTGTACTTTTGGCTTGCTATAGCTTATTTATTTCTTGCTCTCAAGTTGCTATAAATTATGCCTGTCAGGTTTTTAACAACATGATCAATTTGGTGTAGCTTGTTGCTATTGATCCATGCCTCCTATGGAGCTGCTCCAATGGAGTTTTTTTTCCTGTAGGATATGTCTACTTCATGTCCATGCTTATTGTCATCATGTTTGGGTGCTGTAGAGTATATATTTCTTGCTCCAAAGTTGCTATGTGGCTGTTAACTTCAGGTTTGCATTGTATCTTGTTTCATGTGTTGAACCGTTGCTCCGTTTTGGGCGTGCCCTATATGAAACTTGTGTGATTTTGCACGTAGAATCATAATATCATGTTGTTGACATGTTTGGAGTGTGTTTGCTTGATGTTTGGGTGCATCTTGCACCGTTGCCATGTTTGTCTTGTTTTGCTCATATCTTCTAGATCGTAGCTCCGAATTAAACAAACTTTATATGAAACTTGACTAGAATTTCGTTTAGATCATCATGGTGCATGTTAACTTGCTGTTTAACAACTTTAACTTAAGGTTTGTTCAGATCTGGACCAATGTCAAAATATGCATATGGGGACTTACCGGATTTGCTATATGATGATTCCGGCCTCATTTAAACTTGTTGTTTTGTGTTGCTCTTGTGTGCTTCATCCCTTGCCATAAAATGCATCATACTTGCATCATGTTGATTGTGCATTGCACCTTGTTTGATATCGTGCCATGTGGTGTTCTTGTGTTGAGTAGAGCCGGGAGCTGAGACCGAGAACGAGGTTCCTACCGAGGTTGAGTACGAGGAGCCGTCTTACGATCCCATCGACGACTCGATAGGCAAGATGACCTGACCCAGATATCATTACTATCTTTGCCTATTGCTAGATGTCTCGCTCTTTAGCTTATTGCCTCGATGCCCATGTTTGTTTGTCAGCCTCCTATTGTAACCTTGAATCTCTCTAACCACCCAACCTAGCAAACCTTTGTTTGGCTACGTAGGCTTCGCTCAGCCCCTCTTATAGCATTGCTAGTTGCAGGAGAAAATTTGAAGATTCTTGCTTCATGTTGAAGTTTTTGTTGGGATATCACTCTATATAATCTGTTAAACTAAATCATCTATATACTTGGCAATGGGTGGAAGGCTAAGCCTCTCGCTTGGTGTTTTGTTCCACTCATGCCACCCTAGGAACCGTATAAACCGCTGTTATGTTCCTTGAGTTTGCGTCCCTAACACGGTTGGGGTTTATGGGCCCCCCCTCGATAATCCGCTTAGCGCTAAAGCTTTTCCGACAAGGCCCAACATTGGTTTTACATTTGCCTAATAACTAAAACTTGCATAGGGCGTTGCAAACCCGAGTTCTTAATCAACATCCCGGGCCAGTGCTCCTCTTGAGTGTTGGTCCAAACTTGGGGTTATGCGGGGCCACCACGAGGAAACTCGAGGATTGGTTTTACCTGTACGATCACCCATCCGGTCGTGGCCTGAGACTAGATACGCGCGGCTACTGTCAGGGTGTCGGCACGCCGGGAGGTCTTGCTGGATTAGTTTTACCTTAGTCAGAATATCTTGAGCATGGGATTCCGGGAATACTCGGGTCTTCCCACCTTGGAGTTGCGACTCCGCAGATCGTGAGCTTGTGATGGGCTAAGTTGGGACACCCCCTGCAGGGTTTGATATTTCGGAAGCCGTGCCCGCGGTTATGTGGCAAATGGGAATTTGTTAATATCCGATTGTAGAAAACTTGACACCATGTTCAGAATACACTACCGGCGTGAGTAACCATGACGGTCATTTTCCGAAAGGGGTTCGGGAAGTAAACACGGTGGGGTTATGTTTGACATGCTTAGATAGGATCACTTCGTGATCATTTTTGACGCTCTTGGCCCTTCTCTTCTCGCTCTAAACACATAAGCTAGTGCTAGTGCAGCTGCAACCTTTATTCTTCAGCCTTGTTCCACACGCAAGGCTTGGATAGTTTTGCTACCCGGGAACGGGATTGCTGAGTCCTCCGTGGCTCACAGATTCTACACAACACCAGATGCAGGTACTATGGTGAACTACACAGGTGACGGAACAGAGTTGTACTGGGAGTTCGATGAAGAACGTGGGCGATACTACGTGCACTATCCCGATGATCAGTAGTAGCTTCTACTAGGGGAAATTCGGACCTTGTGGCTTTATTTATTTGGTATCTTTCATTTGGATCTTCGTCAGTTGTTGGACTGTGATGTTATTTGGATGGTGATTGCTTATGTAATGTATTGTGTGACGTGGCGAGTGTAAGCCAACTACTCTTTAGCAATTCATCCCTCTTTTACCTGAGTCATACAAAGATACCATACTTGAGATCATTCTAGTATGAGCTTATACCTTTAAGTCGTGCCTCGACACGTAGGAGGTATAATCTCATACTGGGCATTACATGGCACTTGCTCCAGCCCAACTTCAGACAGATAGTTGACTTGAGCGGTTTGAGCAGAAGAGGAGTTGGTGGCAAACTTGACTTCGACTCCTTGGTCATTGGTCATGGTGATAGTCCAATTGGCACAGTCTAATAAGCCTTCGTGCTTGCTGAGCCAATTCATGCCTAGGATCACATCCAAGCCTTGTGATCTCAGGATGATAAGGTCTGCTAGGAAATCTACCCCGTTAATGACGATACTGACTCCCTTACAGCCTATCTTGGCTCTCATCTCTGCTCCGGGGGTTTGTACCACCATGGGGTTATTCAGGGGTGTAGGGGTCATGCCACTTTTTAATGCAAACCTTTGAGTGACAAATGAATGCGTGGCTCCAGAATCAAACAAGACAGTTGCAGGTGCTGAGTTGACAAGGAACGTACCCAGCACGACGTCCGGGTCTTCCTGGGCTTCTTCAGCAGTGACATGATTCACACGCCCCTTCCCATGGTTGGGCGGGTTGCGAGGAGCTTGGTTCCTTGGTGGCATCCCGTGGCCTTGTCCTGGGTTCTGCGCATTGGGCGCGGGGCATCGGGCTTCTTGTTGGGGCACACCTTAGAGATATGTCCCGACTGGCCACAACCAAAGCAAGTGACTTGGTTTGGGTTGTTGATCTTGTTGCCACCACTGTTATTGGGGTTGAATGCTGGCCTTGGGTTGGCATACTACTGAGGCTGATAGTTGGTGTGAGGTGCAGGAGCTCTTGGCTGCTGATAGGTTGGCTTGACTGGGGCTGGCTGCCATGGGCGAGGCTTCTGGTTGCTGGAACTTCCCCTGCTGATGATCTTGCGCTTGCGAGTGCCTTCCAGAGCACGCCGCTTGTCTTCAAGCATGAGTGCTTTGTTCACCAGGTCAGGAAAGGTTGGGCAGTCACACACGACAAGCGAGTACTGCAGAGTCTGATTGAGGCCTTCCATGAAGTGCTCCCTTTTGAAGCATATGTGCTGACATCTTCAGGGGCATACCTTGACAGAACACTGAACTTCTGCATGTACTCCTTAACAGTGCCACTTCCTTGCTTCAGGGCTCGAAACTCACGCTTTTTGATAGCCATGATTCCGGAAGGAATATGGGCCTTGCGAAATTCTGCCTTGAAGTTATTCCAAGTGATGTCTTTCCCAGCATGCATAAGCTTGAATCCATCCCACCAAGCTCTACCAGTCCTCCCGAGGCAGTGGGCAGCATAAGCCACCTTCTCGCGGTCTTCGGTGCAACCGACTAGCTCCAGCAAGTCCTCAATGGTGCGGACCCAGTCGTCTGCATCCAAGGGTTCAGCACTCTCGATGAAGGTTGGCGGTGCATGCTTCTTGAACTCTGCCAACGTGGAACATCCATTGCCATTCCCCGCCAGCTGGCGGTTGTTGGTGACAGCTTGAGCAATCATCTGGAGGGCTACGATGTTGGCTTGGCGTTCCTCTCGGAAGGCTTGGAGAAGCTGAGCCATGTCCGTGATCGAGGGAGGTGGTGGTAGAGCTTGGTCGTGGGTTTGGTCTTGGCCCGCCTCTTCTTGGGCGGATGCTCCGGCTTCGGGCTGCTTGGTAGAGGTACCATTACGAGTTACAATAGGCATCCTATTGGAGCAGTAAAGGTCTCATGATTTGGAATGAAGACGGAAAGCAATAAAGATGGGTGCCTAGTAAGGGGGTGGGTGTGACACTAATTATTTTCATGCAAGAGCCGAAAGGGCCAAACATATTCATTAAAATTCCAAATGGGTGATGTAATCGTTTACATGTTCCCGAAGGGAAGACACGACGTACATCCAAACACACCAAAAGCAAACACTAGATGGCTTCATGTGAACCATACAAGGACTTGACTTCGCATAGGGGTTACACGACCTATCCTACCATAGAGGTCACGAGCTGGCATATCCGAGTTGCGAATAATGCCAAATCGTTGGAATGCTCGGTCGCGTATTCTCGCTCTTCTGGGTCTTCCTCCTTGTCTTCATCTGTCTGGGCCCCACCTATCACTTGAGGGTGTGGGGGAGTGGAGGAGTTGGACACGGCGGTGTTTTGCCGATGGTGCAGGGAAAAGCTTGTGATATTCCCTTGCTGTCATACGGCGCCGCTGGGGTGGTTCTTCATCCTTGGAAGATACATCTCCTGAGGGTCTTCCGCCTCGATACGCGACAGCGGGTTGCCCGGGAGGCGCACCTTCTTTCTTGATCCTATCCATCTTCTCTTGTGCTCGACGAAGAAGTGCCTTGGTCTTGTGGAGTTCTTCTCGGAGCTTCATCGATTCCAAGGCCAAATCTTGTGCCAAGCTGTCGGCACAAAGGCTGAAGTAGGTCTGGAATCGAAGTGGAAGTCCTTCCTTCAGTGGAGGGGCTTGCGCGCTGCTTTCATCTTCACCTTCCTTCCGGTAAGGCAAGAAGCGGGTTGTCATCTTGGCTGCCATCTCCGGAAGAAGTTCTCGGAGGCGGGTTAGTCCCTTGAGTGCAGCAGCCTCGACAACGAGGGGTAGTGTTGCCATCTGGGGTCCCTCGAAGAACCAACTTGTGGGAGGATCGTTTGCCTTCACGATTACTTCCACATGGTACTCCACCTCAGTTTTGCTAACCCAATGGTCATGGTAGGTGAGGGAGGGTGCTCGGTGGAACTGGCACTCCTGGAGGCTATCCTCGAGAAGCAAGGGGAACCCAGTGGTTAGGAGCTCTTCAGGTGCAGCGGCCATCTACAAAGGTTGAATAGGAGAGGTTAATAAGCTGATGATATCTCAGGTTTGGTAAGGTTTAGAAAAGAAGAGAGGTTCAGAAGGTTTATGAAAAGGGTCTCATCCTAACTAACGCCCATGCTAACTAAGGCTTCCTACAGTCAGGATGGCTCTGATACCAGCTCCGTGGGGACCCCGACTTAAAAGTCGAGATCACCGAATGCACGGTACAGTGATCCCAGAGATCAATGCTCAATGAACACACAGAAGCTGAATAACAAGAGTCTTACATCCATACATACCGTCTTACACAAATTATGACCATTATGGACAAGTCTTACATAGATAAAGCCTCATGGGCTGAATAGTAAATAAACTCGAATAGCGGAAATCTTCGCAGATAAGTAGAACCCATGCCATCTGCCTTAACCCTACAGGCATTCTGACTGGGAAAGCGTCCTAGTTCGCGTGTTCGTCTCCATAAAATTCTTCTTCAAATTCCTGCTCCTCCATGCTTGGCCAATTAAATAACCAGTGGCAAGCCAATGAGTACTTTGAATGTACTCGCAAGCAACCCATGTTTTTGGAACAAGTATGACAAGGTATGAAATAATACTAAATAGGATATGTTTGCAGAAAGCAAATTTGTGAGTGCAATGACATGAACTACCTGAGGCATGCATTATAGGAAAAATAGGTTACAAATATCAACATAGCCAAGTTATGATCTCTTCCATCTTGTCAAGTCCTTTTGACTTAAATCAAACGGAGCTTCCACACATACACACTCACACACACACAGGGTTTTGCAAACATTGGACGTAGCCCAGGAGCGGTTGATAACCCTCAACCGTAAGGGATCGAGATAGTCTTCGCGGGTAAGAATAACCCAATTTATTGATTCGACACACGGGGAGCCAAAGAGTATTTATAAGCTTTGACAGTTGAGTTGTCAATTCAACCGCACCTGAAATATACTTACTTGCAACAAAAGATAAGTGGTAACAGTGATATGATAGTGATGATAGTAATAGTAAAAGTAAACAGCAAAAGTAAATAGCAGTAGTAAATGGCAAAAGTAGCAACTAGTGACAAGCAGGATTTAAAACACTGTAGGCTAGGGAGATGGATGGTTGGGCGCTGCATGGATGAGATAGATTCTAACTTGGGGCACGGCACACAGAAAAGTAATGATCATCTAGGCAAATATCAAACATTAGGCATGTATCCCGTAGGTAGTTGTGCGTGCTTGCAATAAGAACTTGCACAACATCTTTTGTCCTACCATCCCGCTACGAACGGGGCCAAAAGGAACTTATGGATATTAAGGTGCTCCTGTCAAAGAGCACCGGAACAAAGCAATGAACTCAATGGATACATGTAATCCTCAAACTACGTACCATCCCCTTTGGTGTCCCAAGCTGTCACTTTTGGGATCGCCGGCTCCGGACCGTAACAGGTGCAAATAACTCATAGATAGGATCACGAACACAAATATATTCATACAAACACATATGGTTCAGATCTGAAATCATGGCACTCGGGCCCTAAGTGTCAAGCATTAAGAATAACAAGTTGAAGCAAAGATGATAAACACCATAGTAGATGATAGGCAACATGCCCCCAACGATCTGATAAACTATTACATGATCTAACTCATCCAATCCCTACCATCCCCTTCGCCTACAGCAGGGGAATTACTCACACATGAAAGGGCAAGTCATGGAGGGATGATGGAGTGGTGATGATGATGACGATGGCGATGATCTCCCCTCTCCGGAGGCCAATTCAGCCTCCAGATTAGCCCTCCCGAGGAAGAACAGAGGGTGGCGGCGGCTCCGCGACGGAAAACTGCGAAAAGAACTTCTGATCTGGGGTTTCTGCGTCAGCAGTAAAAATATGAGGCAAAGTAGGGCACCAGGGGGTGTGGGACCCACCCAGGCGGCCCCCCGGCGCGGCTCGGGGGGGGGGGGGGGCGCCCACAGGGCGCCTGGGCACCCCCTGGCCCCCCTCTGGCCCCACTTCTGGCTCCTGGTTCCTTCGGGTGCATGGATTTTCTGTGATTTTTCGTGGATTTTTCTGAGATACCTAAAAATCCGTTTTCCTGCACACAAATAAACCATACAGGCAGCTCTGCTGAAAACAGCGTCAGTCCGGGTTAGTTTAGTCCAAATCATGCAAGAATGAGGCCAAAACAATATCAAAAGTGTTTGGAAAAGTAGATACGTTTGAGACGTATCAACTCCCCCAAGCTTAGCATATTGCTTGTCCTCAAGCAATTCAGTTCAACGAACTGAACGCGACAAAGAAAACTTTGACAAACTCTTTTGCTTCATTAGATGTATAGAAGCATGTACTACAAAAAGAGTTTAGCAAGTATTGAAACAGTACTATGAGGACAATGCAAGGAGCAGTCCTTCCTTCAAGTGACCAGTCACAAATACTTAAAAGTAAATAATATACTATTGAAAATCAAAACAAGATTACATTGCACATAGCTTGAGCATACTAGGGTGGTATCTCGCTAGCCTCCATGAGTGAAGCAAAACATAAATGCAGAGACTCCTCCAAAGTTTTAAAGGAGTCTAGAACTGAGAATTTCAGAATAAATCATATCACAAGTATGCAGAAGACAATGTAATACTTTGGGACAATGCACATTACACTCTGAATGAAAATTATGCTCTCCTAGTCGGTGCTTTGAAGAAAGAAGGTGAGACTCTCGAACCGTGGCTTTTATTGGCAAGGTTGAAAACCCGTGGTCGGAAACAAAAACTAAACATGTACCAGAGCTCTTGGTTTTAAAAACAGAAGTAAACATGTTTTGAGAAGTGCATATTTCGTCAACGAATGCTAGCAGATAACTCAATCACTTTTTGAGTGGACAAGTCTCGAGGAACGGCTCCCGCATGAGGACGATCACATCCTCTTAATCTCCTTTGTTTATCACTGCCAAAGTTTTCTGATTTCTCATGAACAAAACGTGAAGGAGGGTTTGTTTGTTATATTATCTTTTTGAGCCGGGCGCACTCAATGCCAGTTCCTTTTCGTATTAGGGGTTTGCACATTATACATGCAATCCAAGGGTGAAACTTGTCCAACTTAAAAAGATCATGAATTAACTACTACTTCCTCATGAGCTAAAACATAGGCACAAAAAAGAAATGCTTTTGATTAGTTTCGAGATGGTACATGAAAGTCTTCGTTAGGAATGGCAGGTAGATACCATGTATAGGAAGGTATAGTCGACTCATATGGCATAACTGGTTTTAAGGATTTTGGATGCACAAGCAGTCAGTCCGCTTAGTACAGGTGGAGGTTTAGCAAAAGACTGGGAAGCGACCAACTAGAGAGCAATAACGGTCATAATCATGCAGAGCGACAAAGCAACATTGAATCGGGCATGAAAGTGATATAACTATTCTAAAACTCAAAGATCATCAAGGCAAAGTAGACTTTTTAGTCTTAAACATGTGTAAGCATGTGCCAAGTCAATCCAAAAATTCTCTAAAGGGAAATACCACCTTAGTATACCAGACTATGAACAGTGCAATGCATGTAGATCATTTCAATAACACATTATATACTCTAGTTATTTGAGACTAGCCACAAGGAAAGCATGAACTGCTGGAAGAGCATTATAAACATAGCACTATGTCGCTACAAGCTGGTCTCTAGATCATAAGTACAGGCATATGTACAAAAGTAGAAACAAAAAGAGTTCATACCGGTCTTCCTTGTTGCTTCCTTCCAGTCGATCTTCGTCATCACTGCTTGTCACTTGCACGATCGAACGTAGGAAATATAATCAAATGACATCACGGACTCGAGCTGATCTCTGAAAACAAAGCGAACTAAAGAGAGAAAGGAAATCTTTTTGGGTTTTTTCAAAGGTTGAATAAAAGCAAAAGAAAGAAAAAATATTTTTGTTGTTTTTGCAAAGAGAGAAACAAAGAAGAATGGGCAAAAACTTCGAAAAGATCAAAGCGTATAAAACGGATAATACAATGGAAAAGTGAGAAGGGCACGTACTCCCCCAAGCTTAGGCTTTTGGCCTAAGTTGGTAGCAGCTACTGCCCCCAGGAGCCTCCTGCTTCAGGGGTATGGTGGTGAGTCCAAGGGTCGTAGAAGGATGCTGGCGCGTACACCGAACTCCTCGGAGTCTCCCACAAGGAAGGTTCCGAACGCCAAACAGAGGAAGACCCTTCACCAAACTCGGTGGCGGTCTCTTCCTGAAAATGTGGGATCTCACCGTGCCTCTCCTCGTCGGGCACAACCCCCTCCATGGGGTTATGAAACTGATGCTGGACCATGAACTCATCGAACTGAACAACATCAAAGGACCATTCGTTCCTGCGAGAAAAATCAAACAAAAGAGGTGCAGGTAGACAGATCTCGCGTTCCGCGGCAGTTCCGAAACGCAAGATATAAATAAGATTATCAAGCTCAGAACCCATGGTAACAAACTTATGCCTTTTCATAGCAGCAAGATCAAAGCTTAAATAAGTAAAAGGAGTATCATCAGGGTGTGGGGTGCCTCCAAGATGCTCTAAGATAAGTGTGGCGTAAACGCCACCATATAAGTCCCCCTTGTTACCGTTCATAGCAAGGCGTCGAGCAATTAAGGTACCCAGATTATAATCAGACCTCCCTGAGAGGGCTGCTGCCAGGATAGCAATATCCGGAGCAGAAATGTTGCTCGTGTTGTCACGAGCTAACACCCCTCTAGCAATATAATATGCAAAATACCTGAGGTGAGGAAACAAGATGCTGGAGATCTTCGACCGATGAATATCCCTCGTACCCATGCTGCAGAGAGAGTTGATGACGGTTTTCAGCTCGGAGGGCTGAGTGGCCATCCTAGCCGTCCTCCCAACATTCGGCACACCTATTATTTCACAAAAATTCCCCAAAGTCATGGTGATAAGATCATTATAAATTTTAAACTCAATAGCACCTGAATCAGGATTATATCTAAAACTGTTAATGAAACTGGAGGTGAGTTTTTGATACTGAGTAACACGGCTCGTGATGGGTCGCGTCAAACCTGCATTAGCACAAAGATTATAAAACTCATCCTTGATTCCCGCAGCTTCCATGAATTTGTCACATGGAAATGTCATCGCACGTGCTGGACTTGTGTCTTCCAACAACTCCAGGGGCACGTGATCTTCATTATAGCTCACCCTAGCAATCGATGGTGAAGCTGCGGCTCTAGTAACTCGATCGGAGTGTGCGGGCCTCCTCTTCTCAAGCCGTCCTTTTGCCCTTCCTAACAAACTCATTTCTGAAGAAAAAAATTACAATTTACAAAAACGAGGATTAAAACAAAGTGAGCTAAGGCAAACTACTCAACTCACTTGCCCAAGGCATAAACTTGCATCAAAACTTGAAAAATAACTTTCTACACATGCATGCAAGCTCATCTCTACAGCACCAAGAACTACTAAATACTCACAAATGAGGCCACCAATCAAAAATCTAATTGGACGGGTGGAGGAGTCACATACCAAGGAGTATTTGCTCAAAATTTCAGCTCAAATGATGGGCTGTAGAGAGAGATCGAAGAATCGCCTCCAAGAACAGCAAGAACACAAAGAACAAGTGCAGAACTCGCGTTTTTGGAGAAAGAGAGAGAGGGGGGAAGAAGACATACCTGGAGGGGGGCACTGTGGGCCCCAGGCGCCCTATGGGCGCGGCCAGGGGCTAGGCCGCGCCAGCTGGCCGCTTGGGCCACTGGTGGCCCCCCTGGCTGGCCCCAGGCCCCTCTGGGTCTCTCCCGACGTGGAAATTTTTATTATAATTTTTCTGGAATTTTTCTGAAAACTTCACTGTTGAAATTTTTTCGAAGTTCAAAAAGCTGCGAAACTCTCTGAAAACTTGAAGCAGTTAGTAGTATTGTGAAGCTTCAAAAACATAAATACTTGGTACAGCAAGTAGGACAAAACTGAAAACAAGTGAAAACATAACAAGCTCAACTTTTTATCCATATAAAACATGTTTACTAGTAAGGTTGATCAAGTCTTACCAACAAACAAGCGATATATAGAGCAAAAAGTCTCACCTCTTACGAAGTAATCACTGAACCTTTACTTTGATGGACATTGTCCCCACCATGATAGTTTTGTATTTGTGAGGCACATGTAGTGGACAGTCCCATTCTCCAATTTTCACGGTCTCGATATTCTCTATAGAGTTGAGGCCATGCCTCCTGTCGATCTTCTTCGGAAAATATACCGTGTGTTCTTTATCATTCACATGGAAGGTAACCTTCCCTTTATTGCAATCAATAATAGCACCTGCGGTGTTAAGAAAAGGTCTACCAAGAATAATGGACATGCTCCCATCCTCGGTCATGTCAAGCACAACAAAATCAGTAAGAATTAAACAATTAGCAACTTCTACGAGAACATCCTCACAAATACCTATCGGAACAGCGGTTGACTTGTCAGCCATCTGAAGGGAGATATCTGTAGGAATTAGTTTCTCTAAACAAAGCCTCTCGTAAAGAGAGAGAGGCATAACACTCACTCCTGCTCCAAGATCACATAAAGCAGTTTTGACATAATTATTCTTTATGGAGCAAGGAATGGTGGGTATACCTGGATCACCGAGCTTCTCAGGAATCTTTCCACTGAAAGAGTAGTTAGCAAGCATAGTAGATATTGCATCATTAGGAACTTTTCTTTTGTTAGTGACAATATCTTTCATATATTTTGAATAAGGAAGTAACTTAATAGCATCAGTCAAAGGGATTTGAAGAAAAAGAGGTTTAATCCACTCACAAAACTTATTATAATGCTCTTCTTCTTTAGATTTGATGGACTTACCTGGAAAGGGCATGGGTTTCTGTACCCATGGTTCTCTTTCCTTCCCATGTTTTCTTGCGATGGAGTCTTCTTTAGTGTACCTCTTACGTTTGTCAGGTGCTTCTTCTTATCGTACTTCAGGCGGATCATTCTTCTCATTATCATTACCTTCAGGTTCAGCACCGTCTTCAGTCTCAGCATCGGAGATAGATACACTGTTGGGATCAATAGCTGGCTCTTCATCTGCAATAGGATCATTAGAATTGTCAGTCTCTTTATGTTTCTTCTTCTTCTTTGGAGAGACAACAATTTCTTCTTCCTGCATTTGAGAATCTTGCTCGATTCTCCTCGGATGACCCTCTGGGTAGAGAGGATCTCGAGTGCTAGTTCCTCCTCGGGTCTTAATCCCGAAAGCCTGCAAATTATCTTGTTTGGCATTGTTAGCAAGCAAATCTCTCTGCACATTAGAAATTTGATCAAGCTGAGTTTGAACCATATGAAAATGCTTCACAAGACATTGAACATCATTAACTGTTCTATCTAAAACATCAAGCAGTTTTTTGATAGCAAGGGAATTATCATGCAATTGACTTTCTATCCTCTCATTAAAATGATTATGTTTCATAATAAAATTATCAAACTCATATAAACATTGATCAGGAGGCTTACCATGAGGGATGTCACTTGCGTTGAAATCTAAAAGAGAGTGTACCTCTACCATAGGAGGGTGAGTGGTAGGCTCACACAGCTTCTCAATAGGGGGTAGATTCTTCACATCTTCAGCTTTAATACCTTTCTCTTTAATAGACTTCTTTGCTTCTCACATATCCTCGGGGCTTAGAACAAACATGCCCCTCTTCTTTGTTGGTGGGGGTGGTTCAGGGACGGACCAATCTTCATGGTTTTTGGCAATCCTGCCCATTAAATCTTCCGCATCGTCCGGTGTTCTTTTCCTGAAAACACAACCAGCACAACTGTCCAAATAGGACCTGGATTCATCAGTTAGACCAACATAGAATATATCGATTAATTCATTCTTAGGGATTTCATGTCCAGGTCTAGCCCGAATCAGACCGCGGTACCTCCCCCAAGCTTTAGGGAGGGACTCATCCTGCAACTGTTTAAAGTTATAAATTCTTTGTAAAGCAGCATGTTGCATGTGAGCAGGAAAGTACTTATCAACAAAAGAGTGAGCTAAGTCCTGAGGACTCTTAATGGAACCGCATGGGAGTGAATCATACCATGCTTTAGCACCCTCCTTCAAGGAGAAAGGAAGAAGCTTGGTCACATAAAAGTATCGTATCTTCTCATATGTGGTAAACAGGCTACCCAACTCACCGAGTTTAGTCAGGTGTGCAATAGCATCATCATTTTCTCTGCCGTAAAAGGGGTCATCTTCAACCATAGGTATAAGTGAAAGATCAACAGAGAAATTATAATGAGGATCATCAATGCATATAGGAGACGTAGCAAATTCAGGATTAGAAATGGTTTTGTTCTTCAGAGAGTGTTTTTCAAACAGTTTCTTAATAGCTTCAGGGTCAGAGCCGGAAAACTCTGTCAGTTCCCTGCATAAATCTTCATCTAGTATATAGTAATCATCATCAAGGAGACTCTCCTTGAGTTTACTCAAATCAGGATAATCATAAGTTTCACCAATAGGGTAGCGAGTAACAGGGAGTTCAATTCCAGATTTTTTTTGCAGCAGCAGCAATTTGTTTCTCAAGAGCATAACCAAGCGAACTAATATCATCAAAAGTAGTAGAAGCATCATCAAGAGTATCAGACATAGTAACAGATTCAGTAGGAGCATCATGTGGTGGTGGTGAGGCAAACTTACTCATAACGGAAGGTGAATCAAGCGTAGCACTAGTGCTCAGAGCACTACCTCTTCTTGTAGTGGATAGTAAGATCGGAACCTTGGGGTCTCCTTTCTTACCCATAGTGGATGAAGTGAAGCAGGTAGGATACCTCAAGTAGACTTGTAAATATTGCTATGCTCCCCGGCAACGGCGCCAGAAAACGTACTTGATAACCCTCAACCGTAAGGGATCGAGATAGTCTTCGCGGGTAAGAATAACCCAATTTATTGATTCGACACACGGGGAGCCAAAGAGTATTTATAAGCTTTGACAATTGAGTTGTCAATTCAACCGCACCTGAAATATACTTACTTGCAACAAAAGATAAGTGGTAACAGTGATATGATAGTGATGATAGTAATAGTAAAAGTAAACAGCAAAAGTAAATAGCAGTAGTAAATGGCAAAAGTAGCAACTAGTGACAAGCAGGATTTAAAACACTGTAGGCTAGGGAGATGGATGGTTGGGCGCTGCATGGATGAGATAGATTCTAACTTGGGGCACGGCACACGGAAAAGTAATGATCATCTAGGCAAATATCAAACATTAGGCATGTATCCCGTAGGTAGTTGTGCGTGCTTGCAATAAGAACTTGCACAACATCTTTTGTCCTACCATCCCACTACGAACGGGGCCAAAAGGAACTTATGGATATTAAGGTGCTCCTGTCAAAGAGCACCGGAACAAAGCAATGAACTCAATGGATACATGTAATCCTCAAACTACGGACTATCCCCTTTGGTGTCCCAAGCTGTCACTTTTGGGATCGCCGGCTCCGGACCGTAACAGGTGCAAACAACTCATAGATAGGATCACGAACACAAATATATTCATACAAACACATATGGTTCAGATCTGAAATCATGGCACTCGGGCCCTAAGTGTCAAGCATTAAGAATGACAAGTTGAAGCAAAGATGATAAACACCATAGTAGATGATAGGCAACATGCCCCCAACGATCTGATAAACTATTACATGATCTAACTCATCCAATCCCTACCATCCCCTTCGCCTACAGCAGGGGAATTACTCACACATGAAAGGGGAAGTCATGGAGGAATAATGGAGTGGTGATGATGATGATCATGGCGACGATCTCCCCTCTCCGGAGGCCAATTCAGCCTCCAGATTAGCCCTCCCGAGGAAGAACAGAGGGTGGCGGCGGCTCCGCGACGGAAAACTGCGAAAAGAACTTCTGATCTGGGGTTTCTGCGTCGGGAGTAAAAATACGAGGCAAAGTAGGGCACCAGGGGGTGTGGGACCCACCCAGGCGGCCCCCCGGCGCGGCCCAGGGGGGGAGCTCCCACAGGGCGCCTGGGCACCCCCTGGCCCCCCTCTGGCCCCACTTCTGGCTCCTGGTTCCTTCGGGTGCGTGGATTTTCTGTGATTTTTCGTGGATTTTTCTGAGATACCTAAAAATCCGTTTTCCTGCACACAAATAAACCATACAGGCAGCTCTGCTGAAAATAGCGTCAGTCCGGGTTAGTTTAGTCCAAATCATGCAAGAATGAGGCCAAAACAATATCAAAAGTGTTTGGAAAAGTAGATACGTTTGAGACGTATCAGCGGTTACCCAACTGTCCTTGACCGTGGACACGGCTATTCGAATAGTTTTACACTCTGCAGAGGTTGCACACTTTACCCACTAGATCCGGGGAACTTCCGTGTCATCCACGACCCGCGGTACCTCAAGTACCCGGGGTAAGCATCCGATCACTATCTTTCCCTAGGAGGCACTAATATGAAGTCCACTCAATTGGTATCAACCCCCGTGCCCCACGTTTCACATCTTTAGATTTTTGGAGCCTCGCTCCCATTTTCATCACATACCACAAGCACGGGGTACCAACGGTGTGTCCGGTGCCCTGTAAAGACAGTCATGGCCGCCTATCCAAGCGCGACCCCGTCCCGAGAGTGACCTCATGTCACTCCCGTCACTAGTAATGCGGGCACCATGCTAGTATCGGCCTAGGTAATCAATAATGCCATTTCCCATAAAAGGGTAGAGTGGTTGCGCATGTAAAGTTGGAAAAACAGTCGCAACTTAAACCAATCCGTTTGAAAAACATCACACACACACTTGTCTCGGTACACCACTTCGTCATCAAGTGGTTACCCAACTCATCATCTCCCTCGGGCATAAGTGACACCCGATGGGGTTTTTGAAAGAGTCCTTCGAAAGTACTATGCTTCCACCGTTATGCATATCCCCGTTCCACTTGCATAGCCACTACCATAGTAACCTATCTATTCCCACCCGCATAACCCTCATAGGAAGGTAGGGTCATGCTTGATGCAAGTTTCAATATGGAAGAAACAAGGTGACCTACACAAGTGGTCATCGTCTCAACATGATTCCGGTGCATTGACAATAAGTACTATATGACATGCATGGAAAAAGGGGTTTCATAGACATGGTCAAAGGGCTGCTTGCCTTGGTTGGCTTGTTCTTCAAAGCCTTCAAGTCCTTCTGCTTCTTCTTCTTCAGCAACCTCGTCAAACGCGGTATCTAATCGTCGCAATAAAATAACGGGAAAATAAGACAATAATAAAAACAGAAAAATCAAAGTGCTCAGAAAAATGTCAACTTAGTTTTATAAAATACAAGAGGGAAAACTAAGATCGCAAAAATTCTTAGTTTGGGATTTGGAGTGACAGAATGGGGTAGATGGATTTTTGAACAGAGGTTTTTGTGTTCAAATTTAGATTTAAATTTGAACAGTATAGAAAAGGTTCATGAATATCTGTGAAAGTTATATCATTAAATAGGTTGGAATATTACAAGTTTTTAGGAACTGGAATTATTTCATTTGGCTAAATGTTTTATCCTGTGGAATTTTTATAAAACAAAAAGAAAAAGAAAAAGAAAAGTGGCACTGGGCCACTGAGCCAGAAAGGCCACAATGCAGCAGGCCCAGAGGGAAATCAGCCCGCGCGAGGCTGCCACGTCGAAGGCGTAAAGGCGAAGTACGCCTTCGACCGACGGCGAACCGATGTGCGCGCGCGTGCATTTTTAATCCTGACGGGTGGGTCCCACCCGTCAGGGCGTGAGGCTGACGGACAGGGCCCACGGCTGTCGTCGTCTACCTCCGTCCAGAGGCGACAGCGAGCTCGCCAGCGGCGATATAGGGCACGGGAGGATGCGTGGGTGGTACCATTGTGCTCAGGGAGGAGCTGCTGTTCAGATGGAGGTGGGGTTGGTCGCCGTGGTGGCCTGGTTCGCCGGCGACGAGGAGGCACGACGGAGTTGCTTCGGGTGGCGTCGTTTCCGGCCATTTTCGGCAGCTAAAGAGAGGGGAAACAGGGGGGAAATGGTTAGTGGGCTCCTGCGGTTCTAGATCGAGTGAGAGCGGTAGCGGAGAAGGCGTATACCTTTGGATCGACGGCGACCCGAGGCGGCGGAGCTCGAGCTCGATCTCGAGCTCGGGCTCATTTGGAGAGGAGTGAGTGGTGTAGGGGGATGTTTAGGTGTGTGAGAGAGCGAGTTGTGAGGAGAGGGAGGCGCGTGGCGTCCCTTTTATAGGCGAACAGCGGGGTGCCGTGGACCCGTGCACCGGCGAGCTCCTGCTCGTTGCCACAGGGCTCGGGAGGAGATGACGCCGTGTCTGGGGCGTTCCTGGATTCGGCCTAGAGCCAAGGGAGAGAAGAGACAGAGCAGGGGGAGGCCAGGGCACCGCGCGTGTGAGGAAGCCCATTGGAGCTCTCGGGTGGCCAGCGCGCGTGCGAGCTGGGGCGAGAGGGGGAGAAGGAGGAGGGGGCCGACCAGCTGCCGTGCTGTGGACGTCGAGGCGGCCTCGGGAGACTCCATCCCGACGCTCTAGGTGCTCGGGTGTCTCGGGCAGGACGGAGCTACAGTGCGGGAGTGCACTGTAGCGCGCTCCAGAGCGCCCATATGGCTGGCATGGTCCTGTCCCACGCGCTGTGGACGCGGCCACCTTGTCCATTGGCTCTAGGGGAGAGTAAAGAATGCGGGAGGGGCGTTGGATGCCATGGAGAGCTTCTAGAAAGAGAGAGTGCTGAGATAGAAAGGTGAAGGTGGCTGTCCTGAATGTAAAATGGGGTTTTACCCCCCCCCCCTCAATCATTGCGCTAAGGCCATGGGAGAGTTACTGGAGGTGCAAGGGGACTTGGGGAAGCTGTGGTAAAAAGCCTAGCTCAAGGAGAACAAGGAAAGAGGTAAAAGTGATAATTTTGGAAAATCACTAGAAGGTGTTTGATGTGGTTTTGGGCAAGCAAATGATTTCCAATTGACATGAGACTTAACATGATCAAATGGTATATAGAAATAGGGTGTTCCACCAAGTTTGGGCGCATTTAAAGAAACTTGCCAATGTAACTTTGGTAAACCTTAGAAATCAACAGAAATGGATTTTCCAAGATTAAGTTAAGCAAATCATCCCTCCTTGATGCACCACTTGGTGTAGTGTCATCATTTGGGGTTGTGATCATGCCCAAAAAAATTGAGGTCACAAGTAAAAAGTTGGTATTGTAAAGTTGCTCAAACTTCAAAAAATGGACAGAATGGTCTTGAGGGGTTTTGCTAATGTTTTCTTGCTTCCCAAGGCATGGGGCTTGGCAAGATCATCAAATATGTCATATCTGACATCATAGAATTTCCCTGGAATTTTTAGAGAATATTTCCGTTGTAAATATTTCAAAAGCTTGAAATATCCAAAAAAAGGTTTCTGAGGGATTTGTCCAATATTTTGAACATGACCAAGTGTTGAAACTCTTATATATGGACAATATATGTCCTAAGAGTCTCCCTGAATTTTGGCAAATATTTTTGAAATAGTTAAATAATTTTTCCCTATTAAAGACCATTTTTGACATTAAGAAAAAGCTTTTAAATAAAATAGGAAAATAACTTTTAAAATTATATTTTTGTGGTTTTTGGGAGTCCTATACCTAATAGGTTGCAAATATACTCTTTGAAATATTTTTATCACCCTAAATCAAGAACTTGCAGTGCAAGGCTTAATTCAGGGGTTTTTAGAAAACTAATTTTTGTAAATACCTTTTGGCCAAATTATTTTTGTATGAATATACTATACTGTTATATACACTTGGTATGATCATTGGGCAGAAGTTTGGGGTAAGGAGATGAAGTATATAAGATGGAGTAGTTGACTTTAAAGAGCACTTGAAAATCATAGAGAGAAAACCTGAATTCCAAATAAAAGCCAAATGATGCCAAAAAAAATTGTTGGTCCAAATTTTCATGTTTTATTAATGCAAATGACATGTTACAACATGTAGGGTGTGACATTTTGGTATTGTTAGAAATTATTTTCTTTTGCAAGAGTTATTTGCTTGTTTTCGAAGTTTTCCGATATATTATCTTCAATTCTTCTCCATGATTGCTTATGTGTGGTTACTATTGCTTGCTTACGATAGATTGATCGGAGTGTGACGAGTAGATCTATCACGTGTTAAGAGTGCGAAAAATCTCCATCAATAGTACAAGGCAAGTTCATACTCTTCAATACCCAGATCTACTTGTATTAGTTATACCCTCAAAGATTTGCATGAGTAGGACCTGGATACATGTGGGATTGCTTTGTAGTTCGTGAGGTAGGAACATCTGACTTGAGATCAACCCCGGGATTGTACGCTTTGTTACTTATTGCTTAGCCATGCGTAGACGTGGATTGGTGTGTGTGATTCATGAAAGTTGCGAGAGTGATATTTAACTAAGGGAAACTTTAAGGTGGCAACATTAATACACATCTAGGTGGAATGGTTGGGGCACCCTGGAGGAACCAATGGCTTGCCCGGGCACCTGGAGAAACCAGTGTTTGCCCTAGGGGATCCCGGAGGACCCGTGTGATCACCCTATGGAATGCCACCCAGGCTCAAATGGATCATATGATATTTAGTGCCTAGAAACTTCCCTGTGCAGCCACAAGCCATTATGGGCTCTGGCATAGTTGCTTAAGTTGTGGGAAACCTTTCCATGATGGGCTAGCAGATGTAGCCGTATTGTAGGTGTGCCGGCCTATCTATTGGAAAGACCATGTCTCGATCATCTGGTTCTCAAACAACATGCAGTGCGAGAAACTCAATGGAGGCGACCGAGTCTTGTGGGGAAAAGTGCACAAACCTCTGCATAGTGTACAAACTAATCTTGATTAGTCGTGTCCACGGTTATGGATGACTTGAGTATCTCAAAGTGAATTATTTGTTGATCTCAACACTTTATTCAATGAATGTATGGGGTTATTAATGATTTGGTGACTTTGGGATTGAGAAGGAGGAACCTCTCTCAATATTGATTAATTCAACTGAGTAGTAAATAAAATGTATTCCTGTGTTGTAGGGAAAAACTAGCTTTATGCAAAAATAAACCTTACAGCGTCCACCAGCCATATATGAATGTAGTGATAGATATTTTTCATTATTATTCCATGGTGTGAATTTGCCAGTACAATCAACGTACTGACCTACACGGCTGCAACGTCTCATGTTGCAGGTTTATCCGACGAGTAAGTGATACGTTAGGGTTGCGGTGTCTACACTCAACTTTGCCATTGGTGTTGATGGCACTCCACAACCTTGTTGTTACTTTCGCTATGTTGACTGAGGTAATAGTATTTAAGTTACTTTATACATGTGTTTTACCTCTGTTATATATCCTCGAGTACTGTGTGTGTCAGCATACCGATCCAGGGATGACACTTAAGCACAAAGAGTTTGATCCATTGGGATCGGGTCGCTACAGAAGGATAGGGGCAAGCTCTTGGCCAACCAAGTATGCCACTGGATAGATTGGAAGTTTCTAGTTGAAAATGATATAAAGATCGCCGAGAACGGATGCACGGTTTTCAAACGGTGATCAAAACAATATGCAATGCAAAACTGTTAAAAACAGTAACATGCCAACTTGGATGCAACGTTTAAATATGCTACATGAACTATTCATGGCATAAATGAGCATGAAAGGGTCAGTACGAAACCACACCTATGGGATCAATGGAATCCCTTCTAAGGTTGGCGGGCGCGAGGTTGTGCAAAGAGTGGGTCTAAGAGTCAGCACAAGGATCGTTTACCAAGGTTCGGGCCACGAGAATGCGTAATACCCTAGTCCTGCTTTGGTCTATATTCGAATGTTCTGGAGTTCTTGGACTAGCTATGATGCATGTCCAGTTCCAAAGGATCCGAATCTTCTCCAGTATGTCGCGGGCCTTCTTTTATAGTCCAAAGGGGCTACCATAGTGGCACACAGGAGGTGGAAAGGTGTACAGTGCATAGGCTTATCTCATGCCATTACGGGACAAGACGCATTAAATGCGCTACTTAGGTGTCCACTTGCTTTATCATGGACGAAAACGAGGCCCGTCCCATCCGTGGCCGCTCCGTCTGGTTGCGACGCGTGCCTATGCCAGCGGGGCACGCAGCAGAGGTGGTGTGGTGGTAGGGTCTTCATGACGATCTGCATGCCACCACGTAGGTCCTTGACTAGGTGGACCAGGAACCACGTACTGCCACGTGGGTACCTGCCTGGGCTAGTGGAGGTTTTCAAACTATGATCAAAACAATATGCAATGCAAAACTATTAAAAACAACAACATGCCAACTTGGGTGCAATATTTAAATATGGTACATGAACTATTCACTTCACAAATGAGCGTGGCAAGCATGTACCAAATGCACTTAACAAAACTCCCTTACTAAACATTTTCCAAAGACCTCTATATATTATGATAGCATCAACGCAAAATGGGAAGTTACGCTGACAATTTCAGACTTAGCAAAATAAACTTGGCATGGCAGAAACATATTTATGACAGCATGTTTGCAAGCTTGTTGCACTCACAAAAGTGCACTTCATGGGTGTCTCGGCCTCAGACTCGAACTCGTCTCCTGGTGCTATCCTAAGAATAACAAGCATCCACATAAAAAAACATGACATGGAAATGAACACATGCTACATGCACTTCAAACATGAATGCATAAAAAGAACACAATGAACAGAGCTATGGGGCTACCGGTACGGAGGTTATGATTCGGGAATGATATGGTGATAGTATGAACGATAGGGGCAGGCTCTTGGCAAACCAAGCATACCACTGGATGGATTGGAAGATTCTAATTGAAAACGATATAAAGATCATCGAGAACGGATGCACGGTTTTCAAACGGTGATCAAAACAATATGCAATGCAAAATTGTTAAAAAACAGCAACATGCCAACTTGGATGCAACATTTAAATATGCTACATGAACTATTCATGGCATAAATGAGCATGTCAAGCATGTACAAAATGCACTTAACAAAACTCCCTTACTTAACATGTTCCAAAGACCTACAGATATGATGATAACATCAATGCACAATGGCAAGTTATGCTGACAGTTTCAGACTTAGCAAAATAAACATGGCATGACAGAAACATATATATGACAGCATGTTTGCAAGCTTGTTGCACTCACCAAAGTGCACTTCATGGTTGTCTCGACCTCCGACTCGAACTCATCTCCTGGTGCAACCCAAAGAATAAGAAGCATCCACATAAATACTCATGACATGGAAATAAACACATGCTACATGCACTTTTAACATGAATGCATTAGAAGAACAAAATGAACGGAGCTATGGGGTTAGCGGTACGGCGGTTACGATATCAGGAATGATATGGTGATGGCATGAAGGATAGCGGCAAGATCTTTGCAAATCAAGTATGCCACTAGATAGATTGCAAGTTTCTAGTTGAAAACGATATAAAGATCATCGAGAATGGATGCACGGTTTTCAAACGGTGATCAAAACAATATGCAATGCAAAACTGTTAAAAACAGCAATACGCCAAATTGGATGCAACATTTAAATATTCTACAAGAACTATTCATGGCATAAATGAGCATGGCAATCATGTACTAAATGCACTTAATAAAACTCCTTACTAAACATTTTCCAAAGACCTACAGATGTGATCATAGCATCAATGCAAAATGGCAAGTTATGCTGAAAGTTTTAGACTTAGCAAAATAAACATGGCATGGCAGAAACATATTATGACAGCATGTTTGCAAGCTTGTTGCACCCACCAAAGTGCACTTCATGGGTGTCTCGATCTCATACTTGAAGTCGTCTCCAGGTGCTACCCTAAGAATAACTAGCATCGACATAAACACACATGACAATGAAATGAACACATGCTACATGCACTTCGAACATGTATGCATAAGAAGAACACAATGAACGGACCTATGGGGCTGTCGGGACGGAGGTTATGATTCGGTAATGATAATGTGATGGCATGAAGGATAAGGGCAAGCTCTTGGCAAACCAAGTATGCCACTACATGGATTGGAATATTCTAGTTGAAAATGATATAAAGATCATCGAGAACGGATGCTTGGTTTTCAAACGGTGATCAAAACAATATGCATTGCAAAACTGTTAAAAACAGCAACATGCCAACTTGTATGCAACATTTAAATATGCTACATGAACTATTCATGGCACAAATGAGCATTCCAAGCATATACAAAATGCACTTAGCAAAACTCCCTGCCTTAACATGTTCCAAAGACCTACAGATATGATGATAGCATCAATGCAAAATGGCAAGTTATGCTGGCAGTTTCAGACTTCGCAAAATAAATATGGCATGGCAGAAACATATTTATGACAACATGTTTGCAAGCTTGTTGCACTCACCAAAGTGCACTTCATGGTTGTCTCGACCTCATACTCGAACTCGTCTAATGGTGCAACCCAAAGAATAGCAAGCATCCACATCAACACACATGACATGGAAATGAACACATGCTACAAGCACTTCAAACATGAATGCATAAGAAGAACACAATGAACGGAGCTATGGGGCCACCGATACAAAGGTTATGATGTCAAGAATGATATGGTGATGTCAATAAAGATAGGGGCAAGCTCTTGACAAACCAAGTATGCCAATGTATGGATTGGAAGATTCTAGTTGAAAACAATATAAAGATCATCGATAATGGATGCACGGTTTCAAACGGTGATCAATACAATATGCAATGCAAAGCTGTTAAAAACAACAACATGCCAACTTGGAAGCAACATTTAAATATGCTACATGAACTATTCATGGCATAAATGAGCATGGAAAGCATATATTATATGCACTTAACAAAACTCCCTTACTTAACATGTTCCAATGTCCTACATATATGATGATATCATCAATGCAAAATGGCAAGTTATGCTGACAGTTTGAGACTTAGCAAAATAAACATGGCATGGGAGAAACATATTTATAACAACACGTTTGCAAGCTTGGTGCACTCACCAAAGTGCACTTCATGGTTGTCTCGACCTCAAACTCAAACTCGTCTCCCAGTGCAACCCAAAGAGTAACAAGCATCCACATAAACTCACATGACATGGAAATAAACACATGCTACATGCACTTCGAACATGAATGCATAAAACGAACACAATAAACAGAGATATGGGGCTACTAGTACGGACGTTATGATGTGGGGAATGATATGGTGATGGCATGAAGGATAGGGGCAAGCTCTTGGCAAACCAAGTATGCCACTGGATAGACTGGAAGTTTCTAGTTGAAAATGATATAAAGATCATCAAGAACGTATGCACGGTTTTCAAACAGTGATCAAAACAATATGCAGTGCAAAACTATTAAAAACAGCAACATGCCAACTTGGATGCAACGTCTAAATATGCTATAGGAACTATTCATGGCATAAATGAGCATCGCAAGCATGTACTAAATGCACTTAAAAACTCCCTTACTGAACATGTTCCAAAGGCCTACAAATATGATGATATCATCAATGCAAAATGGCAAGTTATGCTGACATTTTCAGACATAGCAAAATAAACATGGCATGTCAGAAACATATATATGACATCATGTTTGCAAGCTTCTTGAACGCACCAAAGTGCACTTCATGGTTGTCTCGACCTCAGACTCGAACTCGTCTCCCAGTGCAACCCAAAGAATAACAAGCATCCACATAAACACACATGAAAAAGAAATAAACACATGCTACATGCACTTTGAACATGAATGCATAAGAAAAACACAATGAACGAAGCTATGGGGCTCCCCGTGCAGAGGTTATGATGTCGGGAATGATATGGTGATGGCATGAACGATAGCGCAAGCTCTTTGCAAGCCAAGTATGCCACTGGATAGACTGGAAGTTTCTAGTTGAAAACGATATAAATATCATCGAGAACAGATGCACGGTTTTCAAAAGGTGATCAAAACAATATGCAATGCAAAACTGTTAAAAATAGCAACATGCCAACTGATGCAACATTTAGATATGCTACAGGAGATATTCATGGAATAAATGAGCATGGCAATCATGTACTTAATGCACTTAACAAAACTCTCTTACTGAACATGTTCCAAAGACCTACAAGTATGATGATAGCATCAATGCAAAATGGCAAGTTACGCTGAAAGTTTCAGACTTGGCAAAATAAACATGGCATGGTAGAAACATAGTTATGACAGCATGTTTGCCAACTTATTGCACTCACCAAAGTGCACTTCATGCCTGCCTCGACCTCAGACTCGAACTCGTCTCTCGGTGCAACCCAAAGAATAACAAGCATCCACATAAACACAGATGACATGGAAATAAACACATTCTACATGCACTTCGAAAATGAATGGATAAGAAGAACACAATGAACGGAGCTATGGGGCTACCGGTACGGAGGTTTTGATTCGGGAATGATATGGTGATGGCATGAATGATAGGGGCAAGTTCTTGGCAAACCAAGTATGCCACTTGATGGATTGGAAGATTCTAGTTGAAAATGATTGATACGTCCATTTTGTATCATGCTTTTATGTTGATGTTTATTGCATTATGGGTTGTTATTACACATTATGTCACAATACTTATGTCTTTTCTATCTTATTTTATAAGGTTTACATGAAGAGGGAGAATGCCGGCAGCTGGTATTCTGGGCTGGAAAAGAAGCAAATATTGGAGACCTATTCTGCACAACTCAAAAAGCCTTGAAACTCCACTAAAGTCAGTTTTGGAAAATATAATAAATATCTGGAGAAAGAAGTACAGGAGGGGGCCACCAACCGTCCACGAGGGTGGGGGGCGCGCCCCCTGCCTCGTGGGCCACATGGCAGCCCCCCGATGCCCATCTCCTATAGCAAGTGTTTTGACCTGAAAAAATCAGGAGGAGGCTTTGGGGACGAAGCGCCGCCGTCTCAAGGGGGAACCTTGGCGGAACCAATCTAGGGCTCTGGCGGAGCTGTTCTGCCGAAGAAACTTCCCTCTGAGAGGGGGAAATCATCGCCATCGTCATCACTAACAACTCTCCCATCTGGGGGAGGGTAATTTTCATAAACATCTTCACCAGCACCATCTCCTCTCAAACCCTAGTGCATCTCTTGTATCCAATCTTTGTATCAAAACCTCATATTGGTACATGTGGGTTGATAGTAGTGTTGATTACTCCTTGTAGTTGATGCTAGTTGGTTTATCCGGTGGAAGATCATATGTTCAGATCCATTATTCATATTAATACTGTTGGAGATATAACTACTGGGTATAAACGGCCCAGGAGGAGCCGGGTTATACCTATGTTGAATTATCCATAGTGAAGCCCATGAAGACAAGGAGTATGGCATTTTACTATAGAGAACTAAAAGGCCCAGGGCTCAAAGGCGGATTAGGGCCCGTAGACATAAACCGCCATATGGTGTGTAACTTGTGTTGTAAGATAGGAAAGGTAGAAACCGAGCGGGACACATTTATGAGCCGGCCTCGGGATTCTGTAAACCGGCCGAGCGTCATCCTGTGTATATAAAGGGACGACCCGGCGGCGGTTCAGGGACAACAAACAACAACTCGAGAGCCAAGCAAAGTGGATTCGCTCCCTGGTCATCGAAACCCTAGAAATACCACAACAACTAGAGTAGGCCTTTACCTTCACTGCAAGGGGCCTAACTAGTATATAATTCCTTGTGTCCTTTGTCCGCTTTAACCCCTTTAAGATAACCCATCGCGATGGCTCCACGACTAAGTCCTCACACTAGGACATCCGCCATGACAAAACCACGAGAGTTGGCACCCACTGTGGGGCTATCGCACGATGGTTTCGAGTTCTTAGAGGGCAGCTTCGAAGGGCTCAAGGGATGCGCAGTGGGCTGGATGACCAAGAATCGTCGCGACAAGATCTACAGCGACGACGCAGGCTGGGGCCCCGAGGGTGTCTCAATTGAGTACGGGTACCGGGTCCCCTTCAGTGGCATTCACATTTTCATTGGCCAGATTGGCGAACCGGGCCCTAAGCCGGACATCTGCACCGACATCATCGAGACGGCTCAGCGTGCAAGACCTGCCCGAGTTTGGCCTGCCATGAAGCGTGCCTTTGTGGGAGTCGTCCACGGAGCGGAATCTGACGATAGATTGGTATCTATTGGCGAGACCGTCATTTACTCTGGTGACGAGTCATCTACCGGAGAGACCGAGTCATTGTACCAACTGCAAGATGGTCGGTTTGGGGTTGTTACGATGGCGATAGTATTCCGGACCCCTTCGATCCGCCGAGCCGAGTTGCAGTCTTCATGGCCGGATCACAGTCCATGCAACACTCTTCGACCGCAGTAGCGTTGACCTCCAGTTTGGCGGCGGCAGCAGCAGCCGGGGCAGGAGGCCCTACGCAGCCACCAGCTCAGGTTCTGTCTAGTTTATTTGACACTTTGACAGCACTATTGACCGCTGAAGTTAGCCCGGCGGATCAGGAGTGGCATGACGCAGAAGTTGCTAAGGTGAAGGATCACATAGCTCAAGCCAAGGTAGATCTGGCAGCTGAAAATACCAGGATGACTGCGGAGCGGGCCGAGTTGGATGCACAAGCTTATCAGCTTATGTTGGATCAGAATGCGTCAAATGATGTAATGAGGATAACGTACCGGTCCCACCTGCCTCCGATTTATGACGCAAGGAATCTCTTTAGAACGCCGGGAGCAGGAACCAGCAATCAGCCAGTGCGAAACCGGGGAGAAGCACTTGGAATGGGGGCGTCGGTCCAGCCGCACCCAACGGATCCGCCTTATCAGAACATCCCGTCACAACATGTGCCAACGCCTCCGGATCATTACTCTAACCCCTTGGATAACATAGTCGTTGCCGCTTCACGATTGGCGGCCCTCCCTGTTGAAGGTGAGTCCCCCGTAGCGGTGGAGACGTGACGGGCTAGGGAGCTCCTTCAGACAGCTTTGACTCAGCAGCAGGCTTATTCGTACAGCCACGAGAGGATTCATTCCACCCCCCGGCCAAGCCGGAGTTACGGCAGTCATATGGATGAACCGGCCATGTCAAGCAGTGCGCAGAATCGTAACCCGCCTCGGGGGCATAACCCGGCAGGTGGTGGCGCTAATGCTCAGGATGTGGTGGATCAGGGTAGACAACGTCGAGAAGCCGAGTTAGCAGCGTAGTACATGACCCGTCAACTTACCCCGGTTCGTCCGACCACCTCGGTGGAACCAGGAGTTACTTCCAGCTCTTTGGGAGTGTCGTGTCTCACACCAGCCTTACGTAATGTACGACTGCCCAAGGATTTCAAAGGTCCACGGAAAGTGCCCAATTACACTGCCGATTTATCCCCCGAGTCATGGGTTGAAAGCTATGAGATGGCGATGGAAATGCTGGATGTGGACGATGCGGCATGTGCTAAATACTTCATCATGATGTTGGAAGGAACAACTCGTACTTGGCCGAAAGGTTTGCCAGCTAACTCCGTTGGGCCATGGGCCGAGTTGAGGGCCTGGTTTATCCAGAATCTTAAAGATACGTGCAAGCAGCCCATGTCAATTATGGACTTAGCTGCCTGTGTCCAAGGAGAGAATGAATCGACAAGCCATTGGGTGCGCTGGGTTTCAGAGATCTTGCATTCATCAGACCGCATCAATGCTGATACAGCAGTTTTAACATTGGAAGGAAATTGTCGGTTCATGGCTCTGAAGTTGAAGTTGGGACGACTCAAGCGTCACTGCGATGACATGGGAATGCTCATGGCAGCTCTGGTTAAGCATGCCGATTCTGATAGCACCAAGGACCCTGAGTCTGACGATGAAATGTCGGGAAAGGGAAAGAAGAATGGTAAAGCGCAGTAGCATAATCCGTGGGGCCATGGAAACATCGGTAGACGTAAAGCGGATAACAATTCAGATTTTGTGGCTAATACCAACACACAGAATGATGGTCAGCGTCGTAAGGGTAGGCCGCCCCCGCGTAGCAGAGGAGCAAGTATCAATCTTGACAGCCTGTTAAATAAACCTTGCCCGAGGCACGGGACGAAAGAAAGACCAGGTACGCACCTCTCGAAGGACTGCTTTATCATGCGAGAGTTCAAAAATTCGGATCGTTTCCAATATCATCATGGACAGTCCGGCGGTTCAGGGCCCGGTTCCCATGGGACGGGTTATGGTGGAGGTAGTTCTGGCTCAGGATTTCAAGGCAATCAAAGTGGGCATGGCAATCAGGGCAGTCAAGGCAGCCAAGGTTTTTATAATCACCAGGGGAATTATCAGCAGCAACAGTCAGGTTACCAGAGCAACCCGAAGCAGTTGAATAGGGGGCAGTATCATGTCTTCACCACTAGCCTATGTAAGCGTGATCAGAAGGTTTATAAAAGGGCAGTGCACTCCGTTGAACCGGCGGTGCCTCGTTACTTACGCTGGTCGGAACAGCCCATTGTGTGGAGTCGAGAGGATCATCTGCCCCAGGTTGATAATCCGGGTCAGCTAGCATTGGTGGTGGGACCTCAGGTTGGGGGTATAAGTTCACCAAGGTGCTCATGGACGGGGGAAGCAGTATCAACATCCTTTATTATGAAACATTCCGTCGCATGGGGTTAACAGATAAAAAGCTTAAACCGTCAAACATTGTTTTCCATGGTGTAGTGCCTGGTAAATCGGCATATCCTGTTGGTAAGATAGCTCTGGAGGTTACCTTTGGGGATGAGCTTGACTCTGGATCAGAGACCTTGACCTTTGAAGTGGTAAAAATTAAGACCACGTATCATGCCCTGTTTGGATGGTCGGTTTATGCTAAGTTCACGGCAAGGCCCTGTTATGTTTATCTGCAGCTCAAAATGCCGGGTCATAAGGGGACCATCACAGTACATGGGAGCTGTAAGATCGCTTTGGAATGTGAAGAAGGTGAAGCGGCCTATGTTGAGTCCGTTTGTGCAACAGAAGAGTTGAAATTCTACAAGGAAAATGTTGATCCGGCGGATATGACACCTTTGAAAAAGCCAACTACAGAGCATGATCCGGCCTTAAAGTTTAAATCGGCCGATGAGACTAAGCTGGTTGATTTTACTCCTGGCGATTCATCCAAGAAGTTTAGCATCAACGCTAACTTGGATCCGAAATAGGAAAGCGCCCTCATCGAGATCATCCGTGAGAACCGGGACATCTTTGCATGGAAACCTTCTGACATTCCAGGTGTACCGAGAGGACTTGCTGAGCACACTCTTAATGTTGAACCCAAGTTTAAACCGGTCAAGCAGTTTCTCCGCCGCTTCAATGAAGAAAGATGCAAGGCCATGGGTGAGGAGGTAGCGAGGCTCTTGTTGGCAGGGTTTATCGTTGAAGTATTTCATCCTGAATGGTTGGTTAATCTGGTGCTGGTACTTAAGAAGAACGACACTTGGCGTATGTGTGTGGATTACACAGATTTAAACAAGGCTTGTCCAGCTGATCCCTTTGTTCTTCCTCGTATTGATCAAATCATTGATGCTACGACGGGTTGTGAGCGTTTGAGTTTTCTGGATGCTTATTCCGGTATCATCAGATCAAAATGGCAGTTAAGGACCAGGAGAAGACATCTTTTATAACTCCCTTTGGACCTTTCTGCTATGTGTCTATGCCTTTTGGGCTCAAGAGTGCCTAGGCAACTTATCAGCGTCGTGTGCAGAACTGTCTTCATAAATAGATTGGGCGTAATGTTCATGCATATGTGGATGATATTGTGGTTAAGTCCAGAAAGGAGGAGACGTTAATAGATGATTTGAAGGAAACTTTTGATAATCTCCGGGTTTATAAGATGATGCTTAATTTGGCCAAGTGTGTTTTTGGTGTACCGGCAGGCAAGCTCTCGGGGTTTCTGGTGTCTAACAGGGGCATTGAAGCTAATCCGGAAAAAATCAAAGCTATTACGTCTCTGGCAAAACCGGCGTGTATCAATGACGTCCAACGTCTGGCGGGATGTATCGCAGCACTGAGCCGGTTTATCAGCCGATTGGGAGAAAAAGCTATCCATCTATACTAGATAATGAAAAAGACAGACAATTTTGTCTAGAGTGATGCTGCTAATGCGGCGTTTGAGGACTTGAAGAAGCAGTTGGCAGAGCCACCTGTCCTTGCGGCTCCAGTTGATAAAGAGCCGCTGCTGTTGTACGTGGCTGCTAATGCCCGGGCTGTCAGTGTGGCCATTGTCGTGGAGCGCAAGGTGGCTGGGAAGGAATATCCGGTTCAACGGTCGGTTTACTACATCAGTGAGGTGCTTATTGAGTCCAAACAGAGGTACCCACATTGGTATGGAGTCTTCATGGCAAGCCGGAAGCTTAAGCAGTACTTTCAAGGTTATCCCATCACTGTGGTCAGCTCTGCCCCTTTGGGAGATATAATCCAAAACAGAGAAGCAACTGGCCGGGTTGCCAAGTGGGCCATTGAGCTTGGACCTCACGGGTTAAAATATGTGCCTCGTATGGCAATCAAGTCCCAAGCACTTGTGGATTTCATCAATGATCAGACGGAGCTACAGGCACCGAAAGAAAAGCCAGATCATACTTACTAGACTATTCACTTCGATGGATCCACGCAATTGGAGGGCTCGGGGGCTGGAGTCGTGTTAACTTCCCCACAAGGTGATAAATTTTCTTATGTTCTCCATTTAATGCTCCCTTGCACTAACAATGCAACTGAAATGAGGCTTTACTCCACGGTCTTCGAGTGGCTAAGGAGATGAATTTAAGTCGGGTCAAGTGCTTTGGTGACTCGGACCTGGTGGCTCAACAAGTATCTAGTACTTGGGATTCCTAGGGCCCGCTCATGGCAGCATATCATCGAGAGGTGGATATTATTGCTGGACACTTCAAAGGTTATCAAGTTGATCATCTGGACCGGCGAAAGAATGAAGCGGCAGACGCATTAAGCCGTTTGGGTTCCCAACGTAAACCGGTTCCACCCAATATTTTTCTGGAAGTCTTGCATAACCCATCGGTCAAGCTACCTATAGAGGAGGATTTGGCTGTTCCTGATCCGGAGGCTCAGTTGCTAGCGGCTCTTCATGTTATCCCAGATCGGACGGTTCCATATTTGGCGTATATGAACCGAGGCGAGTTACCAGAGGATGAGATTTTGACCAGGCAGATAATCCGGCAGTCCAAGTCCATGACTATCATCAATGGAGAATTGCATCATTGCAGTGTCACAGGGGCGTTCCAGCGTTGCGTATCTCCTGAAGAAGGCCGTGAGATTTTGCGTGAGATCCACGAAGGAGATTGTGGTCACCACACCGGTTCAAAATCCTTGGTAGCTAAAGCTTTTCGTCACGGTTTCTATTGGCTGACGGCTCATGCTAATGCTGAAGACTTGGTCAAAAAGTGTGATGGTTGCCAGAAATTCTCACGATGCGCTCATGTACCAGCTCAAGAATTGAGGATGATTCCAATCACTTGGCCGTTTGCAATGGGGGCTGGATATGGTTGGGCCCTTTAAGAGATCCCAAGATAAGAAAACCCACCTTTTGGTGGCGGTTGATAAGTTCACCAAGTGGGTGGAAACAGAGCTAGTCAGTAAGTGTGATGCAGCCACGGCGGTTCAGTTCATCAAAAAGGTCATTTTACGGTTTGGCTTTCCACACAACATTATAACTTATAATGGCACTAATTTGTCCAAGGGGGCTATGAAAGACTTTTGTCAGTGCGAGCACAACCGGCTTGACGTATCATAAGTGGCTCATCCTCAATCTAATGTTCAAGCTGAGAGAGCCAATCAAGAGATCCTGATAGGCATTAAGCCCCGGCTTAGGGTTCCCCTGCAGAGGACGCTGGGTTGTTGGGTGGAGGAGTTACCTTCTGTATTATGGAACATCAATACCATTCCCAACAGATCTACGGGTTACACGCCTTTTTTCATGGTTTACGGAGCAGAGGCAGTTCCCCCTAGTGACATCCGTCATGATTCGCCTCGTGTGGCGGCTCATGTTGAAGCTGACAATGAGAAGGCATGACAGGAAGCACTTGACCTGTTAGACGAGGAACGTGACATTGCAGTAGCTCGGTCGGCAATTTACCAGCAAGATCTGCGTCGTTATCACAGCCGCCGGGTTAGAACCAGAACTTTTCAAGAAGGTGATCTGGTGCTCCGGCTCATCCAGGATCAGACTAATATGCACAAGTTATCCCCACCTTGGGAAGGACCCTTTATGGTCAGCAAGAATCTACATAACGGGTCATACTACCTTATCGACGTTCGAGAACACAAAGACTCACGCACATCAGAGGAGGAGACCCACCGGCCGTGGAACATTTCTCATATTCGGCCTTACTAAACCTGAGCCATAGGCTCCTCTTATGTACATATTTTTGACAATGTATATATTATGATCAATATAATAAACTGGCACCCTGCTAAAGCGGGGCCTCTACTGTTTTTCCCTTAAGATTTTTTGATTACATGGGGGCTTCTGTATATAAAGCGGAGTTCTGACTACCCTCTTGATCCGGCTATCAAGCCAATATTATCATAAGAGCATAGATCTGGTTACTTCGGTAATCCGGCTATTAAGCCAATATTATCATAAGGGGCCAAAGAGAGTTTGTTGCACAGCACAAACATAGGCACCCACTGAGCACAACACAAAATGTTACCTGGGGGCTCTTGTTGCACAACAACAAAGAGTTTTTAAGACCCTTGTAATAGGCTATCAAGCTAGGCTTGGAAGCCAGGTGTATTCACCTAAAACCCCGGGTTAACCCGCCTTCATCAAGTAAGTCACTCCGTCCAGGTAATCCTGGTATGACCCGCCGAACATTTGGCAAGTCAATCTTATACAGACACTGAACTTGCCAAAGTTAAAATGATGATTAGTTAATGTGAGGTCCATCTTAAAAGGCTTTGTAAAATGGTTTAACTAAGTGGCCTGGCAGCCCATGAAAAGCCTCGATTTTAGGCCTGGCAGCACATGAAAAGCCTCGCATGATTTTGTTTGACATTTTTTTCTCTTTTGTTGAGGTTTACAACACTTTTTATGCTAAACCGATGTTTATTAACTCGGCCCAGTTGTTGACTATAAGTCACTACTATCAAATAATGCGATGTTTATTAACTAGTCTGGTTTCGATTATAAATCGCCAGTATCATATACAGATAATCCGGTGTTTATCACAACCCAGTACGGTTTTATTGTAAACCGGCAAAATATTGCAGGAGTCATCAATACTCAGGATTGGGGTTATCACCCTTACTACAAAAGTTGGTAAAACCAACGGTGTGATTCAATATCACAGGTATGATATATTTCATATTTGGTTATTTCAAAAAGCAGCCTTGGTTATAAACCCAGGTCATGTGTTGGGCATTATGACCCGTCCGGCAATAAACCGCCAGGATACTTTAAACTTGTTGTATGCAGAAACAGGTCAAATAAAGTTGCTCAGATGGATAAGCAAGCATAGTATAATGCTGGCGGATTAACATCGTCATGCAAAATGAATATGCACGATGGCATAGCCGACCAAGTATTTCAACTAGCCCTATTACAAGGCGCTTTGAGGCCCAAAAGCATAACTGTTTTCAGCAAGTATTGCGGTATGCAGAAGGCTAAACTGGTTCCCGGTTCATGATTCCTCACCGGGCCGGCTTGACGGTTGTGGGTCACGCTGTGCCGTTTCCTCCTCCTCTTCTCCACCCAGTGGCTGGAAGTCAATGGTTGCCCAATCGATCCCAGTTAGGGCTTGGAAAACAGCTTCATCGCTTATAACCACGGAGGGTTCAACATCAGGGGCATAAGTATGCTTACGGACGGGCGGGATGAGATTTTGCACATCATGAGTTGGCGCGCTAACCCGTTAGTTGTCAGCATCATAAACCGACTGATAGTGGGAAAGATCGGCTTCTTCAGCCAACTTGCTAGCCAAGGGGCGCATTTCCTTTGTCAAAGCTCGGAGATCATCATTATCAAAATCTGATCCGTCTTCCTTTAAGCTTGGATAGCCATTCACCACGTCAGCCAGATCAAGGTCAGGTACCTATGCTTTCGCCCGGGTTAGTGCGGTCAGAGCACCAGCTCTTGCAGCTGGTCTTTTTAATTCTTCAAACGGGGCAGGCAGCATTGACAATTTCTCTAAGGTTTCCTTGATCAAAGTGGGGGGCGGCTTGTTATGAGAGGTAGTACAAATGATCCGCTGCGCGCCGGTATACAATTGCTCTATAAGAGTATATGCAACCTTCAATTTCTTCTGCATGTTAGAGCCTAGATAGGTAATGCGGGTTCCTGCATCATGATGAACATTGATAAACCGGCAGTTTATGGGATAATACATGTGGAAAGCTTATAATAAAGATACTTACCAAAGACAGCAGTGGTCATGGCATTTATCCGCCGCTTTAAGCCAGTTAGCTCTTCTACCACCGATTTAAGGGCTGCCTCTACATCATCAACCCTTTTCTGTAATGCGGCTTTCTCTGTGTCCCAATCCGCATGTTCCTTATTAAAATTCTCATTCAACTTTTCCATAGCTGTTAAGGCACTGGTCATCTCATCCTTGGCTTTGGAGGTTTCTGCTTGCTGGAACTTGAGGTTTTCTTGAAGGTCAGCGGCTTGGGATTCCTTTTTGCTCAGCCTATAAGAGACATACATATCATGAGTTGGCAGAACATATTTGAAGTCCCAAGCACATAACAAGTTATACACTTGGCACTTGGGGGATAATGCCTATTTGCTTGTTATCAGAAGTTTTTACAAGTCCCAAGCTCAATACAAGTATTGTTCCTGGCACTTGGGGGCTAATGCATATTTGCTCAAAATAAAATTACAGGACAAAAGTCCCAGTTCATCTTGAAAAGTATAAACCGGCCCTTGGGGACTATAAAGGCGAAAGTTGCAAGTTTGATATTCTAAAAGTCCCGGTTCATCTTGAAAAGATAAACTGGCCCTTGGGGGCTAAACTGGAGTTGATATAAGAAATTTGACAAGGGAGAAACAGTATTGCAGAAGTTAAGCAACAGTTACCTCATATCATTCTTTCATCAGGTTCACTAAACCGGCTTCATAGTCGCGGCTTGTGTACAGACAGTTCACAAAGCCAGAATGAAGGTCTTGGGCGCTGAGATTGACATAGCTTGATAAATCGCCATTCCATTTACCTTTGTCCATGGCAGAAAATTCTTCCTTGGCACTATGCTTTGATAAAGCGACAGGATCACCAGAAGTGGTGTGGCCAAAACGAGTAATCATAACATCTTTTGCTTTATCTTCAACAGCCTTGGCTGGGCTAGATGGTTTATCACTGGCTCGGACTGGGCTTGTTGGTTTATCAACATGGCCCGTTGGATCAACTTCTTGTTCAACAAAAAGATCATGATCTGGTAGTGGCGGATCATCAAGCATGGTGTCGGCATTTGTTTCTACCGGTTCTGGAGTTCTTTCAGGTTCAGTGACCACATTGCCATCAGCCGGTTTACTTAATGTGGCCTTTTTGCTAGGTCTAGGCCTGCCACTGAGATGAATCAACTGAAAAGTCAGTACATTGAATAAACATGAAAAGTTAACAGTAAATTAAAACTCACCGAGGAACCGTCTTGAGGGGTGGAAGTTGTGTGGCCGTCGACTCGCCAGATGATGAATGAGGTGTTTCCTGATAGTTTGACTCAGATGGATTAAGAGGCTGTCGGAAATGACCCGCTTTGGGATAAGAAACATCAGGAATATATGAGACCTCTGATCAACGTTTCCGGATCGGAGTATTTGGTAAACCGGTTGAAGTAATCGCTTGGCCGCTGTGCCAGGTTGTGCGGCGAGCTTCGTGTTGTTGTTTCTTCAAAAGACAGTTTGGGTCCAAGTGAGCTAGGGGTGAGAAAATCTAACTTTCCGGTTTGCTTCACGGATTTACTGTGTTGGCAGAGGATCTGAACCGGAGGAAAGGATAATTACCTCTACGTCATCAGCTTGGCTGCCTTTAGCGTTATCCTGATAATAATCATTGTCAATGAGGTGTATGAAAAGGGAGCCAAGAGAGTCAAGTTCTACCTCTGATTCCGGTTTATCAAGATCATCATCAATGTTTAATTCGGAGGACTCAGCGGTTTTCTTTTTGGCAGGTTTCTTGACAACCATAGTCTTGGGGCGAGATACCTTTGCCGGTTTATCTTGTGCTTTCTTCTTCCAGAACGGATCATCACCCTGTCAAATATTGATGAAGTTTAGGGAGGATATTTAAAAGATTGAAATAAAGCAACAAGTTATAGGGTCCTTACAGACGATGGTTTATTGGATGCACAGAAGGGATTCAACCATGTTTTGCTGCAGACAGCCACCGGTTCATCCAGTATCTTCTTAACAGATTCAATAACTTCATTTTCTTTTAACTGAGCCTCAATATGTCGTTGAGGATCTTTCCAGTCCCCTGTATACTCGCACATTAAACTAGAGCATCCGCTTAGAGGCAGAATGCTCCAAGAGATCCAGCAACGAACAAAGTCGACGTCCGTTAAGCTATTTGCAACGAATGCCCGAAGCTTTGAAAACTGTGGTGCATACTTGGATCGCTCCTTGGCGCTAAGCCGTTGGGGAAATGGATGGGCATTGGTAAGCACGTGAGGACGATAACCCGGCAAAGGATTCTCATTAGTTGGAGAGGTATCTTGCAATAAAACCAAGTCCGATTCCAGTCCTTGGGATGACTATGATGCTTAGCGTGAGGGAAGCTGACAACTTTTCTTTTCTGAATTGACATCCCGCCAAGCTCGGTGTTGGGTCCGTCCGTAAATTCCATACGGCGGTTCAAATAGAAGAAATCCCTAAACAGTTCAACTGTGGGCTCCTCTTGCAGGTAAGCCTTGCAAAATACTTGGAAATTGCAAATATTGGGCACAAAGTTTGGTCCAATATCTTGAGGACGGAGTTGGAAGCTAGCCAGCACATCACGGAAGAATTTTGATCCGGGAGGGCTAAACCCTCGGGCCAGGTGATGAACAAACATAATTACTGCTCCATCTTTAGGTTCAGGAGGATTTTCTGGACCAGGGACTCTCCAGTGAATGACATCCTTTTTTGCTAAAGCGCCAATCTCAACTAACCCGTTCAGCTCTTCCTCGGTAACCCGGGATCGAACCCAGTTATAGGAATAAAATTGCTTGGCCATTTCAAAAGAAAAGCTTCAATTACAGATAAAATGCTGGTTTATGAATCATGGTTAACAAATATAAAGCGTCGCAAGGTTAGAAGGAGATGTTGAGGCATATACACATTGTTAAAACAGAGTCAGACGTTGGAAGGGTTGCAAGGATAACTGAGACGGCAGTTTAAGAGGGGACTAATGGTATCTACCGGATTATCATTTTCTAGCGTTAAACCGCCTATGCGGGTATGGAAGGTACATATCTGAAGTTACCAAGCGATGGAAAAACAGGTTTCACATATTGATATGATAATTTCAGATCTACAACATGTTAGTAAATCAAGGTATATTGAGACCTAGGATACAAGTACTTAAGCAGTTCATTAGATCTAGATGGGATTACTCTAAAGAAAGGATGCACTAATAACAAGAAAGGGGATTATAGTTACAACCGCACATGATAACATAAGATCTACGCTCGCCATTTATGCCACGGAGAAAAACAGGGAAGAACAACACGAGAGCTTCGATGAACTCGCAGAAAGCCCTAATGGGATCTATGAGAGGAGCAAAGAAATGACTTACTAGGGTTGTTGAACGCGGAGGCGCGCCGGCGGAGCTCTGGTCGAAACAGGTTGATGCAGCGGCCGTTGGTAGCGCAGAGACGAAGGTCGATGGCGGCGGCAGTGCTCAGGCACAGAGGCGTCGCGAGGTAGAAGAAAGGCGAAGAGGCAAGGGGGAAAGGAAAAGGACCCCTGGCCCTATTTATAAGACAAAGGAATAAGCGACATGCGCGGGAATCAAGGAACCCAAAAAATGTATATGGGACAGAGTTGTCGCCTCGGTTTTTGGAGGCTCGTTAATAAAAGTTAAATATATATGAGTTTTTAATGAACATGTGATGTCATGGCGGTTTACTATAATCCTAGAAGATGACGTCATGGTGGTTTACAAGGTTATTCGAAGGCGCTGAAGAAGAAATTTTACTAAGTGTTGAAGATTGGCATGAACAGGTTCAAATCAATATGGGGCCTAATGTTGGAGATATAACTACTGGGTGGAAACCTCCCAGGAGGAGCCGAGTTATACCTATGCTGAATTATCCATATTGAAGCCCATGAAGACAAGGAGTATGGCGTTTTACTATAGAGAACTAAAAGTCCCAGGGCCCAACGGCGGATTAGGGCCCGTAGACATAAACCTCCATATGGTGTGTAACTTGTGTTGTAAGATAGGAAAGGTAGAAACCGAGCCAAACACGTTTATGAGCCGGCCTTGGGATTCTGTAAACCGGCCGGGCGTCATCCTATGTATATAAAGGGACGACCTGGCGGCGGTTCAAGGACAACAAACAACAACTTGAGAGCCAGGCAAAGTGGATTCGCTCCCTAGTCATCGAAACCCTAGCAATACCATAACAACTAGTGTAGGCCTTTACTTTCACCACAACGGGCCGAACTAGTATAAAATTCCTTGTGTCCTTTGTCCGCTTTAACCCCTTTAAGATAATCCGTCGCGATGGCTCTGCAACTAAGTCTTCACACTAGGACATCCGCCGTGACAAAACAACGACAAATACCCATCTGATGATGAACATGAATATGATTCCTTAGTAGTTACGTTTGTTCCTGAGGACATGGGAGAAGTCTTGCTATAAGTAGTCATGTGAATTTGGTATTCGTTCGATATTTTCATGAGATGTATGTTGTCTTTCCTCTAGTGGTGTCATGTGAACGTCGACTACATGACACTTCACCATTATTTGGGCCTAGAGGAAGGCATTGGGAAGTAATAAGTAGATGATGGGTAGCTAGAGTGACAGAAGCTTAAACCCTAGTTTATGCGTTGCTTCGTAAGGGGCTGATTTGGATCCATATGTTTCATGCTATGGTTAGGTTTACCTTAATACTTCTTTTGTAGTTGCGGATGCTTGCAGTAGAGGTTAATCATAAGTGGGACGCTTGTCCAAGTAAGGCAGCACCCAAGCACCGGTCCACCCACATACCAAATTATCAAAGTAACGAACGCGAATCATATGAGCGTGATGAAAACTAGCTTGACCATATTCCCATGTGTCCCCGGGAGCGCTTTTCCTTATATAAGAGTTTGTCCAGGCTTGTCCTTTGCTACAAAAAGGATTGGGCCATCTTGCTGCACCTTATTTACTTTTACTATTTGTTACTTGTTACCAACTACCTTATCACAAAACTATGTGTTACCGATAATTCCAGTGCTTGCAGAGAATACCTTACTGAAAACTGCCTATCATTTCCTTCTACTGCTCATTGGGTTCGAAACTCTTACTTATCTAAAGGACTACGATAGATCCCCTACACTTATGGGTCATGAAGACTCTTTCCTGGCGGCGTCACCGGGGAGTGAAGCGCCTTTGGTAACTGGAATTTGGTACGGAAAAATTTATATAGTGTGCTGAAATTTACTATCACTTGTTACTATGGAACATAATCCTTTGAGGGGCTTGTTCGGGGTATCTTCACCCCGACCAGTAGAGCAAAGAGTTACTCCTCAACGTACTTAACCTACTGAAAATGTTTACTGTGAAATTCCTTCGGGTATGATAGAGAAACTGCTAGCTAATCCCTTACAAGAGATGGAACATTGCATCCTGATTTGCACCTAATCTATGTGGATGAAGTTTGTGGATTATTTAAGCTTGAAGATATGCCCGAGGATGTGATCAAGAAGAAGGTCTTCCCTTTATCTTTGAAGGGAGAGGCATTGAGATGGTTTAGCTATGCGATGATATTGGATCCTGGAACTACAACCGGTTGAAATTGGAATTTCATCAGAACTTCTATCCAATGCACCAGGTTCATCATGATCATAATTAAATCTATAATTTTTGGCCTCGCGAAGGAGAAAGCATCGCTCAAGCTTGGGGGAGGCTTAAGTCAATGTTATATTCATGCCCCAATCATGAGCTCTCAAGAGAAATGATTATTCAAAAAAATTATGCTCGGCTTACTATCAATAATCGCTCCATGCTCGATACTTCTTGCACTGGGTCTTTTACGATGAAGACTATTGAATTCAAATGAGTTTTATTAGAAATAATTAAACGCAACTCTAAAGATTGGGATCTCGACGAAGTTAAGGACTCAGGTATAACACCTAAGTTTGATTGTGTTAAATATTTTATGGATACCGATGTTTTCCGTGAATTTAGCACTAAATATCGACTTGACTCTGAGATAGTAGCTTCTTTTTGTGAATCATTTGCTACTCATGTTGATCTCCCTAAGGAGAAGTGGTTTAAATATCATCCTCCCATTGAAGTAAAAGTAGTTGAACATGTTAGAGTTGAAGAAAATACTATCACTTATAATGTTGATCCTACTGTTTCTACTGCTTACATTGAGAAACCACCCTTCCATGTTAGAATAAAGGATCATGCTAAAGCTTCAACTGTAGTTCGTAAGAGTAATACTAGAGCACCTACACCCTCTGAGCAAATTAAAGACGAATCTAGTGTTGCTATGGTTAAGGATCTGTTGGTCGATGATATTGATGGGCATGTTATTTACCTCCGTGATGAAGCTGCTAGAATTGCTAGACCCGATACTAAGAATAAACATAGACATGTTGTAGGCATGCCTGTAATTTCTGCTAAAATAGGAGATCATTTCTATCATGGCTTATGTGACATGGATGCTAGTGCTAGTGCCATACCTCATTCCTTATATGAAGAAATTATGCACGATATTGCACCTGCTGAGCTAGAAGGTATTGATGTTACTATTAAACTGGCCAATAGAGACACTATTTCACCAGTTGGGATTGTTAGAGATGTTGAAGTCTTGTGTGGGAAAGTTAAATACCCTACCGATTTTCTAGTTCTTTGTTCCCCACAATATGATTTTTGCCCCATTATATTTGGTAGACCCTTCTTGAATACTGTTCATGCTAAGATAGACTGCGAAAAGGATGTTGTTACTATTGGTTTAGGGGATATTTCTCATGATTTTAACTTTGCTAAATTTCGTAGACAACCCCGTGATAAATAATTGCCTAGTAACAATGAACTTATTGGTCTTGCCTCTATTGTTGTGCCTCCTAATGGTCCTTTAGAACAATATCTGCTACACCATGAAAATGATATGTATATGAATGAGAGAAGGGAAATAAATGAAATATTCTTTAAACAGGGACCCTTATTGAAACACAACTTGCCTGTTGAAATTCTAGGGGATCCTCCTCCACCCAAGGGTGATCCTGTGTTTGAGCTCAAATCATTACCTGATACTCTTAAGTATGCTTATCTCGATGAAAAGAAGATATATCCTGTTATTATTAGTGCTAACCTTTCAGAGCAGGAAGAAGAGAATTATTGAAAACTCTAAAGAAGCACCGTGCTGCTATTGGATATACTCTTGATGATCTTAAGGGCATTAGTCCCACTCTATGCCAACACAAAATAAAATTGGAGAAGGACGCTAAACCAGTTAAATCCTAGGATGAAATATGTGGTAAGGAAAGAAATACTAAAACTTCTAGAGGCGGGTATAATTTATCCAATTGCTGATAGTCAGTGGGTAAGTCATGTCCATTGTGTCCCTAAGAAGGGAGGTATTAGTGTTGTTCCTAATGATAAAGATGAATTGATCCTACAAAGAATTGTTACAGGCTATAGAATGGTAATTAATTTCCACAAATTAAATAAAGCTAATAAGAAGGATCATTACCCTCTACCTTTTATTGATCAAATGCTAGAAATATTATCCAAACATACTCATTTCTGCTTTCTAGATGGCTATTCTGGTTTCTCTCAAATACCCGTGTCAAAAGAGGATCAAGAAAAGACCACTTTTACTTGCCCTTTCGGTACTTTTTCTTATAGATATATGCCTTTTGGTTTATGTAATGCACCTGCTACCTTTCAAAGATGCATGATGATTATATTCTCTGGTTTTTGTGAAAAGATTGTTGAGGTTTTCATGGATGATTTTTCCGTTTATGGAACTTCTTTTGATGATTGCTTAAGCAACCTTGATCGAGTTTTGCAGAGATGTGAAGAAACTAATCTTGTCTTGAATTGGGAGAAGTGCCACTTTATGGTTAATGAAGGTATTGTCTTGGGGCATAAAATTTCTGAAAGAGGTATTGAAGTTGATAAAGCTAAAGTTGATGCTATTGAAAAGATGTCGTGTCCCAAGGACATCAAAGGTATAATAAGTTTCCTTGGTCATGCCGGGTTTTATAGGAGGTTCATTAAGGACTTCTCAAAAATCTCTAGGCCTCTGACGAATCTCTTACAAAAAGATGTTCCTTTTGTCTTTGATGATGATTGTGTAGAAGTATTTGAAATACTTAAGAAAGCATTGATCTCTGCACCGATTGTCTAGCCTCCTGACTGGAATTTACCCTTTGAGATTATGTGTGATGCTATTGATTATGCTGTAGGTGATGTTCTAGGACAAAGAGTTGATAAGAAATTAAATGTTATCCAATATGCTAGTAAAACTCTAGACAGTGCCCAAAGAAATTATGCTACTACTGAAAAGGAATTCTTAGCAGTTGTATTTTCTTGTGATAAGTTTAGGCCTTATATCGTTGATTCTACAGTAATTGTTCACACTAATCATGCTGCTATTAAATATCTTATGGAAAAGAAGGATGCTAAACCTAGAATTATTAGATGGGTTCTCCTGCTACAAGAATTTGATTTGCATATTATTGATAGAAAGGGAGCTGAGAACCCCGTTGCAGACAACTTGTCTAGGTTAGAGAATATTCTTAATGACCCACTACCTATTGATGATAGCTTCCCTGATGAACAATTAGGTGTCATAAATGCTTCTCGTACTGCTCCATGGTATGCTAATTATGCTAATTACATTGTTGCTAAATTTATACCACCTAGTTTCACATACCAGCAAAAGAAAAAGTTTTTCTATGATTTAAGACATTACTTCTGGGATGACCCACACCTTTATAAAGAAGGCGTAGATGGTATTATTAGACGTTGTGTACCTGAGCATGAAAAGGAACAGATCCTACGCAAGTGCCACTCCGAGGCTTACGGAGGACACCACGCTGGAGATAGAACTGCACATAAGGTATTGCAATCTGGTTTTTATTGGCCTACTCTCTTCAAGGATGCCTGTAAGTTTGTCTTGTCTTGTGATGAATGTCAAAGAATTGGTAATATCAGTAGACGTCAAGAAATGCCTATGAATCATTCACTTGTTATTGAACCATTTGATGTTTGGGGCTTTGATTATATGGGATTGTTTCCTTCCTCTAATGGGTATACACATATTTAAGTTGTTGTTGATTACATCACTAAGTGGGTAGAAGCTATTCCAACTAGTAGTGCTAATCATAACACTTCTATTAAAATGATTAGAGAAGTTATTTTTGCGAGGTTTGGAGTCCCTAGATACTTAATGACTGATGGTGGTTCACACTTTATTCATGGTGCTTTCCGTAAAATGCTTGCTAAGTAAGATGTTAATCAAGGAATTGCATCCCCTTACCACCCACAGTCTAGTGGTCAAGTAGAACTAAGTAACAGAGAGTTGAAATTAATTTTGCAAAAGACTGTTAATAGATCTAGAAAGAATTGGTCCAAGAAACTTGATGATGCATTATGGGCCTATAGAACTGCATGTAAAAATCCTATGGGTAAGTCTCCGTATAAAATGGTTTATGGAAAAGCATGTCACTTACCTCTTGAACTAGAACATAAGGCATATTGGGCTATTAAAGAGCTCAATTGTGATTTCAAACTTGCCGGTGAGAAGAGGTTATTTGGCATTAGTTCACTTGATGAATGGGGACCCAGGCCTACGAAAATGCCAAACTGTTTAAAGAAAAAGTTAAAAGATGGCATGACAAAACAATACAAAAGCGTGAGTTTAATGTAGGTGATTATGTTTTGCTCTACAACTCTCGTTTAAGATTTTTTGTAGTGAAACTTCTCACCAAATGGGAAGTTCCTTACGTTATCGAGGAGGTCTATCGATCCGGTGCCATAAAAATCAATAACTTCGAAGCACAAATCCAAAGGTGGTGAACGGCCAAAGAATCAAACATTATATCTCAGGAAATCCCATAAATGTTGAAACCAATGTTATTGAAACGTAACCACGGAGGAATACATAAGGGACACTTTCTAGAACGATCCAGACTCCGAAAAGGAAGAGGTATGTGGTACGGTATGTAAACCGACTCCAAAACAGTTCTAATGGAAGTTTTTATTCGTTTTGGAATATTTAGAAAAATAGAAAAATAAGAAGCTATCCGGAAAGGACACGAGGCGTCCACGAGGGTGGAGGGCGCGCCCTACCGCCCTGGGCGCACCCCCTACCTCTTGGGCACATCGTGTGCCTTTCGGACTCTGCTTTCTTGCATGATACTCCTTTTGGTTGGTAAAAATTCATTATATAATCTCCCGAAGGTTTTGACCACCGTATCACGCCAAAATCCTTTGTTTTTGTTTCGAGTTATTTCTGTCGCAGATTAGTGCAAGATGTCTTCTCAGGAGTCGGTTGGAGAGAGTCGAGTGTCTCATGCGACACTGGGACCAAGAGCAAACAGCGATGCTGACCACTTTGGGCCATCAACGGAGGAAGAGATGGAGGCTGACTTGAAAAGGATAGATGCCATGGAGGAAGATCGAGAAGTTACTTCTCGGTTTCGAGACGGTTTCACGATGGGGGAACTACAGAGCTCAGCTATTCCAAACTCGGTCATCTCTTCCAATCTCAGGTTTCTTTCTTATGAAAATATGAAAAAGAGTGTCACTTGTTCTCCCGCAGCTATGCAGCATCCTTGGGTGAAAGGAGCTTTAGCCGTCACGGGCAAGCTCCATAAGGAAATAATGGACCTCAAGCAGCGAATCAATAAGCTCGAGGAGGAGAATCGTATCCTGAGGGGTATCATCGCCAAAAATATTACATCACCACTTCCGAAGAAAGAGACATAATCACATGGGTATGGGCACTCCCGTTGGCAACTACCAAGCTTGGGGGAGGTGCCCCAGTATTGTATCACCATCACACTCCTATCTTTACCGTTTTTCCTAGTTCGATCAGTTTGGTAATATCTTGATCTAGTAGAATAAAGTTTAGTATGATCTGGTGGTGAGCTTTGCTTTATGATCCTTATATCTGTAATCGAGTCAGTGAGCTATATATAATAAAGATTAGTTTTGAGTCAAGGGCTTGCTTATCTCACTATGATCATGAAAGAATTAAAGAAAGAATAAAAAGAATCAAAGAGATCATATTGATCTTATGGAAAGTAATGACTTCACACATAAAGAGTATGATGAATAAAAATTGTTAAGAGTTGACAAACATAGTTTTGGTCATCGTTGCAATTAATAGGAAGTAATAAAGAAATAGAGGTTTTCACATACAAATATACTATCTTGGACATCTTTTATGATTGTGATCACTCATTGAAATATGACATGCTAAAAAGTTGATGCTGGACAAGGAAGACAATGTAATGGGTTATGTTTTCTTGTAGCCGAAATAATGTATATTTTCATCGATCCTCCAACATGTTGAGCTTGCCTTTCCCCCTCATGCTAGCCATACTCCTTGCACCAAGTAGAGATACTACTTGTGCTTCCAAACATCCTTAAACCCAGTTTTGCCATGAGAGTCCACCATATCTACCTATGAATTGACTAAGATTCTCCAAATAAGTTGTCATTGTTGCAACTCTCCTAGTATGTATGATCTATTACTGTGGAGAAAATAAACTTTATACGGTCTTATGATATGGAAGCAATAAAAGCGATGAACTGCATAATAAAGGTCCATATCACAAGTGGCAATATAATGTGACGTTCTTTTGCGCTAAGACTTGGTACATCCAACCATAAAAGCACATGACAACCTCGGCTTCCCTCTACGAAGGGCCTATCTATTGTTCTTACCTTATAAGAGTCATGATGATCTTCACCTTTCCTTTTTACATTTTATCCTTTGGCAAGTGCATTGTGTTGGAAAGATCCTGACATGTATACCCACTTGCATGTACGTTATCATGATCTATTACTCTTGACATTACCCTTGAGGTAAAAGGTTGGGAGGCAACGCTATAAGCCCCTATCTTTCTCTGTGTCTGATTAAAACTCCATACCCATAAGTATTGCGTGAGTGTTAGCAATTGTGAAAGACTAAATGATAGTTGAGTATGTGGACTTGCTGAAAAGCTCTTATATTGACTCTTTCTGATGTTATGATAAATTGCAATTGCTTCAATGACCGAGATCATAGTTTGTTAGTTTTCAATGAAGTTTCTGATTCATACTCGACATTGTGAATAGATTGTTACTTTAGCATAAGAAATCATATGACAATATATATATATATATATATATATATATATATATATATATATATATATATATATATATATATATATATACAGGCGGTCTACTCTCATAACATTATGAGAATAATATTCTCATAACACTTCCGAACTGCATTGCAAAATTGCATTGGAGAGCTAAACGCACCGCACCACAAAGACCAGCGAACTTCATGTTGAAAAAACTGTACGTGTTGTTTTTTCGGTACCTTTTTTGCTCTAGTTTTTTAACCGTTTATCGGAATTATGCGTGTAATATACCGTTGAAAAGCTATGGAGTAGACGCATATTCGCCATGTTGAACACTTTTCAAGATTCCGCACGGTTTAAGAGCAGTTTCGAAAATCGTGCGGCTCACAACGAATGGCAGCGAGCGTTTTTTGGCGTTTTTTTCTAAACCGCTCGTCGGAACGAAACATATGATACACCGTTGGAAAGGTATCGTCGCCACGCATCTTTTTCGTATCTATTATTTTTTTCTAATTCGCTACGGTTTAAGAGCAGTTTTGAATTTACTAAATCGCGGAATTGTTTTTTCGAATTTTTTCAAATTTTCGGTACTGTTTTCACTCTAGTTTTTTAACCGTTTGTCGGAACAAGGCGTGTAATATACCGTTGGAAAGCTATGAACGAGGCGCAACTTTCATATGTTGAAATGTTTTTGAGATTCCTTACGGTTTTTAGTTAAATTTGAAAGTCGTGCGGCTGGCTACGAACTGCAGCGCGTTGAGAAGTGTTTGAGAAGTGAGCTGCTTTCCGATGTGTGTTTTGTTTTTTTGATCACGAAGTGAACCGCATTACTCTTTTTGTGTTGTTTTTTGCGCTAGTTGAGAAGTGTTTTGAGAAGTGAGCTGCTTTTCCGATGTGTGTTTTGTTTTTTGATCACGAAGTGAACCGCATTACTCTTTTTGTGTTGTTTTGGTAACAATTTTTTTTGTTGAGATTCCGCTATTTTTTTTTT
>LR738709.1:264349174-264472590 GCA_902687465.1 Secale cereale | reverse complement strand
TTTGAGAAGTGAGCTGCTTTTCCGATGTGTTTTTATTTTTTGATCAGCAAGTGAACCGCATTACTTTTTTGTGTTGTTTTGGTAACAATTTTTTTTGAGATACCGCTATTTTTTTTTTTTGCATTTTCATGTTTGAGAAGTGAGCTGCTTTTCCGATGTGTTTTTGTTTTTTGGATCACCAAGTGAACCGCAATGTTTTTTTATGGCCAACTTCGTGGAGAAAAACAAAGTGAGCTTCAAAGAGTCCTTTGCAATGGACTTTTTTTAGACCAAAGTGCACTGCATTTTTGCATGTTTTTAAATACATTCTGTTTGAAATGGACAGTATCGAAGAGTCTTTCGTAGTGGATATTTTTTTTTTACCAAAGTGCACCGTACTCCTCAGTACTTTCAAGCGAACATCTTCAGTCCAAATGACTTTAGTTTTTGTGATATTGGCTTCAACTTCTCTCAAAGAGCACTGCATTTTTGTTTGAGTAATTTACACAAACAACAGAGGAAAAATTAAAAACAATTACAACAAGGAGGACTGCATTTGTTCAAGTAATTAAAAAAGGGCCGAACTGCACGCTCCGTTAGTCGAGCTGCACTCCCCCGTGGGCAAAGCTGCACGCCCGTGTGAAGAGTTGCAGTCGCCGGAAGCCGTCAACCTCATGGGCCGAACTGAACAGGGGCAAGATGCCGAGCTGCAACAACAACGACGGTGCACCGCACACGCAACCATGTCGTCTAGTTCGTCAATGTAGCGAGCAGCTCAGTGGCCGGGGTGCTTGCAGTTTGGTATATCGGCTTAGCAGCGTGCGGCTCCTTTAATTTTCAGCATGTTCCTGCCTTGTACAGAAAAAACATCACAAAAGCTTTCCATTGCTAAATTAGTGTGTGCATTGCTGATACGTACAGTACTACTTAAATATGCAAGTTCAGAAGATGGTGCGTTCTGAATACTGAAGATAAATGTGGTACAGACAGAATTAACCAAAGTTTCAGACTTGACTGTCAACTTCCATTTGTGATCTTGAGTCCATTCTGAGAAAGCTTTTGCATGCTAACTAATGTGTGCTGATACATACATTGTCTAAACTCTTTAACAGTAGTCTCCGAATGTTTCGCAAATGCGGTAACAAGCGTCGAAATGACAGATTCTGCGAGCGGGGTATACCTTGAGAGGCTCGGCGCTGCCCTCGGCCACCGGCACATCGGGGCGGCCTGCCTTCTCACACTGCCAAGACAATCGAACAGGGGTGTTTCCTTATCAGCAGAGTTATCAGTAAGAATTCAGCAACATGTAAATGGCATTGGCAATGCAGGGTTGCTGCTAGTACTTGCCAGAATCAGGGCGTTGTGGGTGGCGTAGGCGGTGGTGCAGTTGCCGAAGATGGTGGTGATCCATCTCCAGCGAGGGAAGGAGGAGCTTGGGGGAGGCAGCCGTGGCCCATATCTAAAAGGACAGGGCGTTGCAACAACCATGGCCTCCAGGAGAAGCAGGAGAGCCCCGGATCCAGCCCAAAACTGCACGGCAAGCGCGCTCACCGCCGGACCGCACTGCAAGGTCACCAGCCGTAGTGCTGTGGTGCGCTCCTAACCCGACTGCTGCCCGCGCCCACGACGATGAAAAGCACAACTCCGACGCCCAAAGCGAACTGCGGCAGTTATGCCCAAGTGAAATCTCAAAAAGCAAAAAAATATTGAAAGGGAAGAGCAGACACTCGAGCCCGGTGGCTGCGGCACCGTGGCCGACGACGAGGGGAGGGCGTCGCTGGTTGAGGACGCGACCATGGAGGTAGAGATGAGGGGGTCCGTGGTGGCCGCGAACTGCACGACCATGCGCCGCCGCACCGCATCGCACGACCTGACGCACTTCAAGTCAGGCAGCCGAGCTGCACGAGCTCACCGGGGGGATGGGAATCCCGCGCCATGGAGAAGACCGCACGGTGCCACACCGCCTGTGAGAGAAGAGATGGTGGTGGATCCCGCCGGATCCGTGTTGGGGGCGCCCCGGGCCTCGCGGATCTGACGCGGGGGGCGGAGGGGTCCGGCGGCGCCTCAAACTGGAAGGCAGCGATGCGTCAAACTGGAAGGCTAGCGCCGCGGGGCATCGGAAAGAGGAGTGGGGCGACGGTTCCCTGGGGCGACAGGGGGGATGCGGCCGCTCGGAAATTGGAGGCGCATTTTGACCGGGGACGCCTGGGTCCGCCGCCGGAGCACCGTGCTCGTGGGGGTGGGGCTCGGGTGATAAACTCGGATGGGAGGTGTAGGAGGTGGGGCGCCGCCGCGCAAGGAGGCGGGGAGGGGAGGGGGAAGCTGTCGGGCGCTCCGCGCTAGAAACTGGGGGTGTTATGATAATAACGTTTTTGTTATGAGAATAGACTCTTAAGGGGTGTTATGAGAATAGACCCACCCTATATATATATATATATATATATATATATATATATATATATATATATATATATATATATATATATATATATATATATATATATATATATATATATATATATATATATATATATATATATATATATATATTGCTGTTATAAGAATGATCATGATGCCTTCATGTCCGTATTTTATTTTATCGACATCTCTATCTCTAAACATGTGGCCATAGTTTTCAATATCGGCTTCCGCTTGAGGACAAGCGAGGGCTAAGCTTGGGAGAGTTGATACGTCCATTTTTCATCATGCTTTTATGTTGATGTTTATTCCATTATGGGCTGTTATTACACATTATGTCACAATACTTATGCATTTTCTCTCTTATTTTACAAGGTTTACATGAAGAGTGAGAATGGCGACAGCTGGAATTCTAGGATGGAAAAGAAGCAAATATTGGAGACATATCCTGCACAACTCAAAAAGCCCTGAAACTACACGAAAATCAGTTTTGGAAAATATAAAAAAATATCTGGAGAAAGAACTACAGGAGGGGGGCACCCACCGTCCACGAGGGTGGGGGCGCGCCCCCTGCCTCGTGGGCCACTCGGCAGCCCCCCGATGCCCATCTTCTGCTATGTCAAGTGTTTTGACCTGGAAAAAAATCAGGAGGAGGCTTTTGGGACGAAGCGCCGCCGTCTCGAGGCGGAACCTTGGCGGGACCAATCTAGGGATCCGGCGGAGCTATTCTGCATGGGAAACTTCCCTTCGGGAGGGGGAAATCGTCGCCATCGTCATCACCAACAACTCTCCCATCTTGGGGAGGGTTATCTTCATCAACATCTTCACCAGCACCATCTCCTCTCAAACCCTAGTTCATCTCTTGTATCCTAACTTTGTATCAAAACCTCAGATTGGTACCTGTGGGTTGCTAGTAGTGTTGATTACTCCTTGTAGTTGATGCAAGTTGGTTTATCTGGTGGAAGATCATATGTTCAGATCCATTATGCATATTAATACCCCTCTGATGATGAACATGAATATGATTTGTGACTAGTTACGTTTGTCCCTAAGGACATGGGAGAAGTCTTGCTATAAGTAGTCATGTGAATTTGGTATTCGTTCGATATTTTCATGAGATGTATGTTGTCTTTCCTCTAGTGGTGTCATGTGAACGTCGACTACATGACACTTCACCATTATTTGGGCCTAGTGGAAGGCATTGGGAAGTAATAAGTAGATGATGGGTTGCTAGAGAGACAGAAGCTTAAACCCTAGTTTATGCGTTGCTTCATAAGGGGCTGATTTGGATCCATATGTTTCATGCTATGGTTATGTTTGCCTTAATACTTCTTTTGTAGTTGAGGATGCTTGCAATAGAGGTTAATCATAAGTGGGATGCTTGTCCAAGTAAGGGAAGCACCCAACCACCAGTCCACCCACATACCAAATTATCAAAGTAACGAACGCGAATCATATGAGTGTGATGAAAACTAGCTTGACGATATTCCCATGTGTCCCCGGCAGTGCTTTTCCATATATAAGAGTTTTTCCAGCCTTGTCCTTTGCTACAAAAAGGATTGGGACATCTTTCTGCACCTTATTTACTTTTACTATTTGTTACTTGTTACCAACTACCTTATCACAAAACTATCTCTTACCGATAATTTCAGTGCTTGCAGAGAATACCTTATTGAAAACTGCCTATCATTTCCTTCTTCTCCTCGTTGGGTTCGACACTCTTACTTATCGAAAGGACTACGATAGATCCCCTACACATGTGGGTCATCAAGACTCTTTTCTGGCACCGTTGCCGGGGAGTGAAGCGCCTTTGGTAAGTGGAATTTGGCAAAGAAAAATTTATATAGTGTGCTGAAATTTACTGTCACCTATTACTTTCGAACATAATCCTTTGAGGGGCTTGTTCGGGGTATCTTCACCCCAACCAGTAGAGCAAAGAGTTACTCCTCAACCTACTGAACCTATTGAAAATGTTTACTTTCAAATTCCTTCGGGTATGATAGAGAAACTGCTAGCTAATCCCTTTACAGGAGATGGAACATTGCATCCCGATTTGCACCTAATCTATGTGGATGAATTTTTTGAATTATCTAAGCTTGCAGGTATGCTCGAGGATGTGATCAAGAAGAAGGTCTTCCCTTTATCTTCCAGTACGGAGGTTATGATGTCGGGAATGATATGGTGATGGCATGAAGGATAGGGGCAAGCTCTTGGCAAACCAGGTATGCCACTGGATGGATTGGAAGATTCTAGTTGAAAATGATACAAAGATCATCGAGAACGGATGCATGGTTTTCAAACGGTGATCAAAACAATATGCAATGCAAAACTGTTAAAAAGAGCAACATGCCAACTTGGATGCAACATTTAAATATGCTACATGAGCTATTCATGGCATCAATGAGCATGCCAATCAGGTATAAAATGCACTTAACAAAACTCCCTTCTTGAACATGTTCCAAATACCTACAGATATGATGATAACATCAAGGCAAAATGGCAAGTTGTGCTGACAGTTTCAGACCTCGCAAAATAAACATGGCATGGCGGAAACATATTTATGACAACATGTTTGCAAGCTTGTTGCACTCACCAAAGTGCACTTCATGGCTGTCTCGACCTCATACTCGAAATCATCTCCCGGTGCGACCCAAAGAATAACAAGCATCCACATAAACACACATGACATGGAAATAAACACATGCTACATGCACTTCGAAAATGAATGCATAAGAACAACACAATGAACGGAGCTATGGGGCTACCGGTACGGAGGTTATGATTCGAGAATTATATGGTGATGGCATGAAGGTTAGCTCCAAGCTCTTGGCAAACCAAGTATGCCACTGGATGGATTGGAAGATTCTAGTTGAAAACAATATAAAGATCATCGAGAACGGATGCACGGTTTTTAAACGGTGATCAAAACAATATGCAATGCAAAACTGTTAAAAACAGCAACATCCCAACTTGGATGCAACATTTAAATATGCTACAAGAACTATTCAAGGCATAAATGAGCATGGCAATCATGTACTAAATGCACTTAACAAAACTCCCTTACTTAACATCTTCCAAAGACCTGCAGATATGATATAGTATCAATGCAAAACGACAAGTTATGCTGAAAGTTTCAGACTTGGCAAAATAAACATGTCATGGCAGAAACATATTTATGACAGCATGTTTGCAAGCTTATAGCACTCACCAAAGTGCACTTCATGGCTATGTCAACCTCATACTCAAACTCTTCTCCCAGTGCAACCCTAAGAATAACAAGCATCCACATAAACACACATGACATGGAAATGAACACATGCTACATGCAGTTCAAACATGAATGCATAAGAAGAACACAATGAATGGAGCTATGGGGCTACTGGTACGGAGGTTATGATGTCGGGAATGATATGGTGCTGGCATGAAGGATAGGGGCAAGCTCTTGGCAAACCAAGTGTGCCACTGGATGGATTGGAAGATTCTAGTTGAAAACGATATAAAGATCATTGAGAACGGATGCACGGTTTTCAAACGGTGATCAAAACAATATGCAATCTAAAAATATTAAAAACAACAACATTCCAACTTGGATGCAACATTTAAATATGCTACACGAACTATTCATGGCATCAATGAGCATGCCAAGCATGTACAAAATGCACTTAACAAAACTCCCTTACTGAACATGTTCCAAAGACCTACAGATATGATGATAACATCAATGCAAAATGGCAAGTTGTGCTGACACTTTCAGACTTCGCAAAATAAACATGGCATGGCAGAAACATGTTTATGACTGCATGTTTGCAAGCTTGTTGCACTCACCAAAGTGCACTTCATGGTTGTCTCGACCTCAGACTTGAACTCGTCTCCCGATGCAACCCAAATAATAACAAGCATCCACATAAACACACATGACATGGTAATAAACACATGCTACATGCATTTTGAACATAAATGCATAAGAAGAACACAATGAAAGGAGCAATGGGGCTACCGGTACGGAGGTTATGATTCGGGAATGATATGTTGATGGCATGAACGATAGGGGCAACACTAGTACGCATCGGTGTTATACAAACGGTTTTTAACGCCTTTCCACAACGACATTTGGAACTGTCACCTAGTGAGTGTGAGCGATAGGGCGGTCCTTCCCACACGACCTAGAAATCGTCGGGGATAGGCCCACCTGGGACACCAAATGAGCTCGTGTGCGATCGGGCGAGGCATCGAAAGCCAATCATTTCCGCAGGTATGTACATCTCACACGGTGAATCCCAAAAAAACATTTTCGTAGGTATGTATATCACACACAGCCAATCCAAGGAATACGTTTCCATTATTATGTACATGCCACACAGTCAATCCAGGGAAAAGGTTTCCGTTCTTATGTACACCCCACACAGTTTTATGTATACGCTTATGTGTGAAAGATGTAACTGTCACAAACGCTCTGCCTTGGTTAACTGTTTGCTTTTATGAACTACATCACACATGATTTGATGTAGAAAACTGTGTGGCATTGGGCTATCCATCACAAGCACTTTTACTGCCAGAACCGTAAGGGTGAAGAGACAAGTGTAAATCATTTTGACTGCCGACGGTGTTGAAGAAGAGGAATGCCCATATTGTGCCTTCATGCATGCCATAGGGACGAACCACTTTTGTCCAACCCCTTGTGACGATCGCCCGCCCATCTTTCACAACCTTCAGGAAGATTTCTAGAGCATTATCATGGTAGCATGAATTATATACTTTAATCTTAGTTGCCTCCACTCCGGTCATGTAGTTTGCAAGGTAATCATCAGTAAATAGCTTCAGAAACCACTTAAAAGAGAAAAATATCAGATACTGAGGTCTAATAGAGTAACTTGTTGTGGGCAGGGGGAAAGGCAACACATTACTTACCATCCTAAAGTTCAGTATTGTCTTCGACAAAGTGTAAATAAAGAGCTTAATTCCAATCACCCGTTTCTTTCGCCTAAGAATCTTTCTTAGTTTCCTCACTTGATGATTGTTCATGAATATCTCATTGCCCATACGCAAAAGGGATCAAAGCGTGGATCAGTACCGCTCATATATGTACCTACAAGCAAAACAGTAAATTTTGGAAGCTAAAGTGAATTACACAAATGATGTAAAATACAACTACCTATGTTCCTAAGTACAAGTATTTTTGAGATTTTAATATGAACTACATACGAATGTATATAGAATTATAGATATAGTTTAGATTAGAATCTAGATTCACTCATTTTGCACCTTATGTAGTCTATATTGGAATCTCTAAAAATACTTATATTTAGGAATAGATGGTGTATAAGACATGGGATGCAGCTAACCTCGATGGCAAATAACATCATCTCCCATTGTAGCCCTGTGTAAGTACAAGGAAAACCAATGTTAACTACAACAGGGTTGACATCCACCAAAAATAGCAAATGGTAATAAAACGACATCATCTGTAGTGATATCTTCATTGCGAAAGAGTAGCACGATAGCAAAGGGACAGATTAAAAAATGGATACAACTGTTAATTGCAACAGGCTTAACAACATCATAATTCATGTTTTGTCAGTTTGTAGCCATTGAAATACAACTCCTTAAAAATGGATACAACTATAAATTGCAACAGGATTAATGGCCGTTGAAACAGGTACTGATAAAAATGCAATTGGCAGAGTTAAACATCACAAGGGATGTGCTGCCAGAGTAGATAATGGCCCAGTTGTCTATAAAAAGGTTGGGAAAATAGCTAAAATGTGTTAGGCATGTTTACTACAACATGCTTAATACATCAACCATACAAAACATAGCCATTAATTGCAATTGGTATTGGTAAGATTGAACTGGTGAGTACTTACTTGGTAAGTCCTCATAGGTAGTTGCTGGGGCACTTCATCTTGGCCACAGCCCGCCCAAAGACAGCGGCGGCGGAGGCGAGTTGTTCCTCCAGGTTGAAGCGTGGATCAGTGCCACTGACATGTGTACCTATAGGCAACCAGTAAATGGTAGAAGTTAAACTGCAATTGCACAAATGATGTGAAATACTGTAAGACATGGGATGCAGCTAACCTCGACGGCAAACAATAGCATCGGCCATTATGACCCTGCGTAAGTACATTGTCAGGCATGTTAAGTACAACAGGGTTAGCATCCACTAAAATTATAGAATGAGCAACATCTCTAGTGATATCCTGAGTCGTGTATTGTAAGTTTGTTGCTGGTATTGGTAGAATTGATCTGGATACGGTAATGTTTGAACATCACACAGTGTGCAGTACTAAAATAAACAAGGCACGAACATGCTTAATACATCAACCATACAAATCATAGCCGTTGCAAGTGGTATTGGTAAGATTTAGCTGGTCAGATCTTACCTGTTAAGTCCTGGGGGGGGGTAGTCGCTAGGGGACTTCATCTGGGCCAGAGCCTGCACCATGTCGTCGTCGGCGGCGGAGGCGAGGTGTTCCTCTGGGTCAACACGCACAGTGGCCATCTCGCCATGGACCGCCATCAGTTCCTCGCGGTGAGGATTTGGAGGCATGAGGATGCTTCGCATGCACCATTTAAGTAATCAGGCCGGGACCATGATAGACATCGGAGGGTTACCTGACTGGATCCGAGCAGAACGTAGAAGTGGTTGAAGCTGTGGTTGCGGCGGCGGCGGTTTGAGATGCCGGTAGGGGGAGGCGCGAGGAGGGGGGATACTGAGGATGAGGATGTGGTTGGAGGAATAAAATGTGAAATCGCGCGCCTAATGAAAATTTCGCTGAGAAACTTGAAACTTGGGCGGGGGGAACACACAACACAGACGAAGCGCGTAAAATACTCGTGTGCGAGAAAAAAGAAAGTTGGCAGATCCCGTCTCCCAAAAATGTACACGTGTACTTGATTTTTTTTGGTCAATGGTACGCCTGGTTTATTAGGAAACATCGCATAGGTAACTAACTTATGCAAGAGCTCAACGGCAAACGACAACATAAATTTGGCTTCCCTTACAATTTTGCTCGTTCGTTATCGCACACGGTTCATCTCCGTCGCTTCCGGAAACAGTGTACGCTGAGCCTATTGATGAGGACATCACTAACAAGGTTACACCCACAGCTCCAACTGACACATATACAGGACCAATTACTAGAGCTCGCGCATGCCAATTAAATTACCAGGTACTTTCGTTTCTTGGTAATGAATCTAATTTTCATGAGAATATGATGCTGCCTAAATTGGATACATTTGTCTTGCTTACAAATGAAGGGCCTAGCTTGGACAAGAAGGATGAACATTGGAGCAAGATCAAGCATGGAGATGATGGCATGCGCAAGGGGAACAAGAATGGAGTTTCAATTGATGATTTCAGGACTTTGAAGCCACCATAATGAGTGCGAGAAGCCTTGGACGAAATATAGAAGATGCCACTTCAAAAATTTCGTCCAGAGGCTATTATAGGTGCTGCGTCACCTTATTATTGGGCCAGGCCCATGTAATTTCGAAATACTTGAGTATATGATGTTTTTAGAGTCCGTATGTGTGGGGAAACAAGAGTTAGGGTTGGTTTCGGACCCCTCCACCAAGGGCCACGAAATTCCCCCCTCTTCCCCTCATATATACAGCCTTTAGGGCGTCGTTTAGACTTTGGGGTTTTGTTTAGATTAAAGTTCGCCATAGCTGCAACTTCGCGTACTTCGTTTGTGTTCAACGACCAGACCAAGACGTCACAGAACCCCACTTGATCAATAAAGTTTTCCTCTTGAATTCGCAATATCCAGATTGCAATCTCAGTTTCTTGCTTGTTCTTCGTTTGCCTGCAGGAAACAGACCTTCGTGGTCAGGTTGATCGTGCTCCGGCGTGGTCAATAACTTCTCGGAGTTGGTTTAGCGATTGCTAAGGCGCGACGTCCATGCACGTTCGTAGTCGGATCGTCAAAGTCGACTTCATCCAAACGATAGCCACCATCTCATCGAAAGACGGGACACCTTTGCCTCTATCAAGTGGTATCAGATTTCCAGGTTGCTCGGTGAGATTTTACAGTTTTCGTAGATTAGATCGAGTCTGTTCTTCATACCTACAGTCCACGAAAAAGCAAAAAAAAAATTAGGGTTAGTTCATCATATCCGAACCAGTCTGAGCCATTGCATAATCTGTTCCGTATTTGCTTAGTTGAATTTGCGGTTGCACCGTCGTGTCAAGTTGCTGGTCTTAGCATCTAGTCTTTTAGAGTTTCGAGTTCTGGTCATAAGTTGTCACGCCGCCGCCACAACATCTTCATCGCTACTGCCACATACCACCACCGATCCGTATCCGTATACCACCACCAATCCGTATCCATATACCACCACCGCTGCCATAACCTACCACCGCTGCCATATCCTACCACCATATATCCACCACCAATCCGAGTTCTTTTCATATTAGGTTTGTTCTCGAAATCCATCTAGGTTTCGGATTTGTGTTTCCTTGCCTGCGTAGGTCTCGAAATAAAAAATTCGACAGGTGAAATTTTTTTCCCTATCCTATTTTTGGGCTTTTCTGAGTCTTTTGAGACACGTGCCATCATACTGTTTTTTTACCGCATTTTTTCGTCGTCGCTGCCCTGATTCCGAAAAAAAAAACTCGTCAAAAAAATTTTCGTGCCTATCATCTTAGTTTGACTTGGGAAGTGTTTTGAGACACTCTCCATTATAGTAATTTTCGGCCAAAAAAAAAAGCAGCGCATAAAAAAAAGGAGCGGAAAAAAAAGAGGCGAAAAAATAATAATTCAGAGTGTGCTTTTCCCTTGATTACGTGTAGCGCCGTGATTTCGTTAGTGTTCTAGGCTCGCGTCTCTAGTACGGTCTAGCCTAGGACCAGCACAGTACCGTCGTTGAGCGTTTATTCACCTTTGCATCTCTGAATTGATTATTGCTGACCCTTTTTGCTACCATATTATAAGCCTTCCCAGCTCCACATACATTTACATCGTGCGTTTGACTCTCCCTGGTAATCGCTCTATCCAAGCTTTGAGAGTTTTGACTACATCGGTTGCCGATCACCACCTGCTGCTGGGTAAGAACTGGTAAGAATTTGAGATTTGCTTGACGGATTTGTGACACCCGCCACCACCACCACTTGTTAGTAGTCTGTAGGATCATATTCTTGTGTGTTTCTATTGCTGCTAACCATGCCAGGATCACAAGTCGACGAGACTGACTGGGAGAACTTGACGAACAAGGAGCTTCATGATAAGTTTCAGGAAATGATGAGTGTACAGGTGCAAGATGTGCTAAACACATTGGACGAGGCCATGGAGAAGATAGATGGCATGGAGAAGACGTTTGAAACAAAGCTGGATAACAAGTTTGCCGAATTGCTTTCGCGTTTTCCTCCACCACCAGCAGCCGCAGCTGTCCCACCTCTTCAACAACAACAACAACAACAACAACAACAACAACAACAACAACGTCGCCTTCCGAATCAAGTGGGACGAGCACAACGCGTTCCCCTTGAGACTGGTCAAGCTTCTGGTGCTGCTGTTGATGTTTCTGTAGCTCTTGCTGCTACTGCAGAGGTGGAGGACCATTACGAGGATGAGGTTGACCAAAATCAGAACTACGTGCAACAACCAGCACCACCACCACCAGGTCGTCCTCATGCATATCATCGCAACGGTAGGGCTGCACCACCACCTGAGGTACATGACCATCTTCCTAAACTGAAATTGAATATTCCACCATTTGAGGGTAGATATGTTCCTGATATATATCTTACTTGGGAGCTACAAACTGAACAACGTTTTACAGGTTTAAACTATCCCGGGGAGAGACGTGTTCCTGCTGCTGTTTGTGCTTTCACTAGTTTTGCATGTGTTTGGTGGTCTGAACATTGTAGATTATATCCTACTCCAGCTACTTGGACTGCTTTGAAAACTGCTATGCGTACTCGTTGGGTTCCACCATATTATCAACGTGAATTACTTCAAAAACTGCAGCGCTTAAGACAAGGAAAAAATTATGTAGAAGAATATTATCAGCAATTACAAACTGGCCTGATTAGATGTGGTATTGTTGAGGAGAATGAAGCTATGCTTGCACGTTTTATGGGTGGATTAAGTAGAGAGATTCAGACCATTCTAGAGTATAAGGATTATACTAATATCACTCGTTTATTCCATCTTGCTTGTAAAGCTGAACGTGAAGTGGAGGATCGACAGGCATTGGCGCGGACTAACTTTTCTGCAGGTCGACCTTCATCATGGACACCACGTGCATCCTCTACTTCCACACATTCTACTGCACCGACACCTCCATCAGCTGTTACCTCCAGCCGTGATACAAGGAAGCAGGCACAACCACCATTATCTGCCAAGAGCACACCTATTGGGCCTGCACAGAGTTCTTCTTCTTCCATGGCATCAACAGGGCACACCAGTGATTTTATTTGTCGTTGTTGTAAGGGAAGAGGACATTTTGCGAGAGATTGCAAATCTCAGCGTGTGATGATTGCTACTGAGGATGGTTGATATGAATCCGCTAGTGACTATGATGAGGAGACTTTGGCTCTTATTACACGTGAAGAACATGGTGGAGACGATTCTGATCATGAGACACAATACATGGCTCCTGAAGATGCTGACAGGTATGAATGTTTAGTTGCTCAACGTGTTTTGAGTGTGCAGGTTACACAAGCTGAGCAAAATCAGAGGCATAATTTGTTCCATACAAAGGGAGTTGTGAAGGAACGTTCTGTTCGCGTGATCATAGATGGAGGGAGTTGCTACAACTTGGCTAGCATGGAGATGGTGGAGAAGCTATCTCTCACCACAAGACCACATCCACATCCTTACTACATCCAATGGTTCAACAACAGCGGCAAGGTTAAGGTAACACGTACTGTTCGTGTGCATTTTAGTATCTCAACATATGCTGATTATGTTGATTGTGATGTGGTACCTATGCAAGCATGTTCCTTATTACTTGGTAGACCATGGCAATTTGATAAAAATTCTGTACACCATGGTAGAAACAATCAGTATACTCTTGTTCATAAGGATAAAAATATTACTTTGCTTCCTATGACTCCTGATTCCATTTTGAAAGATGATATTAATAGAGCTAATAAAGCAAAACAGGAGAAAAATAAGAGTGAAAATCAGATTGTGGCAAATGAATTTGAGCAACAAATGAAGCCTAATAATAAACCATCTACTGTTGCTTCTGAAATTAAATTGAAAAGTGCATGTTTATTTGCCACCAAATCTGATATTGATGAGCTAGATTTTAGCAAATCTGTTTGCTATGCTGTTGTATGCAAAGAGGCATTATTTTCATTCGAGGACGTGCCTTCTTCTTTGCCTCCGGCTATCACCAACATTTTACAGGAGTTCGCCGACGTCTTTCCACAAGACGTGCCACCGGGATTACCACCTATTCGAGGGACTGAGCATCAGATTGACTTAATTCCCGGTGCATCGCTACCCAACCGTGCACCATACCGTACCAATCCAGAAGAGACGAAGGAGATTATGCGTCAAGTACAGGAGCTACTCGACAAAGGTTATACACGCGAATCCCTTAGTCCTTGTGCTGTTCCTATTATTCTAGTGCCGAAAAAGGATGGTACATCGCGTATGTGTGTTGATTGTAGAGCCATTAATAATATTACTATTCGTTATCGTCATCCTATTCCTAGGCTAGATGATATGCTTGATGAATTGAGTGGCTCTACAATATTTTCCAAAGTTGATTTGCGTAGTGGATACCATCAAATTCGTATGAAATTGGGAGATGAATGGAAAACAGCATTTAAAACTAAGTTTGGATTATATGAGTGGTTAGTCATGCCTTTTGGGTTAACTAATGCACCTAGTACTTTCATGAGATTAATGAATGAAGTTTTACGTGCTTTCATTGGACGATTTGTGGTAGTATACTTTGATGATATATTGATTTTCAGCAGATCTTTGGAGGAACATTTGGAACATTTACATGCTGTTTTTATTGCTCTACGTGATGCACGTTTATTTGGTAACCTTGGAAAGTGCACCTTTTGCACCGACCGAGTCTCTTTTCTTGGCTATGTTGTTACTCCACAGGGAATTTAGGTTGATAAAGCCAAGATTGAAGCTATTGAGAGTTGGCCGCAGCCCAAAACGGTCACACACGTGAGGAGTTTCCTTGGCCTCGCTGGATTCTATCGGCGTTTTGTGAGAGATTTCAGCACCATTGCTGCACCTCTCAATGAGCTTACAAAGAAGGATGTGCCTTTTGTTTGGGGTACTGCACAGGAAGAAGCATTCACGGTATTGAAAGATAAGTTGACACATGCTCCTTTACTCCAACTTCCTGATTTTAATAAGACTTTTGAGCTTGAATGTGATGCTAGTGGAATTGGGTTAGGAGGTGTGTTATTACAAGATGGTAAACCTGTTGCATATTTTTCTGAAAAATTGAGTGGGCCTAGTCTGAATTATTCTACTTATGATAAGGAATTATATGCTCTTGTTCGGACTTTGGAGACATGGCAACATTATTTATGGCCCAAAGAATTTGTTATACATTCTGATCATGAATCTTTAAAGCACATTAAAAGTCAAGCAAAACTGAACCGTAGACATGCTAAATGGGTTGAATTCATAGAGACTTTGATACGGTGTATCCTATGGACATCACCATGTCAAGAGTCTGCTTGGGAAGTGACACGTGTGACCTCTATTTCTCATACATAAAGGTGAATCATCTCCTTTACACGTGTTCACTTGACCCCTTCGAGGATGGTATACTACTTGACACTCCTCTCGTGTGCATGCATAGGTATTGTCGGAGCTTCACGGATGGCGAGGAGGAGTGCAAGCGCCAAGGATCACCTACACCATCTGCGAGGGAAGCTTGGAAGAGAAGACGGAAGAAGACGGAGCTGCTGATACTACAGCGGCCGGACATCCGGGCCAAAGGCCGGACATCCGGCGCTTCCGCAACAGCCGGACATCCGGCACTCCTCCCGGAAATCCGGGCCCTCCTTCACAGAAGCTGGACCGAGCCAGCCCGGACATCCGGCCGTAACCCCGGACATCCGGCTCGCCCCGAAGCCCCGGACATCCGGCTGCCAGCCCGGACATCCGGCCGTGCCTGCGTGCATGTATCCGGGCCGATGCCCATGTACCCGTTTCGCCCCTCACTTACCCCTTCATGACCCTAGACTATATATACTCCTCCACCTCCACCATTTTAGGGTTAGCAAATGTGATAGCTCATTTTAGACTAGAGCTTTGCTCATCTATGTGGTTCTACTCCTACGAGTGACCGCGGCCCCTCTACGGAGAAGATCCACACCGGATTCAAGACCCCTAACGGGAAGATCCTTCACGGATTCAAGGCCTCCTCTTGGAGATGAACTCTACCCATGTATCTTTCCCTTTGTTGTTCATGTATCTTGTGATCTTGTGTGTTTGATTGTCTAGTGGATGTGTGATTGGACTTGTTCTTGTGTGTTTCCTCTCGTGTTTTCCCCCGTTTCCCTTTGTGTTCTTCGTGTTCATCGTGGGATCCCCTCCATTTCGTGAAAGATCTGCTGATTAGGGTTCCACCCTGTATCAGTGGGCCTAGTCTGAATTATTCTACTTATGATAAGGAATTATATGCTCTTGTTCGGACTTTGGAGACATGGCAACATTATTTATGGCCCAAAGAATTTGTTATACATTCTGATCATGAATCTTTAAAGCACATTAAAAGTCAAGCAAAACTGAACCGTAGACATGCTAAATGGGTTGAATTCATAGAGACTTTCCCTTATGTTATTAAACACAAGAAGGGAAAAGAAAATGTTATTGCTGATGCATTGTCTCGTCGTTATACTATGCTTTCACAACTTGACTTTAAAATATTTGGTTTGGAGACCATCAAAGATCAATATGTGCATGATGCTGAATTTAAAGATGTATTGCAGAATTGTAAAGAAGGGAGAACATGGAACAAGTTCGTCGTTAGTGATGGATTTGTGTTTCGAGCTAACAAGCTATGCATTCCAGCTAGCTCTGTTCGTCTTTTGCTGTTGCAGGAGGCGCATGGAGGAGGATTAATGGGACACTTTGGCGTGAAGAAGACGGAAGACGTACTTGCTACACATTTCTTTTGGCCGAAGATGCGACGGGATGTTGAGCGTTTTGTTGCTCGCTGCACTACATGTCAAAAAGCTAAGTCACGACTCAATCCTCATGGTTTATATATGCCTTTGCCTGTCCCTAGTGTTCCTTGGGAAGATATATCTATGGACTTTGTTTTGGGTTTACCTCGAACAAAGAAGGGGAGGGATAGCATATTTGTTGTCGTGGATAGGTTCTCGAAGATGGCACACTTTATACCATGTCATAAAAGCGAAGATGCTGGTAATGTTGCTGATTTGTTCTTTCGTGAAATTATTCGCTTGCATGGTGTGCCAAATACTATTGTTTCAGATCGTGATACTAAATTTCTTAGCCACTTTTGGAGATGTTTATGGGCTAAGTTGGGGACTAAACTGCTTTTTAGTACTACTTGTCACCCCCAAACTGATGGACAAACTGAAGTAGTCAACAGAACTTTGTCTACTATGCTTAGGGCTGTTTTGAAGAATAATAAGAAAATGTGGGAAGAATGCTTGCCTCATATTGAATTTGCTTATAATCGTTCGTTGCATTCTACTACTAAGATGTGCCCTTTTGAAATTGTCTATGGTTTCCTACCTCGTGCACCTATTGATTTGTTGCCTCTTCCATCTTCGGAGAAGGTTAATTTTGATGCTAAACAACGTGCTGAATTGATCTTAAAAATGCATGAGTTAACTAAGGAAAATATTGAGCGCATGAATGCTAAATATAAACTTGTTGGAGATAAGGGTAGAAAACGTGTTGTCTTTGCACCTGGAGATCTTGTTTGGTTACATTTGCGTAAGGATAGGTTTCCTAATTTGCGCAAGTCAAAGCTAATGCCACGTGCTGATAGAGGCAAAGGTGTCCCGTCTTTCGATGAGATGGTGGCTATCGTTTTGGAGGAAGTCGACTTTGACGATCCGACTACGAACGTGCGAGGACGTCGCGCCTTAGCAATCGCTAAACCAACTCCGAGAGGTTGTTGACCACGCCGGAGCACGATCAACCTGACCACGAAGGTCTGTTTCCTGCAGGCAAACGAAGAACAAGCAAGAAACTAAGATTGCAATCTGGATATTGCGAATATAAGAGGAAAGCTTTATTGATCAAGGTGGGGTTCTGTGACGCCTTGGTCTGGTCGTTGAACACAAACGAAGTACGCGAAGTTGCAGCTATGGCGAACTTTTAATCTAAACAAAACCCAAAGTCTAAACGACGCCCTAAGGGCTGTATATATGAGGGAAAGAGGGGGGAATTTCGTGGCCCTTGGTGGAGGGGTCCGAAACCAACCCTAACTCTTGTTTCCCCAAACATACGGACTCTAAAAACAGCCTATACTCAAGTATTTCGAAATTACATGGGCCTGGCCCAATAATAAGGTGACGCAGCACCTATAATAGCCTCTGGACGAAATTTATGAAGTGGCATCTTGTATATTTCGTCCAAGGCTTCCCGCACTCATTATGGTGGCTTCAAAGTCCTGAAATCATCAATTGAAACTCCATTCTTGTTCCCCTTGCGCACGCCATCATCTCCATGCTTGATCTTGCTCCAATGTTCATCCTTCTTGTCCAAGCTAGGCCCTTCATTTGTAAGCAAGACAAATGTATCCAATTTAGGCAGCATCATATTCTCATGAACATTAGATTCATTACCAAGAAACGAAAGTACCTGGTAATTTAATTGGCGTGCGCGAGCTCTAGTAATTGGTCCTGTATATGTGTCAGTTGGAGCTGTGGGTGTAACCTTGTTAGTGATGTCCTCATCAGTTGGGGACTAAACTGCTTTTTAGTACTACTGGTCACCCCCAAACTGATGGACAAACTGAAGTAGTCAACAGAACTTTGTCTACTATGCTTAGGGCTGTTTTGAAGAATAAAAAGAAAATGTGGGAAGAATGCTTGCCTCATATTGAATTTGCTTATAATCGTTCATTGCATTCTACTACTAAGATGTGCCCTTTTGAAATTGTCTATGGTTTTCTACCTCGTGCACCTATTGATTTGTTGCCTCTTCCATCTTCGGAGAAGGTTAATTTTGATGCTAAACAACGTGCTGAATTGATCTTAAAAATGCATGAGTTAACTAAGGAAAATATTGAGCGCATGAATGCTAAATATAAACTTGTTGGAGATAAGGGTAGAAAACGTGTTGTCTTTGCACCTGGAGATCTTGTTTGGTTACATTTGCGTAAGGATAGGTTTCCTAATTTGCGCAAGTCAAAGCTAATGCCACGTGCTGATGGTCCTTTCAAGGTGTTAGAGAAAATAAATGATAATGCATATAAACTTGAGCTGCCTGCAGATTTTGGGGTTAGTCCCACATTTAACATTGCAGATGTGAAGCCTTACTTGGGTGAGGAAGATGAGCTTCCGTCGAGGACGACTTCAATTCAAGAAGGGGAGGATGATGAGGACATCACTAACAAGGTTACACCCACAGCTCCAACTGACACATATACAGGACCAATTACTAGAGCTCGCGCACGCCAATTAAATTACCAGGTACTTTCGTTTCTTGGTAATGAATCTAATGTTCATGAGAATATGATGCTGCCTAAATTGGATACATTTGTCTTGCTTACAAATGAAGGGCCTAGCTTGGACAAGAAGGATGAACATTGGAGCAAGATCAAGCATGGAGATGATGGTAGAAAACGTGTTGTCTTTGCACCTGGAGATCTTGTTTGGTTACATTTGCGTAAGGATAGGTTTCCTAATTTGCGCAAGTCAAAGCTAATGCCACGTGCTGATGGTCCTTTCAAGGTGTTAGAGAAAATAAATGATAATGCATATAAACTTGAGCTGCCTGCAGATTTTGGGGTTAGTCCCACATTTAACATTGCAGATTTGAAGCCTTACTTGGGTGAGGAAGATGAGCTTCCGTCGAGGACGACTTCAATTCAAGAAGGGGAGGATGATGAGGACATCACTAACAAGGTTACACCCACAGCTCCAACTGACACATATACAGGACCAATTACTAGAGCTCGCGCATGCCAATTAAATTACCAGGTACTTTCGTTTCTTGGTAATGAATCTAATGTTCATGAGAATATGATGCTGCCTAAATTGGATACATTTGTCTTGCTTACAAATGAAGGGCCTAGCTTGGACAAGAAGGATGAACATTGGAGCAATATCAAGCATGGAGATGATGGCATGCGCAAGGGGAACAAGAATGGAGTTTCAATTGATGATTTCAGGACTTTGAAGCCACCATAATGAGTGCGAGAAGCCTTGGACGAAATATACAAGATGCCACTTCACAAATTTCGTCCAGAGGCTATTATAGGTGCTGCGTCACCTTATTATTGGGCCAGGCCCATGTTATTTCAAAATACTTAAGTATAGGCTGTTTTTAGAGTCCGTATGTGTGGGGAAACAAGAGTTAGGGTTGGTTTCGGACCCCTCCACCAAGGGCCACGAAATTCCCCCCTCTTTCCCTCATATATACAGCCCTTAGGGCGTCGTTTAGACTTTGGGGTTTTGTTTAGATTAAAGTTCGCCATAGCTGCAACTTCGCGTACTTCGTTTGTGTTCAACGACCAGACCCAGACGTCACAGAACCCCACTTGATCAATAAATATTTCCTCTTGAATTCGCAATATCCAGATTGCAATCTCAGTTTCTTGCTTGTTCTTCGTTTGCCTGCAGGAAACAGACCTTCGTGGTCAGGTTGATCGTGCTCCGGCGTGGTCAATAACTTCTCGGAGTTGGTTTAGCGATTGCTAAGGCGCGACGTCCACGCATGTTCGTAGTCGGATCGTCAAAGTCGACTTCATCCAAACTATAGCCACCATCTCATCGAAAGACGGGACACCTTTGCCTCTATCACCTATTGTGTGTTGCGTTATGATCGCGAGTGTGCACCATAGGATGCGTCGTGATCGAACGACAATCCACGTCCCTCACGTCACACCCGTGCACCTATAGCTGGATTGGATTTATATGCGCTAAATGCCTATAAATGCACATAATCCGCTAAATATGGTAAATGAGCCAGGAAAATTGTCAAATTTGAACACGGTGATTTGCAGGGTGTATGTTCGTCGTAGAAAAAAAACTCCAGGGCAAAGAACGAAGAAAATTTGGATTCCCCTTCAATCTCGGTGATTTCCCTATCGAAATCATGGAACTTCCTCGATGATGGTTCAATTTTTGAAGGCCGTGCATGACGACATAAGCCAAACCTTCTCTAATTTTTACCAGTGCAGGGAGAGGTCATACCATGGCACAATGCGAGGCGTCATGTTTTTCAAGCATTTATTTCATTTTTTCTATAGTTGAAGACCCACTAAACTAACGTTTGTGGTTGACTATTGCCACACATTTCATCGAAATATATGTCCCTTCCTTGTAAAAGGCATGAGAATTTACTAAATGACACAAGCATGATTTTTCAGGACGTTCTTGTGCACCCTTTCATGCACTGATTGTTTGAACTTGAATTATGTGTATTAATGCCTAGGAAATGCACATAATCCCCTAAATATGGCAAATGAACCCGGACAAGTGCCAAATTTGAACACGGAGATTTGCAGGTTGTATGTTCATCGTAGAAAAAAACTTGTGGACAAAGGACAAAGGAAATTTGGACCCGCCTTTAATCTTGGTGATTTCCCCCTTGAAACAATGAAACTTCCTCGGTGATGGTTCGATTTTACGAAAGGCGTGCATCACGACATAGGAAAACATTTTCCAATTTTTACCAGGGCATGGTGAGGCCATACCATGGCACCACGCCAGGCGTCATGTTTTCCAACCATGTGTTTCATTTTTTGTATATTTGTTAACCCAGTAAACGACGCGTTTATGGTTGACTATTGCCACACATTTCCTTAAAATATCTGCCCATTTTCTTGTAAAAGGCATGAGAATGTACTAAATAACACGAGCATGGTTTCCCGACCGTTCTTGTGCACCTTTTCATGCATCAATTGTTTGAATTTGAATTATGTCCATTAATCCCTAGAAAATGCACATAATCACATAAATATGGTAAATGAAAAATGTCAAATTCAAACACGTTGCATTTAAGGCGGTGTTGATCATTGGAAAAAAACTAAAAGACAAACTAGGACGGAAATTTTGATTCCCCTTCAATCTTGGGGATTTCCCTCTCGAAAGCATGGAAATTCCTCAGTGATGGTTCGATTTATGAAGGCCGTGCATGACGACATAAGCCAAACCTTCTCTAATTTTTACCAGGGCATGGTGAGGTCATACCATGGCACCATGCCAGGGGTCATGTTTTTCAAGCATTTATTTCATTTTTTCTATAGTTGAAAACCCAATAAACAAACGTTTGTGGTTGACTATTCCCACACATTTCTTCGAAATATCTATCCCTTCCTTGTAAAAGGCATGATAATTTACTAAATGGCACGAGCATGGTTTTATAGGCTGTTCTTGTGCACCCTTTAATGCAACAATTGTTTGAACTTGAATTATGTGCATTAATACCTAGGAAATGCACATAATCCCCTAAATATGGCAAATGAACCCGGAAAAGTGCCAAATTTGAACACGGTGATTTGCAGGTTGTATGTTCATCGTAGAAAAAAACTCGTGGACAATGGACAAAGGAAATTTGGACCCCCCCCTTCAATCTTGGTGATTTCCCCCTCAAAACCATGAAACTTCCTCGGTGATGGTTCAATTTTATGAAAGGCATGCATCACAACATAGGAAAACATTCTCCAATTTTACCAGGGCATGGTGAGGCCATACCATGGCACCACGCCAGGCGTCATGTTTTCCAACCATGTGTTTCATTTTTTGTATAGTTGTAACCCAGTAAACGACGTGTTTATGGTTGACTATTGCCACACATTTCCTTGAAATATCTGCCCATTCCTTGTAAAAGGCATGAGAATGTAATAAATAACATGAGCATGGTTTTCCAGACCATCCCAATGCACATTTTCATGCATCGATTGTTTGAATTATGTCCATTAATGCCTAGAAAATGCACGTACTCACATAAATATGGTAAATGAGCCCGGAAAAATGTCTAATTTGGACACGTTGCATTTGAGGCGGTGTGTTGATCGTTGGAAAAAAACTGAATGACTAATTAGGACGGAAACTTGGATTCCCCTTCAATCTTGGGGATTTCCCTCTCGATAGCATGGAACTTCCTCGGTGATGGTTCGACTTATGAAGGCCGTGCATGACGACATAAGTCAAACCTTCTCTAATTTTTACCAGGGCATGGTGAGGTCATACCATGGCACCATGCCATGCGTCATATTTTTAAGTATTTATTTAATTTTTTCTATAGTTGAAAACCCAACAAAAAAAACATTCGACCACCGGCAAAACGTTAAGCAATCGTTCTCACCGGGAAGCAAGACATCCTTTGACCACCGCCCGCTGAGGGAGTCCTGGATTAGGGGGTCCTCGGGTGGCCGGGTCGTTTACTATGGGTCGGACTGGTGGGCCGTGAAGATTATCGATGAAGACTATCTCCCGTATCCGGATAGGAATCCTTGTGTGTAAAATAGCAAGTTTAGAGTCCGGGTGAATTACTTTTCTTCCTCTACAAGATGATCATGTATAACCCTAGGTCCCTCCGATGCATATATAAACCGGAGGGTTTAGTCCATAGGGACGACAACAACAGAATCATAGCAATCTCATAGGCTAGACTTCTAGGGTTTAGCCATTATGATCTCGAGGTAGATCAACTATTGTAATCAAATTCATCAAGATCAATCAAGCAGGAAGTAGGGTATTACCTCGATCGAGAGGGCCCGAACCTGCGTAAACATCGTTTCCCTTATCTCTTGTTACCATCGATCCTCGGATGCATAGTTCGGGACCCCTACCTGAGATCTGCCTGTTTTGACACCGACATTGGTGCTTTCATTGAGAGTTCCACTATGTCGTCGACGAAAGGATCAATGGCTTGCTTCGTCACCAACAACGCCACCACCAAGTGAGTTTTTCTCCCTGGCCGGCTCTTCGTGTTTGGTAGCTTCATGCTTCGCGCCAACACTGAAGGCCACCTCGAGTAGGTTGACAGCTATGCCCCTGGTCACCAAATCAGGTTTGGAAGCTTAAACTACGGTCTGACGTCCGCAGAGATTTGATCTTCAACGGATTCACACCCATGGTAGCTGCTCCCTGCCACCATGATGAACATGACTTACATCTGTCATCGTACCCCGCACAGGGGGTAACACCTACACCAGCTCTGGACTTAGATCTGGAGCAGGTCACTTCATCCGAGGACAGGTAGATTAAGCCTGCCACGGAGATCGCAAACTCATCGGCGCTTGAGCCGCACACAGGTCCGGCCTTGAGCAGGACTTCCCTCAACGGATCTCCAGACTCGTTTCCATCTACAAGTTCCGAATACTCTAGATCTTCATCTTTTGGGCTCGATCGAGCGGCTTTTGACTAACTCAGCCCTATCGATATCTGAACACATGCCCAACACTCGCCTTTAGACGAAGCACTGGGCCTACTGATATTTGTCTCTCTAAACGAGGATCCTCAGCCGAATTATGCCCAGTTCGACCAGGGGGGCTGAGGACTAGGGCTTTCGCTCCCACCCACCACCCACTTGGTAGCCACGGTCGAAGACTTAACCGACCTATTAGATTACGCTTCCGAAGACATCGACGGGATGGACCACGATGCCGAAGCCGATCTAAGTACAAACCCACCTGCTACCGGGCGGTGGATGGATACTTCTACATACGATGTATACATGGTGGACACACCTCATGAAAAGGAGGGAAACTGCGACACCAATCCAGAGCAGGACAAGCCTGTCGATGAACCTCCCAAACATCGGTGTTAGAAGCAACGATCTCGATCCCGTAAAGGGAAAAAGAGCAACACTGTCACTGATGACAATGACGATCCGGAACAAGCTGATGACACAGTGGAACTAGTGATAGAGCAGGATGAATGGGAGGATGGCAAACATAGTCCAAACGAACCGCTGATCGATCACAACGACGCGGACGACAGCAGTTATCGACATGTCTCCGAAGAGGACATCAGTCTGGGAGACGAAGAATACATCATCCCAGAAGAATCGCTCGAACAGAAACGCTTCCAACAACAGCTTATTGCTACCGCATGAAGCTTGAAGAAGCAGCATCAACGGCTTAGAGCCAAACAGGATATGCTCAACGATAGATGGAATGACGTGCTAGACGCTGAAGAACTATACGCCTCTAAAGGCCAAACAAAGTGCTATCCTAAGCGCAAACTGCTGCCCCAATTTGACTGCGAGGCCCTAGTGCCAATTTTGCCGAAGTATGATCAGGCCGATCAACCATACCGATCACCACATGGATGGGACAAAGCGGCCAGTAACGCCGTACATAAGCCCACGCCTCCTCATCGTAAAGGCAAGGATACAGCGGCGCAGGCCCACAAGTACGACCTATGCCACGACCTGAATAAAAAGGCTGGCCAGACTAGATCAATCTACGGACCAAGGGAACGTACACACACACGGGGCGGTGGCTATCAAACCAAAGAGACCGGTCACATCCCTGTTCGGAGTCAACACCGGACACCAATACCATCCAAACTACGCCACAAAATCGCAAAATACAGGGGTGCCTCACACCCTCTGTGCTTCACCGATGTGGTGACGGATCATGAATTTCCAGAAGGGTTTAAGTCCGTAAACATCAAGGTGTACGATGGAACAACAGATCCAGCCGTATGGATAGAAGACATAATTCTTCACATACACATGGCTCGGGGAGATGATCACCACGCCATAAAATACTTACCCCTCAAGCTGAAAGGACTAGCTCGGCACTGGCTAAATAGCCTCCCGGAAAATTCTTAGGAAGCTGGGAAGAACTTGAGGATTCTTTTCCGGCCAACTTTCAGGGGACTTATGTCCGACCCCCGGATGTTAATGATCTAAGTCATATAATCCAGCAGCCCGGAGAGTCAGCCCGTAAGCTTTGGAATCGGTTCTTAACTGAAAAGAACCAGATTGTAGTCTGTCCGGACGTCGAAGCCTTAGCGGCATTCAAACATAGCGTCTGGGATGAATGGCTGGCTTGACACCTCGGCCAGGAGAAGCCGAGAACAATGACAGCCCTAAATACACTCATGACCCACTTTTGCACGGGCGAGGACAGCTGGCTGGCTCATAGCAGCAACAACACCAGCGATCCTGGCACATCTGAAGTCAGGGACGACTATGGGAAGCCACGGCGCAATAAAAAGAAGAGCCAAAACAATACTGGAAACACAGAAGATACAACGGTAAACGCCGGATTCAGTGGCTCGAGGCCCGGTCAATGGAAGAAGCCATTTAAAGGCAACAGGGATAGTCCATCTAGCTTGGACAAGATATTGGACATGTCCTGCCAGATCCATGGCACCCCTGACATACCTGCAAATCACACCAACTATAGTTGTTGGGTCTTTAAGCAGGCCAGCAAGCTAAATGCCGAACACAAGGGAAAAGGACCCCAGAGTGAAGACGAGGACGAACCTCTCCAGCCAAACACAGGGGGGCAGAAAAAATTTCCACCGGAGGTAAAAACGGTGAACATGATCTACGTCACCCACATCCCAAGAGGGAGCGCAAGCGCGCACTCCGGGACGTATATGCCATCGAGCCTGTTGCCCCCAAGTTCAACCCATGGTCGGCTTGTCCGATGACCTTTGATCGTATGGATCGCCCAACAAGTACCCGTCACGAAGGTTCGGCGGCCTTAGTGCTCGACCCCATAATAGACGGATACCATCTTACTCGAGTCCTTATGGATGGTGGCAGCAGTCTCAGTTAGATATACCAGGACACTATCCACAAGATGGGGATCGACCCATCAAGAATTAAGCCCAGCAGCACCACCTTTAAAGGAGTGATTACAGGCGTCAAAGCCCACTGCATAGGGTCATTAACATTGGAAGTTGTATTTGGTTCCCCCGATAACTTCTGAAGCAAAGAGCTAATCTTCGACATCGCTCCATTCCGCAGTGGCTATCATGCACTACTCGAAAGAATGGCCTTCGCCCGCTTCAACGCAGTCCCGCATTATGCCTACCTCAATCTCAAAATGCCTGGACCATGTGGCGTTATCACGGTTAATGGAAACATGGAGTTTTCCCTCCGCACGGAGGAAGACACTGCGGCCCTAGCGGCCGAAGTCCAAAGCGGCCTATTTAGGCCGAACAGCTCGTCAGTCGTCCAGACTACATATACGGCTAAACGTTCCCGGTCCGCACTAGAATGCGGAAGCTCAGAGGAACCTGAGCTCAATTAGCAGTTGTGCCCCGGTCGACTGCCCCATAAGGTAGCAGCTTGCGTACCTCACGTAGACAATTATGCCCTTAAAATACTTGGGCGGCGATAGGGGCATACAGCACTTCATTAGTCCATAGTTCGGCTTGACCCTATTCGGACTCTCGCATATATCTTCTTCAGGTGTATTTGAAAACCTGCATTTTTACGGCTGAACAGGGTACTCTTTTCCTTGCTTCCTTTTTCTTTTTTATAGGCGGCCATTACAACTCTCCTTCTCAAGGACAAACTACCATGGAGAAAAAGGCGCAGACGCGCAGCAGAGCCACTGGTTGAAATTCCTTTCCCATAGATTAAGGCTCTGTGTAAACCTTTTTACTCTTTTCTTTTTTCTTTTTGTTTTTGTTGGCATGTCAAATGCCCGAGGCTGTTATCAGTGTTATCTGTAACCTCACGGCTCGCCGTATTAAATGGTATATGAAAGAGGCAGATCGGTTCCAATTTGTTTGGGCTATTGTTTATTTTCACCACATGTATTCTCTTCCTCTAACACTGATTGTTGCGTATGCCTTAATACCTGGACTTCGTACCAGGGGCTGTATTCAGCTTGGCATGCCTACAAAAGTCCAAACACCTATAGGGAACTGTACAGTGTCCCGGATATTGCTTTATATGCATCGGCTCCAAATCATGTCTTTGGTCAATAGTTGGGTTGCCCGGCTCCTGTACTTTTCTACCTTACGTTCCGCATTGTTCAGCTAAGGTAGTAAAGGGAGAACTACTGTTATTGTACTTCTAGTTCGTCCGGTCAAGTACCGCGGTAGAGAAAGCCGAAAACTGACTGTCATGATGAAGGGAGAGCTAGTCAAGCGATTCAGTGACCTAGTGTTATACTATGATCGATAGCGATCCACTCCGTGTTATACGAGGGGCTGGTCTTCACCCAGCCGCGTCAAAAAGGCACAATATTTTGAAAAGCCTGGTATGCACGAGGGGTAGTACTTAGCCCCACTAGTCAAGCTCCTATGGCTAAGTGAAAGCAATAAAGCCGCATAGTCTGGTTGCCTGGTTTGCGACGCAAACACCTCCTATACATACCAAGACGTTGGATAAAGAGTGTTTTGCGTTTTACCGAACACCCATGTAATATTTACATGGGGGCTAAAGCCGATGCCAGGAAACTTTCAGATTTACATAAACAGCCGCACAGGAGGGAAAAGTCGCTCATTAATATAAAAGCGCAAAATTTATATACATCGACAAATTGGCTTAGACCTTACAACCCGAATACAAATCACTCAAAGGCTTTGTCCTTTGAGCATTGTCCCTCTACAAGGCGGGCTCCTTCTAGGACATCGTCAAAGTACCTTTCCGGTCTGCGATGATCCTTACCTTCTGGAGGGCCAGCAATGGCTGTTTCTGCGGCCTTCGTCTTTGCCCAATGCATGTTCATGCGAGCAAAGGCCATCCGAGCACCCTCTATGCAGGCCGAACGCTTGACAGCATCGACCCACAAACTCGCATCGACGAGCCTCTTCACCAATCCGAAGTAACTACTCGAGATCGGATCAGCGCGCCATAGCCGGACTATTATATCCTTCATGGCCGAACTCGCCATGTTGTGCAACTCGACCAACTGCTTCATTTGGTCGTTGAGGGGCACCGGATGGTTGGGCGCAAGGAACTGCGACCAAAACAGCTTCTCCGTGTTGTTCCTCTCTTGAGCTCGGAAGTATTGGGCAGCATCGGCGATGCTCCTTGGGAGATCCGCAACCATGCCTAGAGAACTCCACAATCGTGTCACCCCAAGATACCTCCGACCTCCGAAGATGCTCTGCAAGAGAAAAACCTTACCATCTGCTATCCGACACACTTGTTTAATCTCCTCCTGAGCACCGCGCGATGTCGTTCGCACCTCCTTGGCAGCATTAACTGTCGTAGCGAGTTCGGCCGCCTGCTCCGAATTCTCCTTCTCCAAGGTGTCACATTTGCGAATTACATCTTAGAGCTCGGCCTCGACTTCGGTCACCCACGTCTTGTCTGTTGGCGCAGGGCCTTCTCGGCCTCTAGGTCGGCAGCCGCTTTATCAGCGGCCGCCTTACTCGCTCTGGCCTCCTCTTTGGTCGTGGCAAGTTCGCCCTTCAGAGCCTCGACCGCAGTTGCGTCAGGTGTTTCACAAGAACTATATGATATGTGTTAGCTCATGTTCGGGCATATAGTGCATCCCAAATCGGATTTCCTAAACCCGCATACCTTGCATTCCGTCAAAACGCTTGTTGACGGGGTCGAGGTTCTTATTGGCTAGTCCAAGTTTCCGATTTAACTCGGAAACCTCTGCGGCATGGGCAGACGCCGTAACCAGCGCAGCTTGCTCAAGCACCAAATTCACAATTCTGCTCTATCATTTGATATAAACATGGGTGCCTTGTATGATTCTGTTCAAAATCAAACAAAGTATCAGGGGCTACTGGCTATATATATATACATATATTTCTACCTAAAACAAAATAAAACTTCTCTTTATAGAACATTACATTGCATACCTCAAAGCCTGTTACTAGGCTGTTGAAGGCTTCATTCAGTCCGCCTTTAACGGACTGAATCTTCCCCATGACCGCACTCATCAGAGTGCGGTGTTCCTCCATGATGGAAACACTTTACAGTGCTCCCTCTAGAGTGTTCGGCGCCTCCGTATTGACAGTAGGCGTCGCAGGAGTAGTCGCTCCCTCCCCCGTTATAGGGGCCGGGACCCTTGATTCCGGAGCCGTACTGGACTCCAGAGCAGTGTTCGGCGGGGTCGCGGATTGTTTGGGCCCCTCCAACTTCGGTATCCATTTGGATCGCTCCCCCATGGTCGACCGCGGCTGAGGGATTGACCTCGGCTGCTCTCTCATCTGCCCCACTCCCACCTGCTGGAACAAGGGGAGTTGGTAGGGAGGATACTTTAGTATCCCCTACGGTGGGCGACGAGCCCCGCGGAGGCGTACTGCTCTCCGTCTCTCCGGGCGCCAGGGAGTTCCCCGAGGACAATGAAGCCACGGGGATGTCACGCGGAGGGCTATATAGAGGTTAAATACATATCAGATGCCAAAAGAAAGAAAATCTTCCCAACATAGGCAGTTTCGAATACTTATGATTCGGTCGGGGGCTTGATCCTAGGCTGAACCCGATAACTGTGTTCGGAGGATGAGTACAAACTAGCAAGAAGTGTTCTCTTCTTCCTAGGCGTGGCGTGCCTGCGTCAGTAGGGGCGCTCTTTTCCTCCCCTTGGCTAGGACGGGGGAGTCTTCTTCTTCTTCCTACTCCTCCTCTTCTTCTTCGGGAAAGAGCTGGGAACCTGTTTCCCTGGACCTTGTGTTCGTAGGGCCAGCAGGGCAAAGGTCACTCTTGACCTCCTTGTCCTTCTTCTTGGCCTTCTTCTCCGGCGCCTTGTACGGCACCGGAATCAACATCTCCGTCACCCGAGGCGAATCTGGGTCTTCTGGTAGGGGACCTGGACACTTGATCCGCTCCACCTTTTTCGTCCAGACCTGGATTGTACGCAAAAACTCTAGCCCTGTTATAATTAAAACAGGGAACGGATATATGTTCGGAAGAAATCTCAAATAACTTTGATGCTGTGAGCTCAGTGCTGAAGCCCTTGTCTTCAGACTCCACCGGCCACCCCTTCCGGGCCTTAAGGAGGTGCTTCCAGATGTCTTTCTGCGTAGAGCCGAAGAGGCGCTTCAAGGGCCGGGGCCCCTCCGGATTGAACTCCCATAGATAGGACCGTGTTGGCAAGGGAGGACGGGACGGGCAAGCATTACCTGGACCATGTTGGTAAGTTGGGTTCCCTTGGAGATCATATCGGAGATGCGTTTTTCAAGGGCTAGCACCTCCGTCTAGGATCCCAAATTCGGACCTTTATCGGTCCAGGAGGTTAGCCCCTCCTGGGATCCATATCTGAACGCAGGAGGGGCCGCCCACTTGGTGTCGCAGGGCTCTGTGATATGAAACCACTCCTGCTGCCAAATCTTGTTCGTCTCGATGAGCGCCCCCTTTGGCCAGGTAGCATTGGGGAGTTTGCTTATCATAGCACCTCCGCACTCAGCATGCTGCCCGTCGACCACATTCGGCTTCAGATCGAAGGTTTTGAGCCAGAGGCCGAAGTGTGGGGGGATTCGAAGGAACGCTTCACACACCACTATAAAAGCGGATATGTGAAGGATTGAATTCAGGGCTAGATCATGGAAATCTAGCCCGTAGAAGAATAGAAGGCCCCGTACAATGGGGTGAAGGGGAAATCCTAACCCCCGAATGAAGTGCGAGAGGAATACAACCCTCTCACCCGCCTTAGGGACGGGAATCACTTGGTCCTTTTCGAGGACTCGATGCGCCACATTGTCGGCTAGATAGCCCGTGCTCCGGAGGCTCTTCACGGTCTTCTTCGTGATCGAAGATGCCTCCCACTTGGCCTTGGAGCCGGAACCAGCCATTGCTGGATACGACAACGGTGGTGGAAGAGTTGAGGATTGAGGGTGTGATGAGGACATCACTAACATGGTTACACCCACAGCCCCAACTGACACATATACATGACCAATTACTAGAGATCACGCGCGCCAATTAAATTACCAGGTACTTTCGTTTCTTGGTAATGATTCTAATGTTCATGAGAATATGATGCTGCCTAAATTGGATACATTTGTTTTGCTTACAAATGAAGGGCCTAGCTTGGAGAAGGATGAACATTGGAGCAAGAACATGCATGGAGTTGATGGCATGCGCAAGGGGAACAAGAACGGAGTTACAAGTGATGATTTCAGGACTTTGAAGCCACCATAATGAGTGTGTGAAGCCTTGGACGAAATATACAAGATGCCACTTCATAAATTTCGTCCAGAGGCTATTATAGATGATGCGTCACCTTATTATTGGGCCAGGCCCATGTAATTTCCAAATACTTGAGTATAAGCTGTTTTTAGAGTCCGTGTGTGTGGGGAAACAAGAGTTAGGGTTAGTTTCAGACCCCTCCTCCAAGGGCCACAAAATTCCCCCCTCTTCTCCCATATATACAGCCCTTAGGGCGTCATTTAGACTTTGGGTTTTGTTTAGATTAAAAGTTCGCCATAGCTGCAACTTCGTGTACTTCGTTTGTGTTCAACGACCAGACAAAGGTGTCACAGAACCCCACCTTGATCAATAAAGCTTTCCTCTTATTTTCGCAATATCCAGATTGCAATCTTAGTTTCTTGCTTGTTCTTCGTTTGCCTGCAGGAAACATACCTTCGTGGTCAGGTTGATCGTGCTCTGGTGTGGTCAATAACCTCTCGGAGTTGGTTTAGCGATTGCTATGGCGCGACGTCCTCGCACGTTCATAGTCGGATCGTCAAAGTCGACTTCCTCCAAAATGATAGCCACCATCTCATCAAAAGACGGGACACCTTTGCCTCTATCAAGTGGTATCAGATTTCCAGGGTGCTCGGTGAGATTTTACAGTTTTTCGTAGTTTAGATCGAGTCTGTTCTTCATACCTATAGTCCACGAAAAAGCCAAAAAAATTAGGGTTAGTTCATCCCATCCGAACCAATCTGAGCCTTTGCATAATCTTTTCTATATTTGCTTTGCTGAATTTGCGGTTGCATCGTCGTGTCAAGTTGTTGGTCTTAGCGTCTAGTCCTTTAGAGTTTCGAGTTCTGTTCACAGGTTGTCACGTTGCTGCTGCCATATACCACCATCGCACCAACTTCATCACTGCTGCCATATACAACCACCACATATTCACCGCCAATATGAGTCCATATAGGCCACCACATATCCACCGCCATCACGCCAATCCGAGTCCACCTACAACATATATCCGCCACCAGTCCGAGTTCCACCAGATTCATCTCCACCACCAGTCCGAGTTCCACCAGAATCATCTCTGCCACCAGTCCTATTCCGACTCCAGTATTTTGTTACTTTGTTTTGGATTTCCAGATCACGCCATACTCCGAGTCGTGACAGAGAAGGACTCCCAAACATCTGTGCTACCCGCAGTAGAAAAATAGTTCCAAACTCAAAAAACAAAACTAAGTCTGGAAAATTCTGGCTAGGCAGCTTTTAGACCATTTGTAGACTTTTTCGAAAAAATTGTTGCGGAGCAAAAAAAAAGAGGAAAAACAGAAAAAAAAATCAGAGTGTGCTCCTCCCTTGTTTACGTGCCGCGCCGTGATTTTGTTAGTGTTCTAAGCTCGCGTCTATGAATTGATTATTGCTGACCCTTTTTGCTACCATTTTATAAGCCTTCCTAGCTCCACATACATCTACATCATGCGTTTGACTCTTCCTGGTAATCGCTCTATCCAAGCTTTGAGAGTTTTGACTACATCGGTTGCCGATCACCGCATGCTGCTGGGTAAGAACTGGTAAGAAGTTGAAATTTGCTTGACGGATTTGTGACACCTGCCACCACCACCACTTCTTAGTAGTCTGTAGGATCATATTCTTTTGTGTTTCTATTGCTACTAACCATGCCAGGATCACAAGCCGACGAGACTTACTGGGAGAACTTGACGAACAAGGAGCTTCATGATAAGTTTCAGCAAATGATGAGTGGATAGGTGCAAGATGTGCTAAACAGATTTGAAGAGGCCATGTAGAAGATAGATGGCATGGAGAAGACGTTTGAAACAAAGCTCGATAACAAGTTTGCTGAATTGCTTTCGTGTTTTCCACCACCACCGGCCGCTGCAGCTGTCGCACCTCTACAACAACAACAACAACATCGCCTTCCAAATCAAGTGGGACGAGCACAGCGCGTTCCCCTTGAGTCTGGTCAAACTTCTGGTGCCGATGTTGATGCTTCTGTAGCTCCTGCTGCTACAGTAGAGGTGGAGGACCATTACGAGGATGAGGTTGACAAAAATCAGAAGTACGTGCAACCACCAGCACCACCACCACCAGGTCGTCCTCATGCATATCATCGCAACGGTAGGGCTGCACCACCACCTGAGGTACATGACCATCTTCCTAAACTAAAATTGAATATTCCACCATTTGAGGGTAGATATGTTCCTGATATATATCTTACTTGGGAGTTAGAAACTGAACAACGTTTTACATGTTTACAATATCCCGAGGAGAGACGTGTTCCTGCTCCTGTTTGTGTTTTCACTAGTTTTGCATGTGTTTGGTGATCTGAACATTGTAGATTATATCCTATTCCAGCTACTTGGGCTGCTTTGAAAACTGCCATGCGTACTCGTTGGGTTCCACCATATTATCAACGTGAATTACTTCAGAAATTGCAGCGCTTAAGACAAGGAAAACATTCTGTAGAAGAATATTATCAGGAATTACAAACTGGCATGATTAGATGTGGTATTGTTGAGGAGAATGAAGCTATGCTTGCACGTTTTATGGGTGGATTAAATAGAGAGATTCAGACCATTCTAGAGTATAAGGATTATAATAATATCACTCGTTTATTCCATCTTGCTTGTAAAGCTAAACGTGAAGTGCAAGATCGACAGGCATTGGCGCGGACTAACTTTTCTGCAGGTTGGCCTTCATCATGGACAGCGCGTGCATCCTCTACTTCCACACATTCTACTGCACCGACACCTCCATCAGCTGTTACCTCCACCCGTGATACAAGGAAGCAGGCACAACCACCATTATCTGCCAAGAGCACACCTATCAGGCCTGCACAGAGTTCTTCTTCTTCCATGGCATCAAAAGGGCACACCGGTGATATTATTTGTCGTCGCTGTAAGGGAAGAGGACATTTTGCGAGAGAATGCAAATCTCAGCGTATGATGATTGCTACTGAGGATGGTGGGTATGAGTCCGCTAGTGACTATGATGAGGAGACATTGGCTCTTATTACACGTGAAGAACACGGTGGAGACGATTCTGATCATGAGACGCAATACATGGCTCCTGAAGATGCTGACAGGTATGAATGTTTAGTTGCTCAACGTGTTTTGAGTGTGCAGGTTACACAAGCTGAGAAAAATCAGAGGCATAATTTGTTCCATACAAAGGGAGTTGTGAAGGAACGTTCTGTTCGCATGATCATAGATGGAGGGAGTTGCAACAACTTGGCTATCATGGAGATGGTGGAGAAGCTATCTCTCACCACAAGACCACATCCACATCCTTACTACATCCAATGGTTCAACAACAGCGGCAAGGTTAAGGTAACACGTACTGTTCGTGTGCATTTTAGTATCTCTACATATGCTGATTATGTTGATTGTGATGTGGTACCTATGCAAGCATGTTCCTTATTACTTGGTAGACCATGGCAATTTGATAAAAATTATGTACACCATGGTAGAAACAATCAGTATTCTCTTGTTCATAAGGATAAAAATATAAATTTTCTTCCTATGACTCCTGATTCCATATTAATAGAGCTAATAAAGCAAAACAGGAGAAAAATAAGAGTGAAAATCAGATTGTGGCAAAAGAATTTGAGCAACAAATGAAGCCTAATAATAAACCATCTACTGTTGCATCTGAAATTAAATTGAAAAGTGCATGTTTACTTGCCACCAAATATGATATTGATAGCTAGATTTTAGCAAATCTGTTTGTTATGCTTTTGTGTGCAAAGAGGCATTATTTTCATTCGAGGACGTGCCTTCCTCTTTGCCCCCTGCTGTCAATAACATTTTGCAGGAGTTCGCTGACGTCTTTCCACAAGACGTGCCACCGGGATTACCACCTATTCGAGGGATTGAGCATCAAATTGACTTAATTCCCGGTGCATCGCTTCCCAACCATGCACCATACCGTACGAATCCAGAGGAGACGAAGGAGATTATGCGTCAAGTACAGGAGCTGCTCGACAAAGGTTATATACGCGAATCTCTTAGTCCTTGTGTTGTTCCTATTATACTAGTGCCTAAAAAGGATGGTACGTTGCGTATGTGTGTTGATTGTAGAGGCATTAATAAAATTACTATTCGTTATCGTCATCCTATTCCTAGGCTAGATGATATGCTTGATGAATTGAGTGGCTCTACAATATTCTCCAAAGTTGATTTGCGTAGTGGATACCATCGAATTCGTATGAAATTGGGAGATGAATGGAAAACAACATTTAAAACTAAGTTTGGTTTATATGAGTGGTTAGTCATGCCTTTTGGGTTAACTAATGCGCCTAGTACTTTCATGAGACTAATGAACGAAGTTTTACGTGCTTTCATTGGATGATTTGTGGTAGTCTATTTTAATGATATACTGATTTATAGCACATCTTTGGAAGAACATTTGGAACATTTACGTGCTATTTTTATTGCTCTATGTGATGCACGTTTGTTTGGTAACCTTGGGAAGTGCACCTTCTGCACCGACCGAGTATCTTTTCTTGGCTATGTTGTTACTCCATAGGGAATTGAAGGTGATAAAGCCAAGATTGAAGCTATTGAGAGTTGGGTGCAGCCCAAAACGGTCACACAAGTGAGGAGTTTCCTTGGCCTCACTGGTTTCTATAAGCGCTTTGTGAGAGATTTCAGCACCATTGTTGCACCTCTCAACGAGCTTACGAAGAAGGATGTGCCTTTTTTTTGGGGTACCGCACAAGAAGAAGCCTTCACAATATTGAAAGATAAGTTGACACATGCTCCTTTACTCCAACTTCCTAATTTTAATAAGACTTTTGGGCTTGAATGTGATGCTAGTGGAATTGGCTTAGGAGGTGTGTTATTACAAGATGGTAAACCTGTTGCATACTTTTCTGAAAAATTGACTGGGCCTAGTCTGAATTATTCTACTTATGATAAGGAATTATATGCTCTTGTTCGGACTTTGGAAACATGGCAACATTATTTATGGCCCAAAGAATTTGTTATACATTCTGATCATGAATCCTTGAAGCACATTAAAAGTCAAGCAAAATTGAACCGTAGACATGCTAAATGGGTTGAATTCATAGAGACTTTCCCTTATATTATTAAACACAAGGAGGGAAAAGAAAATGTTATTGCTGATGCATTGTCTCGTCGTTATACTATTCTTTCACAACTTGATAATAAAATATTGGGTTTGGAGACCATCAAAGATCAATGTGTGCATGATGCTGAATTTAAAGATGTATTGCAGAATTGTAAAGGAGGGAGAACATGGAACAAGTTCGTCGTTAATGATGGATTTGTGTTTCGTGCTAACAAGCTATGCATTCCAGCTAGCTTTGTTCGTCTTTTATTGTTGCAGGAGGCGCATGGAGGAGGATTAATGGGACACTTTGGCGTGAAGAAGACGGAGGACGTACTTGCTACACATTTCTTTTGGCCAAAGATGAGACGGGATGTTAAGCGTTTTGTTGCTCGCTGCACTACATGTCAAAAAGCTAAGTCACGACTCAACCCTCATGGTTTATATATGCCTTTGCATGTCCCTAGTGTTCCTTGGGAACATATATCTATGGACTTTGTTTTGGGCTTACCTCGAACTAAGAAGGCGAGGGATAGCATATTTGTTGTCGTGGATAGGTTCTCGAAGATGGCACACTTTATATCATGTCATAAAAGTGATGATGCTGCTAATGTTGCTGATTTGTTCTTTCTTGAAATTATTCGCTTGGATGGTGTGCCAAATACTATTGTTTCAGATCGTGATACTAAATTTCTTAGCCCCTTTTGGAGATGTTTGTGGGCTAAGTTGGGGACGAAACTGCTTTTTAGTACTACTTGTCACCCCCAAACTGATGGACAAACTGAAGTAGTCAATAGAACTTTGTCTACTATGCTTAGGGCTGTTTTGAAGAATAACAAGAAAATGTGGGAAGAATGCTTCCCTCATATTGAATTTGCTTATAATTGTTCGTTGCATTCTACTACTAAGATGTGCCCTTTTGAAATTGTCTATGGTTTCCTACCTCGTGCACCTATTGATTTGTTGCCTCTTCCATCTTCGGAGAAGGTTAATTTTGATGCTAAACAACGTGCTGAATTGATCTTAAAAATGCATGAGTTAACTAAGGAAAATATTGAGCGCATGAATGCTAAATATAAACTTGTTGGAGATAAGGGTAGAAAACGTGTTGTTTTTGCACCTGGAGATCTTGTTTGGTTACATTTGCGTAAGGATAGGTTTCCTAATTTGCGCAAGTCAAAGCTAATGCCACATGCTGATGGTCCTTTCAAGGTGTTAGAGAAAATAAATGATAATGAATATAAACTTGTGTTGCCTGCAGATTTTGGGGTTAGTCCCACATTTAACATTGTAGATTTGAAGCCTTACTTGGGTGAGGAAGATGAGCTTCCGTCGAGGACGACTTCAATTCAAGAAGGAGAGGATGATGAGGACATCCCTAATAATGTTACACCCACAGCCCCAACTGACACATATACAGGACCAATTACTAGAGCTCGCGCACGCCAATTAAATTACCAGGTACTTTCGTTTCATGGTAATGATGTTGGGGAACGTAGCAGAATTCAAAAAATTTCCTACGCTTCACCAAGATCAATCTAAGGAGTCATCTACCAACGAGCATATTGGAGTGGATCTACATACCCTTTGTAGATCGCGAGCGGAAGCGTTCGAAGGAACGTGGATGAAGTAGTCGTACTCTTCGTGATCCTCGTCACCGATGATCCCAGCGCTGAACGGACGACACCTCCGCGTTCAACACACGTACGGTACAGCGACGTCTCCTCCTTCTTGATCCAGCAAGGGGGGAGGAGAGGTTGACGGAGATCCAGTGGCACGACGGCGTGGTGGTGGATGCAACAGGAAAAGCTGCAGGGCTTCGTCGGCGCCCTGCGGGAGGAGTTGGAAGTGTGACGGGAGGGGGGAGAGGCGCCTGAGGCTTGGGTGCAGCTGCCCTCTCCCCCCCACTATATATAGGGGCCAGGAGGGCGCCGGCCCTAGGAGATCCAATCTCCTAGGGGGGCGGCGGCCAGAGGGGGGAGACTTGCCCCCCAAGGCATAGGGGGCGCCCCCTCCCCCTAGGGTTTCAACCCTAGGCGCATGGAGGGGGGCCCATGTGGGTGCTCCATCCCACCAGGGGCCGGCCCACTTCCCCTTACGGCCTACGGGGCCCTCCGGGATGGGTGGCCCCACCCGGTGGACCCCCGGGACCCCTCCGGTGGTCCCGGGACACTCCCGGTGACCCCCGGAATTCACCTGATGGCCGAAACTGGAATTCCTATATATCATTCTTTACCTCCGGACCATTCCGGAACTCCTCGTGACGTCCGGGATCTCATCCGGGACTCCGAAAAACATTCGGGTTTCCATGTGCATGTATCTCTACAACCCTAGCGTCACTGAACCTTAAGTGTGTAGACCCTACGGGTTCGGGAGAAACGCAGACATGACCGAGATGACTCTCCGGTCAATAACCAACAGCGGGATCTGGATACCCATGTTGGTTCCCATGTGTTCCTCGATGATATCATCGGATGAACCACTGTGTCAAGGATTCACTCAATCCCGTATGTTATTCCCTTTGTCTATCGGTACGGTACTTGCCCGAGATTCGATCGTCGGTATGCCCGATACCTCGTTCAATCTCGTCATGGCAAGTCTCTTTACTCGTTTCATAATCCATCATCCCGTGACTAACTCCTTAGTCACTTTGAGCTCTTTATGATGATGTCTTACCGAGAGGGCCCAGAGATACCTCTCCGTCATACGGAGTGACAATATCCCTGTCTCGGTTCGTACCAACTCAACAGACACTTTCGGAGATACCCGTTGCGTACCTTTATAGCCACCCAGTTACGTTGTGACGTTTGGCACACCCAAAGTATTCCTACGGTATCCGGGAGTTGCACAACCTCATGGTCTAAGGAATAAATACTTGACACTGGAAAAGCTTTAAGCATTACGAACTATACGATCTCGTGCTAGGCTTAGGATTGGGTCTTGTCCTTCACATCATTCTCCTAATGATGTGATCCCGTTATCAATGACATCCTATGTCCATGGTCAGGAAACCGTGACCATCTGTTGATCAACGAGCTAGTAACTAGAGGCTTACCACGGACACGTTGTGGTCTATGTATTCACACATGTATCGCTGATTCCGTACAATACAATTCAAGCATGAATAACAGACAATTATCATGAACAAGGAAAAATAATAATAATCCTTTTATTATTCCCTCTAGGGCATATTTCCAACAGTCTCCCACTTGCACTAGAGTCAATAATCTAGTTACATTGTGATGAATCGAACACCCATAGAGTTCTGGTGTTGATCATGTTTTGCCCGTGGAAGAGGTTTAGTCAACGGGTCTGCAACATTCAGATCCGTATGCACTTTACAAATATCTATGTCTCCGTCTTGAACATAATTCCGGATGGAGTTGAAACGGCGCTTGATGTGCTTGGTCCTCTTGTGAAACCTGGGCTCCTTGGTAATGGCAATAGCTACAGTGTTGTCACAGAAGAGATTCATCGGGCTTGACGCGCTTGGAATGACTCCTAGGTCGGTGATGAACTCCTTCATCCAGACTCCTTCTTGTGCTGCTTCGCAAGCAGTTATGTACTCTGCTTCACATGTAGAATGCGCCACGATGCTCTGCTTGCAACTTCACCAGCTGACTGCTCCACCATTCAAAATATACACGTATCCGGTTTGTGACTTAGAGTCATCCAGATCTGTGTCGAAGCTAGCATCGATGTAATCCTTTACGACGAGCTCTTCGTCATCTCCATAAACGAGAAACATATCCTTAGTCCTTTTCAGGTACTTTAGGACGTTCTTGGCCGCTGTCCAGTGTTCCATACCGGGATCACTTTGGTACCTCCCTACCAAACTTATGGCAAGGTTCACATCAGGTCTGGTACACAGCATGGCATACATGATAGAACCTATGGCTGAGGCATAGGGAATGACACTCATCTTTTCTCTATCTTCTGCCGTGGTCGGGAACTGAGCCTTGCTCAATCTCATACCTGGCAAAACAGGCAAGAACCCCTTCTTGGACAGATCCATATTGAACTTCTTCAATATCTTGTCAAGGTATGTACTTTGTGAAAGACCAATGAGGCGTCTTGATCTATCTGTATAGATTTTGATGCCTAATATGTAAGCAGCTTCTCCAAGGTCCTTCATTGAAAAACTCTTATTCAAGTAGGCCTTTATGCTCTCCAAGAATTCTATATCATTTCCCATCAGCAATATGTCATCCACATATAATATGAGAAATGCTACAGAGCTCCCACTCACTTTCTTGTAGATACAGGCTTCTCCCCAAGTCTGTATAAAGCCAAACGCTTTGATCACATCATTAAAGCGAATATTCCAACTCCGAGATGCTTGCACCAGCCCGTATATTGAGCGCTGGAGCTTGCATACCTTGTTAACATTCTCTGGATCGACAAAACCTTCCGGCTGCATCATATACAGTTCTTCCTTGAGGAAACCATTAAGGAATGCCGTTTTGACGTCCATTTGCCATATCTCATAATCATAGAATGCGGCAATTGCTAACATGATTCGGACTGACTTCAGCATCGCTACGGGAGAGAAAGTCTCGTCGTAGTCAATCCCTTGAACTTGTCGATAACCCTTAGCGACAAGCCGAGCCTTATAGATGGTCACATTACCATCCGCGTCTGTCTTCTTCTTAAATATCCATTTATTTTCTATGGTGTGCCTATCATCGGGCAAGTCCACCAAAGTCCATACTTTGTTTTCATACATGGATTCTATCTCGGATTTCATGGCTCCAAGCCATTTATTGGAATCCGGGCCCGCCATCGCTTCTTCACAGTTCGAAGGTTCACCGTTATCTAACAACATGATTTCCATGACAGGGTTGCCGTACCACTCTGGTGCGGAACATGTCCTTGTGGACCTTCGAAGTTCAGAAGTAACTTCATCTGTATCTTCATGATCATCATCATTAACTTCCTCCCTTGTCAGTGCAGGCACCTTAGGAACAATTTCCTGCGCTGCGCTACTTTCCGGTTCGGGAGGGGTGACTGTCACCTCATCAAGTTCTACTTTCCTCCCTCTCACTTCTTTCCAAAGAAACTCTTTCTCCATTCTTGGCAACAAAGACTTTGCCTTCGGATCTGTGGTAGAAGGTGTACCCAATCGTTTCCTTTGGGTATCCTATGAAGACGCATTTTTCCGATTTGGGTTCGAGCTTCTCAGGTTGAAGTTTCTTGACGTAAGCATCGCAACCCCGAACTTTCAGAAATGACAGCTTAGGTTTCTTGCCAAACCAAAGTTCATACGGTGTCGTCTCAACGGATTTCGATGGAGCCCTATTTAAAGTGAATGCGGCAGTCTCTAAAGCATAACCCCAAAAAGATAGCGGTAAGTCGGTGAGAGACATCATAGATCGCACCATGTCCAACAGAGTACGATTTCGATGTTCGGACACACCGTTACGCTGAGGTGTTCCGGGCGGTGTCAATTGTGAAACAATTCCACAGTTCCTAAGGTGCGTGCCAAATTCATGACTTAAATATTCACCCCCACGATCCGATCACAAGAACTTTATTTTTCTGTCACGTTGATTCTCAACCTCATTCTAAAATTCTTTGAACTTTTCAAAGGTCTCAGACTTGTGCTTCATCAAGTAGATATACCCATATCTACTCAAGTCATCTGTGAGGGTGAGAACATAATGATAGCCTCCGCGAGCCTCAACACTCATTGGACCACACACATCGGTATGTATGATTTCCAATAAGTTGGTTGCTCGCTCCATTGTTCCGGAGAACGGAGTCTTGGTCATCTTGCCCAAGAGGCATGGTTCGCACGTGTCAAATGATTCATAATCAAGAGACTCCAGAAGTCCATCTGCATGAAGCTTCTTCATACGTTTGACACCAATATGACCAAGGCGGCAATGCCACAAGTATGTGGGACTATCATTGTCAACTTTACATCTTTTGGCATTCGCACTATGAATATGTGTATCATCACGATCGAGATTCATCAAAAATAAACTATTGACCAGCGGGGCATGACCATAAAACATATCTCTCAAATAAATAGAACAACCATTATTCTCGGATTTAAATGAGTAGCCATCTCGCATCAAACGAGATCCAGATACAATGTTCATGCTCAAAGCTGGTACTAAATAACAATTATTAAGGTTTAAAACTAATCCCGAGGGTATATGTAGAGGCAGCGTGCCGGCGGCGATCACATCGACCTTGGAACCATTCCCGATGCGCATCGTCACCTCGTCCTTCGCCAATCTCCGCTTATTCCGCAGCTCCTGCTTTGACTTACAAATATGAGCAACTGCACCGGTATCAAATACCCAGGAGCTACTACGAGCGCTGGTAAGGTACACATCAATAACATGTATATCACATATACCTTTGACGTTGCCGGCCTTCTTGTCCGCCAAGTATTTGGGGCAGTTCCGCTTCCAGTGATCCGTTCCCTTGCAATAAAAGCACTCAGTCTCAGGCTTGGGTCCATACTTTGGCTTCTTCCCGGCAACTGGCTTACCGGGCACGGCAACTCCCTTGCCGTCCTTCTTGAAGTTCTTCTTGCCCTTGCCCTTCTTAAACTTAGTGGTTTTATTGACCATCAACACTTGATGCTGTTTCTTGATATCCACGCCGCTGATTTCAGCATTGAATACACCTCAGGAATGGACTTCTCCATCCCTTGCATATTGAAGTTCAACACGAAGCTCTTGTAGCTAGGTGGGAGCGACTGGAGGATTCTGTCAACGACCGCTTCGTCTGGGAGTTTCATTCCCAACTGAGACAAGCGGTTGTGTAACCCAGAAATCTTGAGTATGTGCTCACTGACAGAACTGTTTTCCTCCATCTTACAGCTGTAGAATGCATTGGAGACATCATATCTCTCAACTAGGGCATGAGCCTGGAAAACCATTTTCAGCTCTTGGAACATCTCATATGTCCCGTGGTGCTCAAAACGCTTTTGGAGCCCCGATTCTAAGCTGTAGAGCATGCCGCACTGAACCAGGGAGTAATCATCACAACGCGACTGCCAAGCGTTCATAACATCTTGGTTTGCCGGGGCGGGAGCGTCACCTAGCGGTGCTTCTAGGACATAAGTTTTCTTGGCAGCTATGAGGATGATCCTCAGGTTACGGACCCAGTCCGTATAGTTGCTACCATCGTATTTCAGCTTGGATTTCTCTAGGAACGCGTTGAAGTTGAGGGTGACATGAGCGTGGGCCATTTGATCTACAAGACATATTGTAAAGAATTTAGACTAAGTTCATGATAATTAAGTTCATCTAATCAAAGTTTAATGAACTCCCACTCAGATTGACATCTCTCCAGTCATCTAAGTGATACATGATCCAAATCGACTAGCCCGTGTCCGATCATCACGTGAGACGGACTAGACATCAACGGTGAAGATCTTTCATGTTGATCGTATCTATACGACTCATGTTCGACCTTTCGGTCTTCTGTGTTCCGAGGCCATGTCTGTACATGCTAGGCTCGTCAAGTGAACCCTAAGTGTATTGCGTGTGTAAATCTGTGTCGGGGAAACTGATCGCCCATGAACACCTATGGGACCGGAGCCCCTTTTCGGTACGGCAAGGGGGCGGAGGATGCACAAAGAGCAGATCGAGGCAAACACGCGAGCAGTTTTACCCAGGTTCGGGCCGCACGGATGCGTAAAACCCTACTCCTGCCTTGGTTTGTATTGCGTTCTGGGCTCGGGAGCGAGAAGAACAATAGTGCTGATCGCTAGCAGTACCGAGCGCGAGAGTGATCGATGATCGGAACCCCCTCTACGTTGCGCATGGGCCTCCTTTTATAGGTCAAAGGGGTCATCGACAGGTGGCAACGCACTCGAGGGTAAAAACATAAAATGGGTGGTAGTTGGAACAGTGTTTGCATAGTGCTCTATACCTAACTCTGACGGCGGGGGACAAGGGCATTAAATGCCCGTCGCCGTCGCCCCACACAGTGCAAAAAAGCGACCGTCAGGGCGCCACCGTTCGCCACGACGGTGGACTTGTCATCGCATCTTGCCACCGTGTCCCCCAGGCTGCACAGCCTTCCGCCACGTGTGCCTGGAAGGGTCCCAGGGCGACGCGTGCGCGGATGAGCTGGAGCGCGGGCACATAGTGGAAGTTTGCCGCGGCAAGTACCTTGCCGCGGTCGCTATCTTGTCGCGCCTGGGAGCTTGTCGCTCTCCGGGCCTTGCCGGGACGCGTGGCGCGTCGCGGCAAGTCTCTTGAAATGCTATGTTTGGCCTTCCCGGCAAGCTCCTCTTGCCAGGGTCTTGTGCTAAAGAAAGTGGTCTCGAGCCTTGAATGGTCTTCCCGGCAAGCTCCTCTTGCCGGGGCCTTGTCTCTTTGATCTTGAATACTTTGTTCTTGAATGGCTCCAAAGGAACCATACTGGACTTTGGCGGTCGCACGGCAAGCCCTGCCACGAGACGCTGCGACTGCCCGTGCACAAGTTCGGGATACTAAGGTACCCCTACTTTAGTACACTGACAGGAGCCCCCGGGCCTGGGCCATACACAGCGCCGAGCGCTGTTGGGCCAGGCCCAAAACAGTGCACGGGCACGTGCGGCCCGCGGCACGCCGTATCCCACTCCGTATCCACCGCGCCCCTCCCTAACGGCACGCGTCGATCGCGGCGTCGTGGGAGAGATCGTGGCATGTTTCTTTAATGGGGAAATGCGGAACGTCTCCCCCTCCCCCCTTAAAAGCAGGGGAAACAGGGGCAGTTCCTTCCATTCGCCCGTTGCTTCTTCATCCTCCAGAAACCCCCGCCGCTCCCCTCCTCCCCGAAGGTCGAAAGAGAGCAGCGCTCCGCCCCCCTCCGCCGCCGCCAGCATCACCAGCGCCGTCGACTTCCCTCACCGTCCCCGCCATGGCCTCGAAGGGCGATAAGGCGAAGGCCGCGAAGTCCGCCAAGGCGCTGCGGCTAGTAGCAATGCGGAAGAAGATGGCGGTCTTCCCGCCGAGGCTTGATGCGGAGGAGCTGAAAGACACCTTCTACCTCTTCTGGTCGAGGGAGACGAAGGCGCACCCGCGTACCAAGGTACTCCCGGCCGTGGCCTGCGAGATGAACCCGAACGGCTATGCCTTCTTCGCTCTGTTCTTCTACTGCGGGCTCTGCCCGCCCTTTTCGGAATTCTTCTGCGACATCATGAATACCTACGGGTTTCATCTCCTTGACTTCACCCTAAACGCCGTCTTGACCACGGCCATTTTTCGCACATCTGTGCGAAAATTTCGTCAGAGTTTACCCCAATGTAGCCCTCTTCCGCCATTACTTCATACCTCGAGTCGAGTCAGGGTCTCCTCTGTCTGGCGGAATCTCTTGGATCTTTAGGACCCATAAGAAAGAGGCTTACTTGACGGGGGAGCTCCGCGGCAAGTGGGATGAGTGGAGGGCCAACTGGTGTTGGATTATAGAGGATGATCCATAGCAATTCACTTCCCGGTGCCAAGTCGCAGTAGTACGCGGCAATGACTGGAGTGACCTGGCTCCTGAGGACGACAAGCTGAAGATAGCCACCACTCGGATCCTCCGCCTCCAGCAAGCCAGGCTCAATGTAGGTGCCGTCAGGGCAGACTTCCTCCGCCGCCGCATCGCTCCCTTGCAGGAGAGGAAGAGGGCTGCTTGGGAGTTCGAGAACGCGGCAGACATCATGAGGTTGCCCGGGCCTTAACTACAACTTCACAGTCTTGGAGCTCAACGCAATGCTCCAAGCACTATTTAAGTATGACTCCGCCCATCCTGAGTGGTTTGCGTTGCCGCCGGGCGTAGTCCCGCTGTGCAACAGTTCGTCGCTCAGCACCATCCGCGCGGCGATGCCGTTGTGTGATTCCCATGGGATCGACCCCACTTGGCGGGAACCTTCCGACGAAGCCGTGCAAACGTTCTTCGACAACCTGGTGGAGCTGCCAGTCGACGCCGACGAGAAGAGGGGACTCACCCGCGACACCACCGACCAGGAAATGGCATATATTGCCACTAGGCTGGAAGAGGCTGCGGCAGCCAGGGCCACGGGTGAGTTCGGATATACTGTGGAGGAGGCGGAGGCGGTAAGTCTTGCCGAGGAGGAAGAGTTTCGCAAAGCGGGGAAGCTTGCCGGGCGACTCGCCGAGGCAAGCGAGCCCACCGAGCAAGGCGCCGAGTCGAGCGGGCCCGCCGAGCAGGGCGTCGGGTCAAGCGACCCTGCCGAGGACTCGGGCGGCTCGCTGGGTCTCGACTCCTCTTCCTCATCCTCGGGTAGCTCACCGCCACCAGCAAGTCCTCCAGCTCAAACAAGGAGGCGCCATCGCAAGGCTGCAGACGCGATGGGGCGGCAGGCGGGCTAGCAGCCGCAGCGCCGCCCGACACGCACCACCGAGACAAGCAAGGCCGCCAAGGGTGTGCCTCGTGCTTCAACGGCAACTGGAGGGGGATCTTCCCGGACAGGCTCCACTACTCCTTCCGCCCCTCGTGCCTCGGCGACAACCGGAGCGGGGTCTTCTCAGGCCGCCGCCCCTGCTCCCGCCAAGCGGCCAAGGGAGCCCACTCCACCAGCTCCTCGCGCCGGGACGCGCGAGCCGGACTTTGATTTCTCGGCGCTCAGCTCCGACGACGAGGAGGAAGGAGAGTAAGTCTTCGCGATTCTGTTTCTCTTTGGTTTTCTGTTGGTTCTTGTCTTGTATTCCTTTTGCCTGATTCTGATCTTGCCTTTCTTCCAGGACTCTGGCCCAGAGGGCGGCGAAGAGGGCCAAAGTCCCGGTGATCATCATCGAGGACGAGCCTGCCGCAGCAGCAGGGGGTGCGCCTGCGACAAGCTCGTCGGACCCGACAGTCGTTCCCCGGAGCAACCCCCAGCGCAGCCCCCAGCGTAAGTCCTATGTCCACTTTCCGCTTGTCGGGCGCGCATGGGTCTTCTATCCTTGTTGATGTTTTGTTTGTTGACTTGTGAAGAAGCAGAGCAGCAGCGTCAGGAGCGCCAGGAGATCGCCCCCGACGAGCCGCACGCCTCGACCCCATCGCCAAGGAGGAGCTACCCGGCAAGGGAGGACACCACGCCAAGGGCGAGCACCCCACCAAGGGCGAGTACCCCGCCAAGGGATGGCGCTAGCGGCCCTCCGCCGGCGGGAACTACCACGACGCCGCCGAGGGAGAGTTCTCCGGCGAGGAACCTCACCGAGGAGCCGGCCCGCGCAGGTAAGCCCTTGGACTTTTCTCCTTTTTGAATTTCTCTATTTGGATATTTGCTTGACTATTTTTCTTTCTTCTTCTTCTTTCTTCTGTCAGACCCGTCCGCCCCAGAGCCGATGGAGATGGAGGTCGCCGTCGAGGAGGATGCGCGCGGCAACACTGGTGACGCCGCCGCTACCGAAGAGGCGGCCGGTGCCGACGAGGCCGCCGCCGACGAGACCGCCAGGGCTGCTGGCGAGGCAGCTGAGGAGGGATCCGGCAGTCGCACTGACGGCCCTGAGGCCGCAGGAGCGTCAGACACTGCGCCGGCTACCGATCCCTCTGCTGCCGCGGCCGAGCCAGGCGCCTATCTGGAAGCCGGCAACGGAGTCTTCATCCAGCTCCCGTGGGCGTCCTCGTCAAGGGCGCCTGTGGAGGGAGAGGTCTTCGACGGGGAGGTCCTTGCCTCCACCGGATTGAACCTCGTCGACGCGCCAAGCAGCAGCAGCGAGCCCGAGGAGGAGCGGCTACTGCGCAAACTTCTGGCTTTGTATCGCGCACGGCAGGCCAAGCTGGAGTCCCGAGAGGCTCTGGCCGCCAAGGCGGGCGTCGACTTGGAGAAACGCGCCGAAGAGCTCCGAGCCAGCAACCAAGCAGCTCTCCGATCCTTGGCGGAGGAGCGAGAGCAGCTTGCCGAGGCGCATCAGGCCTTCATTCCGGAGAAGGCCGAAGCAGAGGAGCAGCAACGACTCGCCGCCGAGGAGTTGTCTCGGCGAGAGGGCGAATTGACGCAGCGGAAGGTCGACCTCGACAGCCACGAGGACGAGCTTGCCGCGCGTGAACAGTCTCTTGGCGGAGCCCTGCAGGAAGCGAAGGATGTTGCTGCGGCTGCCGAGACCGCCAAGAGGGACTTGGAGATGAGGGTGGCGCAGCTGGAGGCCAACTTGAAGACGAGCAACGAGAAGGTTGCCGCACATTTGCTTGAGAGGGAGAAGGACGCCCACAGCCACTCTGAGCTGCAGGTCCGCCTCTCCGACAAGGGCAAGGAGCTCGTCATCGCCAAGGACTCCATCGCCGATCTGGAGTTGAAACTGTCCACCCTCTCCACAACGCTTGACGGCGCCAGAGAGCGGGAGGCGAACCTGAAGGAGGAGCTCAGGGCCGAGAAGGCACTGTTGGACAGTGCCACCATCTCCCAAAACAACTTCAGGCTGACGGTGGAGCACTGGACAGAGGGCCTTGTCGCCGCCGCTGCCGACATCGACAAGGAGCTGGCGGGGCTGGGGGCGGAGCACCTCGGGTACTCCACCGACGAGAATCTCCCTCACAGCGCCAAGTTGAGTTTATTCTTCAAGGGGGTGGCGCCGGCCCTCCAGCAGCTCCGGGAAAGGATCCCAAAGCAGCTGGCAGACGAGTCGCGCAGGCTATGCGCGGGGGCCCTCGAGAAGGTGTTGATGAAGATAGTGCACCGCAACCCAGGCCTCAACCTCACCAATGTCCTCAGGACCTTGCCGCCGGACGTTGATCAGGAGGCGCTTAAGGCCCTTGTCGTGCCCATTGTGAACAAGGTGGGCGGCATCAAGAGGGTCGAGGACGACAGCGCGGATTAGTCTTGTTTACTTTCTCCTTTCCTTGCCGCTGCCAACTACGTTATGAACAATAGTCTATTAGAACTGCGACAAGTTGCTTTGTAATATAACTTTATCTTAGGCACTGAATGCAATGTTATTTCCTCTACTTGACTTCCTTGCTTTGTATGCTTTTACCCTACGCTTTTAGGGAACTTGCCGGCGTATGGACCCTTGCCGCGAGCACTGAGTGCGGAACTTCAGCAGCCTGCTGGCAATGCCGTTGCCGACAAGAAACCTTGTCGCAGCTAGTCGCAGCACACTTAGGTTGTTGAGCGAACTCGAAAACGAAGCAAGGGCGCGACATTGGTCGCAGCACACTTAAGTCGTTGAGCGTGCTCGAAACAAAGTAAGGGCGCGGCTAGCCACGAGTTGGTTCCTCCGCGCACAGGTTTTCCATACTAAGCAGGGTCGTTCAAGGAAGATAACTTAAAAATTTAAAAATTTGATTGCTCAAACTTTGGCAACTTAGCTTTTGTGTTGTTTGCTTTCCGGCAAGGCAAGGCTTTCTTGAACGGCACTTGGTCCATACCACTATCTCCTTCCCCCCGGCAAACTTGTGCGCGAGGGAAACTTCTTCTGCTTGAGAGAAAAGAAAGGAGAGAAAACAGAGATATGGAGTCCTGTGACTCGTTATTGCTTACCGGGGATAGGTGCTGCACAAAGTGTCAGATAATACATGCAAGAAAGTGAAAAGGTCATGAATTGACAAGTTGTGCGAGGCACATAGGCTTTACTGATGCACGGGGCCTGCGCCCGGCTTTGTACAAAGGATTACATGCAACAGCGGCAAGACTTGTACAAAAGGTGGTTGTCGGAACGGATCACGGCAACCGCGCCTTATGGGTAAAATTTGCGAAGATGCTCAATGTTCCAGGAGTTGCTCACTGGTAAGCCATCTTCGATCTCTAGGCGGACTGCGTCGGGCCTAGTGACTTGTTTCACCCGATAAGGGCCTTCCCACTTCGGCGTCAACTTGTTGGAATTCTTGGCGGACTGAACGCGCCGAAGAACAAGGTCGCCTTCCTCGAGACTTTTGGATTTAACTTTGCGGCTATGGTAGCGGCGCAAAGCTTGCTGGTATCGAGCAGCTCGTACAGCAGCCTGAAGACGGTCTTCCTCAAGGAGCAGCGCGTCATCTTGTCGCAGCTGCTCTTGCTCGAGCTCATCATAAGCGAGCACTCGAGGTGACCCGTATACGAGTTCCGTGGGGAGAACTGCCTCTGCTTCATAGACAAGAGCAAAGGGTGTCTGCCCGGTGGCTCGATTTGGTGTCGTCCTGATTGACCAAAGAGCCGCCGGCAACTCTTCGATCCAGTTTCTTCCGCACTTGTGCAGCCTGTCGAAAGTCCTTGTCTTGAGGCCGCGCAACACTTCAGCATTTGCCCTTTCCGCTTGACCGTTGCTTCTCGGGTGAGCAACAGAAGCGAAGCAGACCTTGGCGCCAAGGTCTTGGACATACTGCATGAAGGTGCGACTTATGAATTGCGTACCGTTGTCGGTGATGATCCTGTTAGGGATCCCGAAACGGCAAACAATCGACCTGAAGAACTTGACTGATGACTGTGCGGTCACCTTTCTTACTGGTTCCACTTCTGGCCACTTTGTGAACTTGTCGATGGCAACGTACAAGAACTCAAAGCCCCCGGCTGCGCGGGGAAAGGGGCCGAGGATATCGAGCCCCCAGACCGAAAATGGCCAGGACAAAGGGATCGTCTGGAGAGCTTGAGCTGGTTGATGTATCTGTTTGGAATGGAACTGGCACGCTTCACACTTGGTTACTTGTGCAGTTGCATGCTGGAAGGCTTCTGGCCAAAAGAAACCTTGCTGGAACGCCTTGCCGGCAAGTGCTCTTGCGCCAATGTGGTGACCACATATGCCTCCATGTATTTCTGCCAACAGCTTCTGTCCATCTTCCCGAGGGATACACTTTAGTTTCACACCGTTGAGTCTTCTTCTGCACAGTGTGTTGTCCACGAACTGGTACATACTTGACTGCCGGGCTACTCTTTCAGCTTCTTCTTGTTCCTCGGGAAGTTCTCCTGTCTGGAGGAAACGGACAATCTGCTGCGCCCATGCCGGAGCCTGCGGCTCGACGACAAGGACTAAAGGCATCTGTGCTGCTGTGGGAACGTCAGCTTCCACGGCAAGAACCTGCGGCTCAGCCGGAGCTTGACACTTCCCGGCAAGCTTACCGGAGCAAAACTTATCGGGAGCGCCTGCTTCAACTGTACAAACCCTAGGGCTTGCAGGAGCAGACTGCTCCTCAGCAATCTTGTCGTTGATCTTGGGGACTTTCTGGGCGGCGGCTTCCGGAAGCTCTGCCGGTAAGTAGTCGCCAGAAACCAACTTCCTCTTCTTACTCTGTCCAGTCGATGGTGTTACGGATGGTTGAGTTAGCTTGAGCACAAAGATCCCTGGTTCCACAGGTAGCTTTAGTGCAGCACACTTTGACAGGCCATCTGCGATGTCGTTCTGAGCTTTTGGAACGTGCTCCATCTGTAAGCCTTCAAAGTGCTCTTCAAGCTTTCTCACTTCGTCGACGTAAGCTTCCATCAACGGACTCTGGTAGCTCTTGTTCACTTGGCGGACGACCAACTGCGAGTCACCCCGCACAATCAGCTTCTTGATCCCAAGCTCTGCCGCGATTCTGAGGCCAGCAAGCAAACCTTCATACTCTGCAGTATTGTTCGTTGATTGCTCCTTGGGAAAGTGCATTTGGACGACGTACTTGAGGTGCTCTCCGGTGGGCGCGACAAGCAGCACGCCGGCGCCGGCGCCTTGCAGCGAGAAGGCACCATCAAAGTACATTATCCATTCTTTGCTCGCTTCCTTGACGGGGATGCTCGTCTCTGGAATCTCTTCATCTGGCGTTGGCGTCCATTCTGCTATGAATTCTGCCAATGCTCTGCTCTTGATAGTTGAAGTACTTTCAAACTTAAGGCCAAAGCTTGACAGTTCTAGTGCCCAATCGACAATCCTGCATGTTGCTTCTGGATTTTGGAGTATCCTCTTCAGCGGAAAGCGAGTGACCACTATTATCTCATGTGCTTGGAAGTAGTGGCGCAGCTTTCTCGAGGCCATGAGAAGGCCGAAAAGCAGCTTCTACACACCAGAGTACCTTGATCTAGCCCCCTGCAGAAGGGAGCTGACAAAGTAGACTGGGCGCTGCACCATCTTCTTCCGCACTTCCTCTTGTATCCGCGCAGTTCCATTATTGTCGGGGCCAGAACTTGTCGGGGTAGGCCCCTGCTTGTCGCTGGATGCGCTTGCCGGGGCTGTTGGCTCATCATCTGCCTCCCTCTCCGCTACTAACGCAGCACTAATCACTTGATTGGTTGCTGCTAGGTACAGCAGCAACTTCTCTTGTGGCCTAGGTGCGACAAGTATTGGAGTGGTGGACAGGTACCTCTTCAAGTCTTGCAGCGCCGCCTCCGCTTCCGGAGTCCATTTCATTGGACCTGCCTTTTTCAAAATTTTGAAAAACGGCAGGGCGCGTTCTGCTGACTTAGAGATGAATCTGCTGAGAGCAGCCACGCAGCCGGCAAGCCTTCGTACATCCTTGACGCGCTTTGGAGCTTCGATCTGCTCGATGGCCTAGATCTTGTCGGGGTTGGCTTCAATCCCCCTTTGAGACACGAAGAACCCGAGAAGCTTGCCGGAGGGGACTCCAAACACGCACTTCTCGGGATTAAGCTTGAGTTGGATCTTGCGCAGATTTGCAAAGGTTTCATCTAGATCTTGTATCAGAGTCGCCCTATCCTTGCTCTTGACCACTATATCATCCATGTAAGCTTCTACATTTCTATGTATCTGTGGTTCAAAAGCTGTATGGACTACCCTTGAAAACGTCGAACCGGCATTCTTCAATCCAAAGGGCATGCGTATGAAGCAGTAAGTGCCACATGGAGTAATGAATGCAGTCTTCTCTTCATCTTCTTCAGCCATAAAGATCTGGTGATATCCGGAGTATGATTCAAGAAACGAAAGCAACTCACATCCAGCCGTGGAGTCAATGATCTGGTCAATGCGCGGCAAGGGAAATGGATCTTTGGGACAAGCTTTATTCACATCGGTGAAGTCAATACAAAGCATCCACTTCCCGTTCGCCTTGCGCACGACAACAGGGTTGGCCAACCACGTGGGATGGAGTACACCTCTGACAAGGCCTGCCGCTTCCAGCTTCTTGATCTCTTCTGCGATAAACTCTTGGCGCTCCACCGCTTGTTTTCTAACCTTCTGCTTGACGGGCCGCGCGTGAGGACAAACGGCAAGCTTGTGCTCAATCACTTTCCTGGGAACACCGAGGATGTCAGACGGTTCCCAGGCAAACACGTCGACGTTCGCCCGCAGGAAAGCAACGAGCGCGCTTTCCTATTTGGGACCGAGCCTGGCACTGATGGTGAAAGTACCACCAGTGCCGTCCTCCTTGGCGGACACCTTCTTGGTTGCGGGTGGAGCTGCCATCGCTTTCTTGCACTTGCCGGTGGAGCTCGATGGTGCGTCCTCGACGGCAGCGCAGCACTCCGAAGAGGTGCGTTTGCCGGAGTGGGCCCCAGAGCTCTTGCCAGACTTGGTCTTGTTCTTCCCCCCGGGAGCTTCAGCGGCAAGTGTTTTGCTATCTGTTGCGGCTGCCGCGTCCCGGTAAATCTTGTCGGCACAGATAAGAGCGTCATTCTTGTCGCCGGGGACAGAGATGACGCTTATCGGGCCTGGCATCTTGAGCATGTTGTAAGCATAATGAGAGGCTGCCATGAACTTGGCGAGCGCTGGACGGCCAAGTATCCCATTGTAGGGTAATGGGATATCGGCAACGTCAAAGGTGATCCTCTCAGTCCTGAAGTTCAGCTCTCCGCCAAATGTCACTGGCAGTGTGATCTTCCCCTTCGGCTTGCTCCTTCCCGGGTTGATCCCTTGGAATGTGCCGGTTTCTTCGAGCTCGCTGTCGGGGATTTGGAGTTTCCGGACCACAGCGGAGGAGATCAGGTTCAGGCCGGCCCCGCCGTCAACCAGCATCTTGGTGACCTTGAGGTTGCGGATAGTTGGTGAAACCAACATCGGCAAGCACCCGACCGCAGTTGTGCGGTCAGGGTGATCCTCAATGTCAAAGACGATGGGCGTGCTGGACCACTTCAGAAGTTTGCGCGACTCGACGGGTGGTTCTGCCACATTGACTTCCCGCACCCATTGTTTGAGTTGGCGGTGAGAAGTATGCAGAGAAGCACCACCATCTACGCACAAAACCTCTGTTGCCTTCTGGAACTCCTGCTCGCTGTTCTCTCTGTCATCCATGTCTTCATCGTCGTCTTCGTCTTCGTCCTTGTCGCGGCCGCGGGGAGGTCTGTCTCCCTGCCGCTGATTGGCCTTGCCGCGGCGTCCCCCCCGGCCGTTGAACGACCGCTTCTTGCCGTCCACCACCTCCCTGGGCCTTCTCCTTGTCACGTCGCTCGTACTCAGCTTTCTGCTGCTCGACGAGGTACTCGACCCTTTTGCAGTTCTGGAGGTCGTGGCCCTTGGTGCGGTGGATCTTGCAGTACTGCTTGTCGGAGCCGTCCTTCTTGTCGGCGGCCGCCACAGCGGCAGCCTCCTTGCCGGAGCCACCAGTCTGGGCTTTCTTGGCGCCAGCCTCCTTGCCGGATTGCTCAACGACCAGTACTTCTTTGTTCTTCATTTTCCTGTTGTTCCGCTGCCGGTTCTTCTTTGCCGGGGCGGTATCCTCGCTATCCGATCCCCTTGCTCCAGTATCCTCTCCGGGGAGTTTCCTCCCCTCCTTAGTGCGTGCGCACTTGTCGGCCAGGGCATAAAGCTCACTGACATCTCGGATCTTGCACATCGCCATCTCCTCCCTCATCCTGTGGCTACGCATGTTCTGGTGGAACGCGCTGATAACTGCGGCAGGGTGGACGCCTGGGATGTTGTGCTGGACACGGCTGAACCTCTGGATGTACTTACGCAGGGACTCTCCTTCCTTCTGGGCAAGTATGTGAAGGTCACTCTCCTGGCCATGGGGCTTGTGGCCACCTGTGAAGGCGCCAACAAACTGATGGCACAGGTCGGCCCAAGAAGAGATGGAGTTCTCCGGCAAGTGCATGAGCCAAGATCTGACGTTTGGCTTGAGCACGAGCGGGAAGTAATTGGCGAGTATTTTCCCGTCTCGTCCCCCGGCAGCTTGCACCGCGATGGTGTAGATGCTGAGGAACTTCGACGGATGAGTCTTGCCGTCGTACTTCTCGGCTACGTCGGGCTTGAAGTTCTTCATGCTGGGCCACTTGACTTGCCGCAGCTCGCGAGTGAACGCAGGACAACCCGCCGCGTACGGCAGGTCGCCTGGTCCCCCTGGTGCTTGCATGTCTACAGCGGGCCCAGCGCGCTGGTCAGATTGACGTCGCGCTTCTCTCCGACGCTCGATGCGGGTTCGAGCGTCCTCTTGTTGTCGGTCTTGAAGGACTTGGCGCTGATCGCGGCGAGTTCGCGGATCCGACGACGCTGTGGAATTGTCGTCGATGTTGATCCGGCGTGTCGGCGATTTTGGCCTTCGGGGCGGGAGGTGTACGGTGGTTGCACCCCTGGCAGTCTTGTCGCCATCAACCCGCGCCTGGCTAACCTGCCGCGGCCGTGATGTGGTCGGCTGCTGCGGAGTGTCGCCGTTGGCGAAGGCGATGAGGCTCTGGATGGTGGCCCTCCAGTCGTCGGCCTTGTCTGCCGCTGGAGGGAAGTCGAGGAGCAGTTGAGCTCGAGCTAGAGCTTTTGCTGGAGTGGCGTGGAGCGGTGGCGAGCGGTGCGAGGAGCGAGATATGCTCGGACTTCTAACTGCGTTAGAAGGAGCAGCGTCTCGTCCCGGCGACCGCGCCTTGCTCGTGCCAGCATGTTGGCCTTGAGCGTCCCGCAAACCGCCAGCTTGAGTTTGGCCCAGCAAGCGTATGGTACCTTGTGTACCACGTTGCTGCCGGTCCCGCGCCTCCTGAGACGGGCGCGGTGCATGCACGGACGCCGAGGTCTTGGAATGCGCCCGGTCGTCCGTCTTGTCCTTCGACTTGGCGGCGCCGTGAGTTTCCTCGCCGATGTCCGTCTTTCCGCCGGCGTCTACCCCACCGGCCGTTGGCTCCGGCGGTGGCGGGATCGACGCGGACGGGCCTGCTGCCTCCGAAGCCTTCTTCTTCGGCGGCATGTCGATGAAGTCGATGAAGTTGGTGGAGATTTCGCTCGCGTGAACGCTGGATCAGGTTCACACAACCTCGACGCTCCCCCTACCTGGCGCGCCAAAGATGTCGGGGAAACTGATCGCCCACGAACACCTATGGGACCGGAGCCCCTTTTCGGTACGGCAAGGGGGCGGAGGATGCACAAAGAGCAGATCGAGGCAAACACGCGAGCAGTTTTACCCAGGTTCGGGCCGCACGGATGTGTAAAACCCTACTCCTGCCTTGGTTTGTATTGCGTTCTGGGCTCGGGAGCGAGAAGAACAATAGTGCTGATCGCTAGCAGTACCGAGCGCGAGAGTGATCGATGATCGGAACCCCCTCTACGTTGCGCATGGGCCTCCTTTTATAGGTCAAAGGGGTCACTGACAGGTGGCAACGCAGTCGAGGGTAAAAACGTAAAATGGGTGGTAGTTGGAACAGTGTTTGCATAGTGCTCTATACCTAACTCTGACGGCAGGGGACAAGGGCATTAAATGCCCGTCGCCGTCGCCCCACACAGTGCAAAAAAGCGACCGTCAGGGCGCCACCGTTCGCCACAACAGTGGCCTTGTCATCGCATCTTGCCACCATGTCCCCCAGGCTGCACAGCCTTCCGCCACGTGTGCCTGGAAGGGTCCCAGGGTGACGCGTGGGCGGATGAGCTGGAGCGCGGGCACACAGTGTAAGTTTGCCGCGGCAAGTACCTTGCCGCGGTCGCTATCTTGTCGCGCCTGGGAGCTTGTCGCTCTCCGGGCCTTGCCGGGACGTGTGGCGCGTCGCGGCAAGTCTCTTGAAATGCTATGTTTAGCCTTCCCGGCAAGCTCCTCTTTCCAGGGTCTTGTGCTAAAGAAAGTGGTCTCGAGCCTTGAATGGTCTTCCCGGCAAGCTCCTCTTGCCGGGGCCTTGTCTCTTTGATCTTGAATACTTTGTTCTTGAATGGCTCCAAAGGAACCATAGTGGACCTTGGCGGTCGCACGGCAAGCCCTGCCACGGGACGCTGCGACTGCCCGTGCACAAGTTCGGGATACTAAGGTACCCCTACTTTAGTACTCCGACAATCTGGCTTACACCCGTTGGATGCGAACGTTAGAGCCTATCACACCCGATCATCACGTGGTGCTTCGGAACATCGATCCTTAGCAACGGTGCACAGTTAGGGGGAACACAATTCTTGAAATTTTTAGTGAGAGATCATCTTATTTACTACCGTCGTTCTAAGTAAACAAGATGCATAAACATGATAAACATCACATGCAATCAAATAAAGTGACATGATATGGCCAATATCATCTTGCTCCTTCGATCTCCATCTTCGGGGCACCATGATCATCTTTGTCACCGGCTCGACACCATGATCTCCATCATCATGATCTCCATCATCGTGTCTTCATGAAGTCGTCACGCCAACTATTACTTCTACTACTATGGCTAACGTTTAGCAATAAAGTAAAGTAATTACATGGCGTTATTCAGTGACACGCAGGTCATACAATAATTAAGACAACTCCTATGGCTCCTGCCGGTTGTCATTTTCATCGACATGCAATTCGTGATTTCCTATTACAAGAACATGATCAATCTCATACATCACATATATAATTCTTCACATCTTCTTGGCCATACCATATCACATAGCACATGCTGCAAGAACAAGTTAGACGACCTCTAATTGTTGTTGCAAGTTTTACGTGGCTTCTATAGGTTTTCTAGCAAGAACGTTTCTTACCTACGACAAAACCACGACGTGATTTGTCAATTTCTATTTACCCTTCATAAGGACCCTGTTCATCGAATCCGATCCGACTAAAGTGGGAGAGACAGACACCCGCCAGCCACCTTATGCAACTAGTGCATGTCTGTCGGTGGAACCAGTCTCACGTAAGCGTACGTGTAAGGTCGGTCCGGGCCGCTTCATCTCACGATGCCGCCGAATCAAGATTGGACTAGTAATGGCAAGAAAATTGAGCAAACTCAACGCTCACAACTTGTTTGTGTTCTACTTGTGCAAGATGCTATGCAAAGACCTAGCTCAGATGCCACTGTTGGGGAACGTAGCAGAATTCAAAAAATTTCCTACGCTTCACCAAGATCAATCTAAGGAGTCATCTAGCAACGAGCATAATGGAGTGGATCTACATACCCTTTGTAGATCGCGAGCGGAAGCGTTCGAAGGAACGTGGATGAAGTAGTCGTACTCTTCGTGATCCTCGTCACCGATGATCCCAGCGCCGAACGGACGGCACCTCCGCGTTCAACACACGTACGGTACAGCGATGTCTCCTCCTTCTTGAACCAGCAAGGGGGGAGGAGAGGTTGACGGAGATCCAGCAGCACGACGGCGTGGTGGTGGATGCAACAGGAAAAGCTGCAGGGCTTCGCCGGCGCCCTGCGGGAGGAGTTGGAAGTGTGACGGGAGGGGGGAGAGGCGCCAGAGTCTTGGGTGCGGCTGCCCTCTCCCCCCCACTATATATAGGGGCCAGGGGGGCGCCGGCCCTAGGAGATCCAATCTCCTAGGGGGGCGGCGGCCATAGGGGGGAGACTTGCCCCCCAAGGCATAGGGGGCGCCCCCTCCCCCTAGGGTTTCAACCCTAGGCGCATGGAGGGGGGCCCATGTGGGTGCGCTAGCCCACCAGGGGCTGGCCCCCTTCCCCTTGCGGCCTACGGGGCCCTCCAGGATGGGTGGCCCCACCCGATGGACCCCCGGGACCCCTCCGATGGTCCCGGGACACTCCCGGTGACCCCCGGAATTCACCCGATGGCCGAAACTGGACTTCCTATATATATCATTCTTTAACTCCGGACCATTCCGGAACTCCTCGTGACGTCCGGGATCTCATCCGGGACTCCGAACAACATTCGGGTTTCCATATGCATGTATCTCTACAACCCTAGCATCACTGAACCTTAAGTGTGTAGACCCTACGGGTTCGGGAGACACGCAGACATGACCGAGACGACTCTCCGGTCAATAACCAACAACGGGATCTAGATACCCATGTTGGTTCCCACGTGTTCCTCGATGATATCATCGGATGAACCACTGTGTCAAGGATTCACTCAATCCCGTATGTTATTCCCTTTGTCTATCGGTACGGTACTTGCCCGAGATTCGATCGTCGGTATGCCCGATACCTCGTTCAATCTCGTCATGGCAAGTCTCTTTACTCGTTCCGTAACCCATCATCCCGTGACTAACTCGTTAGTCACTTTGAGCTCTTTATGATGATGTCTTACCGAGAGGGCCCAGAGATACCTCTCCGTCATATGGAGTGACAATATCCCAGTCTCGGTTCGTACCAACTCAACAGACACTTTCGGAGATACCCGTTGCGTACCTTTATAGCCACCCAGTTACGTTGTGACGTTTGGCACACCCAAAGTATTCCTACGGTATCCGGGAGTTGCACAACCTCATGGTCTAAGGAATAAATACTTGACACTGGAAAAGCTTTAAGCATTACAAACTATACGATCTCGTGCTAGGCTTAGGATTGGGTCTTGTCCATCACATCATTCTCCTAATGATGTGATCCCGTTATCAATGACATCCTATGTCCATGGTCAGGAAACCGTGACTATATGTTGATCAACGAGCTAGTAACTAGAGGCTTACTAGGGACACGTTGTGGTCTATGTATTCACACATGTATCGCTGTTTCCGTACAATACAATTCAAGCGTGAATAACGGACAATTATCATGAACAAGGAAATATAATAATAATCCTTTTATTATTGCCTCTAGGGCATATTTCCAACAAATGATTCTAATGTTCATGAGAATATGATGTTTCCTAAATTGGATACATTTGTTTTGCTTACAAACGAAGGGCCTATCTTGGAGAAGGATGAACATTGGAGCAAGAACACGCATGGAGTTGATGGCATGCGCAAGGGGAACAAGAACGGAGTTACAAGTGATGATTTCAGGACTTTGAAGCCACCATAATGAGTGTGTGAAGCCTTGGACGAAATATACAAGATGCCACTTCATAAATTTTGTCCAGAGGCTATTATAGGTGCCGCGTCACCTTATTATTGGGCCAAGCCCATGTAATTTCGAAATACTTGAGTATAGGCTGTTTTTAGAGTCCGTATGTGTGGGGAAACAAGAGTTAGTGTTGGTTTCGGACCCCTCCTCCAAGGGCCACGAAATTCCGCCCTCTTCTCCCATATATACATCCCTTAGGGCGTCGTTTAGACTTTGGGTTTTGTTTAGATTAAAAGTTCGCCATAGCTGCAACTTCGCGTACTTCGTTTGTGTTCAACGACCAGACAAAGGCGTCACAGAACCCCACCTTGATCAATAAAGCTTTCCTCTTATTTTCGCAATATCCAGATTGCAATCTTAGTTTCTTGCTTGTTCTTCGTTTGCCTGCAGGAAACAGACCTTCGTGGTCAGGTTGATCGTGCTCCGGTGTTGTCAATAACCTCTCGGAGTTGGTTTAGCGATTGCTAAGGCACGACGTCCTCGCACGTTTGTAGTCGGATCGTCAAAGTCGACTTCCTCCAAAACGATAGCCACCATCTCATCGAAAGATGGGACACCTTTGCCACTATCAGGGCGCAAGAGATGTGGATGCTGGAGGCTGAAGAGATTGGGATGCTAGGGCTTGAGGAAAGCGTGGGGATAAAGGGTAAAATTTTGTATCCTTTTATAAGCAGTGAATAGTAAACACGGGCAGTGGACGGCTACTTATACACTGGTAGCCGTCCACTGCCCGGTTGCGGGCGGGTTTGTACTTAGATCGGTTTTGGCATCATGGTCCATCCCGTCGATTACTTCGGAAGCGTAATCTAATAGGTCAGTTAAGTCCTCGACCGTGGCTACCAAGTGGGTGGTGGGTGGGAAGCAAAATTCCCTGTCCTCAGCCCCGAGTTCGAACTAGGCATAATTCGGCTGGGAATCCTCCGCTAGGGGAAAGATTACAGTAAGTCCAGCACTTTGTCTAAAGGCGTGCGCGTAGCATGTGTTCGGATATTTGCAGGTCTGAGTTCGGCAATAGTCGCTCGATCAAGCCCAAAAGATGCAGCTCTAAGAGTTCCGAACTTGTAGGTGGAAACGAGTCCCGAGATCCGACGAGGGATGTTCCGCTCAAGGCCGGACCCGTGTGCGGTTCGAGCGCCGCTGATCTTGCGATCTCCGTTGCGGGGTTAATCTTCCCGTCCTCGAATGAAGTGACCTACTCTGGATCTAAGGCCAGGGCTATGTAGGTGTTACCCCCTATACGGGATCTGGTGACAGATCTAGGTCATGTTCATCATGGTGGCAGGGAGTTGCTGCCATGGGTGCGAATCTATCGAAGATCATATCTCCGCGGACATCGACAACATAGTTTAAGCTTCCAAACCTGATATGATGACCAGGGGCGTAGCTGTTAACCTGCTCGAGGTGGCCTTCAGTGTTGGCACGAAGTACGAAGCCGCCAAACACGAAGAGCTGACCGGGGAGGAAAACTCCCTCGGTGGTGGCATCATTGGTGACGAAGCAAGCCATTGATCCTTCCGTCGATGACACAGTGGAACTCTCAATGAAAGCACCAATGTCCGTGTCAAAACCGGCAGATCTCGGGTAGGGGGTCCCGAACTATGCGTCTGAGGATCGATGGTAACATGAGACAAGGGACACGATGTTTACCCAGGTTCAGGCCCTCTCGATCGAGGTAATACCCTACTTCCTGCTTGATTGATCTTGATGAATATGATTACAAGAGTTCATCTACCTCGAGATCATAATGGCTAAACCCTAAAAGTCAAGCCAATGATCTTGCTATGATTCTGTTGTCTCTACGAACTAAACCCTCCGGTTTATATATGCACCTGAGGGACCTAGGGATGTACATGATTATCTTGCAGAGGAAGGAAAGTATTACACCCGGACTCTAAACTTGCTATTTTACACACATGGAGTCCAATCCGGATAAGGGAGACTGTCTTCATTGATAATCTTCACGGCCCACCAGTCCGGCCCATAGTGAATGATCCAGCCACCTAAGGACCCCCTAATCTAGGACTCCCTCAGCACCCCACACCAGGCGTAAACCTCGCTGGTTCCCAACGAGGTCGTGTGTAAGGCGCGATTAAGATGCTCACGTCACGTTGATAAGGATCCCGTAATAAGCGGGCATGATATATATTTTGATAAGACGTGCCAATGAGGCTACACCTCGAAACGCGAAACTGGAGCGAAGAAAATGGTCCGATATGTGTTAAAGGCCCATACGTGGCGCTTCGCTGAAAGGTTGTCAATAAAGACACAATATCTGTTTTTTGATACCTTGCCTTCGAGGCTAAGCGTTGTACTAACCATGCAGATCCAGACACAGTACCTTTTGTAGGGAATATTTCTTCAAATATGTTTGGGAGGAGGAACCCACCTTGCAATGCCAAAGACAGTGTGTCAGCCGAACTTGTCGTCATTGAAGAAAGGTTCAACGGCTACTGAGGGAGTCCTGGATTAGGGGTCCTCAGGTGGCTGGATCGTTTACTATGGGCCGGACTGGTGGGCCGTGAAGATTATCGATGAAGACTATCTCCCGTATTCGGATAGGACTCCCCGTGTGTAAAATAGCAAGTTTAGAGTCCAGGTGTAATACTTTCCTTCCTCTGCAAGATGATCATGTACAACCCTAGGTCCCTTCGGTGCATTTATAAACCGAAGGGTTTAATGAAAACAACAAAATCATACCAATCTCATAGGCTAGACTTCTAGGGTTTAGCCATTACGATCTCGAGGTAGATCAAACCTTGTAATCAAATTCATCAAGATCAATCAAGCAGGAAGTAGGGTATTACCTCGATCGAGAGGGCCGGAACCTAGGTAAACATCGTGTCCCCTGTCTCCTGTTACCATCAATCCTCAGACGCATAGTTCGGGACCCCCTACCCTAGATCTGCTGGTTTTGACACTAACACCCGCCTCGCTCCCACTGGTCTGGATTAATGGCGCGCCCGAGCGGCCGAACCTCTCCCATCCTCGCCATACACCCAATCCTCTCTCTCCGCCCGCATCCTCGACGCCGCTCTCAGTCCTCAAAGCCATCAGTGTATGAGGATGTCGCGGAAGCGCCCCATTGGAGGGAGTGGCGACGCCGGGGCTGCTGAAGCACCGGAGCACGGCGTGAATATGGAGACAGAGGTTTCCATCGCCGTCGGCGGGGTGGAGAATGAGTCTGCCGACAAGCGGAGGCGGGTCGAGCAAACACCGGAATCGACTCCAGCTAGCCTCGACTTCATCAGGAACCTCCCCAACGATATGTTGAAAGTCATCATATCCCTCATCCCAATCAAATATGGGGTGAGGACAACCACACTTTCCCGGCGGTGGCGCCACCTATGACTCCTCAACCCTGTCGACCTCCTCGACACCCACGAGCTCTGCCATGGCTACCGCAAAAGCTTTTATGCGTTCTCCTAGATCCTCGGTAGTCACTGATATGTCCATTTTGCAGCATGCTTTAATATTGACATTTATTGCTTTATGGGCTATTATTACACATTATGTCACAATACTTATGCCTTTTCTCTCTTATTTTACAAGGTTTACATGAAGAGGGAGAATGCCGGCAGCTGGAATTCTGGGCTGGAAAAGGAGGAAATATTGGAGACCTACTCTACACAACTCAAAAAGTTCTGAAACTCCACGAAAGTTAGTTTTGGAAAATATAAAAAATATCGGGCGAAGAATGCACCAGAGGGGGGCCACCCACCATCCACGAGGGTGGGGGGCGCCCCCTGCCTCGTGGGCCACCTGGTAGTCCTCCGATGCCCATTTTCTGGTATAAAGTGTTTTCTGCCCTAGAAAAAATCATAAGGAAGCTTTCGGGACGAAGCGCCGCCATCTCGAGGCGGAACCTTGGCGGAACCAATCTAGGGCTCCGGCGGAGCTGTTCTGCCGGGAAAACTTCCCTACGGGAGGGGGAAATCTTCACCATCGTCATCACCATCAATCCTCTCATCAGGAGGGGGTCAATCTCCATCAACATCTTCACCAGCACCATCTCCTCTCAAACCCTATTTCATCTCTTGTATCCAATCTTTGTATCAAAACCTTAGATTGGTACCTGTGGGTTGCTAGTAGCGTTGATTACTCCTTGTAGTTGATGCTAGTTGGTTTATTCAATGGAAGATTGTATGTTCAGATCCATTATGCATATTAATACCCCTCTGATTATGAACATGAATATGATTTGTGAGTAGTTATGTTTGTTCCTGAGGACATGGGACAAGTCTTGCTACAAGTAGTCATGTGAATTTGGTATTCGTCCGATATTTTGATGAGATGTATGTTGTCTTTCCTCTAGTGGTGTTATGTGAACGTCGACTACATGACACTTCACCATTGTTTGGGCCTAGAGGAAGGCATTGGGAAGTAGCAAGTAGATGATGGGTTGCTAGAGTGACAGAAGCTTAAACCCTAGTTTATGCGTTGCTTCGTAAGGGGATGATTTGGATCCATATGTTTCAGGCTATGGTTAGATTTACCTTAATACTTCTTTTGTAGTTGCGGATGCTTGCAATAGAGGTTAATCATAAGTGGGATGCTTGTCCAAGGAAGGGCAGCACCCAAGCACCGGTCGACCCACATACCAAATCATCAAAGTAACGAACGCGAATCATATGAGCGTGATAAAAACTAGCTTGACGATAATTCCCATGTGTCCTCGGGAGCGCTTTTCCATATATAAGAGTTTGTCCAGGCTTTTCCTTTGCTACAAAAAGTATTGGGCCATCTTGCTTCACTTTATTTACTTTTAGTATTTGTTACTCGTTACAAATTACCTTATCACAAAACTATCTGTTACTGATAATTTCTGTGCTTGGAGAGAATACCTTACTGAAAACTGCCTATCATTTCCTTCTACTCCTCATTGGGTTCGACACTCTTACTTATCGAAAGGACTATGATAGATCCCCTACACTTGTGGATCATCAAGACTCTTTTCTGGCACCGTTGCCGGGGAGTGAAGCACCTTTGGTAAGGAAAAATTTATATAGTGTGCTGAAATTTACTGTTACTTGTTACTATGGAACATAATCCTTTGAGGGGTCTGTTCAGGGTATCTTCACCCCGACCAGTAGAGCAAAGAATTGCACCTCAATGTACTGAACCTATTGAAAATGTTTACTTTGAAATTTCTTCAGGTATGATAGAGAAACTGAAGCTAATCCCTTTACACGAGATGGAACATTGCATCCCGATTTGCACCTAATCTATGTGGATGAAGTTTGTGGATTATTTAAGCTTGCAGGTATGCCTGAGGATGTTATCAAGAAGAAGGTATTGCCTTTATCTTTGTAGGGAGAGGCATTGACATGGTTTAGGCTATGCGATGATATTGGATCCTGGAACTACAACAGGTTGAAACTGGAATTTCATTAGAAGTTCTATCCAATGCACCAGGTTCATCGTGATCGTAATTATATCTATAATTTTTGGCCTCACGAAGGAGAAAGCATCGCTCAGCTTGGGGGAGGGTAAACTCAATGTTATATTCATGCCCCAATCATGAGCTCTCAAGATAAATGATTATTCAAAAAAATTATGCTCGGCTTTCTCTCAATAATCGCTCCATGCTCGATACTTCTTGCACTGGGTCTTTTATGATGAAGACTATCGAATTCAAATGGGATTTATTGGAAAGAATGAAACGCAACTCTGAAGATTGGGATCTCGACGAAGGTAAGGAGTCAGGTATAAAACCTAAGTTTTATTGTGTTAAATCTTTTAGCACTAAATATGGACTTGACTCTAAGATAGTAGCTTCTTTCTGTGAATCATTTGCTACTCATGTTGACCTCCCTAAGGAGAAGTGGTTTTAATATCATCCTCCCATTGAAGTAAAAGTAGTTGAACATGTTAAAGTTAAAGAAAAGACTATCACTTATAATGTTGATCCTATTGTCCCTACCGCTTATATTGAGAAACCACCCTTCCCTGCTAGAATAAAGGATCATGCTAAAGCTTCAACTGTGGTTCGTAAGAGTAATACTAGAACACCTACACCCTCTGAGCAAATTAAAGTTGAACCTAGCGTTGCTAGTAGTGTTGATTACTCCTTGTAGTTGATGCTAGTTGGTTTATTCAGTCGAAGATCATATGTTCAGATCCATTATGCATATTAATACCCATCTGATTATGAACATGAATATGATTTGTGAGTAGTTACGTTTGTTCCTGAGGACATGGGAGAAGTCTTGCTATAAGTAGTCATGTGAATTTGGTATCCGTTCGATATTTTGATGAGATGTATGTTGTCTTTCCTCTAGTGGTGTTATGTGAACGTTGGCTACATGACACTTCACCATTGTTTGGGCCTAGAGGAAGGCATTGGGAAGTAGCAAGTAGACGATGGGTTGCTAGAGTGACAGAAGCTTAAACCCTAGTTTTTGTGTTGCTTCGTAAGGGGCTGATTTGGATCCATATGTTTCAGGCTATGGTTAGGTTTACCTTAATATTTCTTTTGTAGTTGCGGATGCTTGTAATAGAGGTTAATCATAAGTGGGATGCTTGTCCAAGGAAGGGCAACACCCAAGCACCGGTCCACCCACATACCAAATCATCAAAGTAACGAACGCGAATCATATGAGCATGATGAAAACTAGCTTGACGATAATTCCCATGTGTCCTTGGGAGCGCTTTTCCTTATATAAGAGTTTGTCCAGGATTGTCCTTTGCTACAAAAAGGATTGGTCCATCTTGCTGCACCTTATTTACTTTTAGTATTTGTTACTCGTTACAAATTACCTTATCACAAAACTATTTGTTACCAATAATTTCAGTGCTTGCAGAGAATACCTTACTGAAAACTGCATATCATTCCCTTCTGCTCCTCATTGGTTTCGACACTCTTACTTATCGAAGGGACTACGATAGATCCCTACACTTGTGGGTCATCAGTCACCATGGCCCAACCAGATGCCTTATCACGGGCAAGTTCTGTTCCAATGGCAAGGACCAAGCCAAGCTTGACGAGTGGATCCAATCCCCCGCCATAGATCAGCTCGAGGATCTCAGTTTTTATGATGGGCATATGCACCCACACCCAACGTCCACGCTCCTCTTCGCGCCCACGCTACACCTCGCCAAGTTTATGAACTACCATCCCCCCACTTAATGACACGCCTGCTCTTTTTCTACTATGACTGAAGCACCTCGAGCTCGTCGCCATCTGCATCCCAAAGGATGACATGGAGTGCCTGCTCTGCGGCTGTACTGCACTCTAGTTCCTTCGTCTTCAGGCGATGAATTGGTCGAGTACCTTGCACATCACCTCCAGGACTCTCCGGACTATTTATGTGTGTTGTTGCAACGAGAGATCACAAAAGGTGGACCACAATATTTTCATTGAGGACACACCTTCACTTGAGAGATTACTTGTAGTTGATCAACAAGGTCCAACAAGAATCAATGTCATTTCTGCGTCGAAATTGACAGCGGTGGGCTACTCGTCTGTCACATACTACTACTTTCAGGTACAACAAACGTCTTGGCACTAGAATCTGTCGGGCCCAACCTAGATCAAGTTGTTAGTTGCCTGAGATGCTTTCCATGCCTGAAGAAGCTGTATATCGAGGTGATGTTCCTTTCCTGTTAAATGTTAACCATAAGGGAGTTCAATATTTTGCACCTTATCCCAAGTTTACAATGACAATGTACTACAATTTCTGAAGGAATTTTGAAGGATTTGAGGACATACACCCCCACCCCATATTGGTTGCTTGATTCATATGGTTACGATCCATAAGCATTTAATTGGATTCATTTGTACTAGTTTTCTTAGGGTATTTTTCATCCAATCCATCCTCTTGTGAAGAAGGCTACATTTCGCTAGGTTGTAATCAAATGCTGATGTTAATCATGTCAGATCGAAGATGGCACGTTGGTGCATTTCACAAATCCGCAAACCAAATAGGCGTGTAGTATTGTTCAAAACTGCATGTAGGCACTAACACGTTCTCTTGTTTTGTAGATAATAATAGGCTCGGAGGTGGATAATGTTTACAACGATAATCACATCGAATGTCTGGATTGACATCTCTTAAAAATTACTTTGAACTCCTACCAAGGGACCTTACCGAAGGTTACACTCACCAGGTTCTTTCTTGCCAGAGCAAGGGTGCTGAGGCTACTGAGGTTGAACACGCATTTAATTAGGAAAGATGAATGGTATGCTGATCAGAGTTGGCACGTACTGCAGAGTGGAAGAGGCTCCGAAAAAGCTAAACTTCGTATTGGAAGAGCATATGATAGAGTAATTGGAAGTCATTGTGTCAAACCAACACATGACTTTCAGCGGCTGATCCCTTTGCAGAAATGATGAGGTTTGCAATGTTTGAATTTGGGCCTTGTAATCTTTGAATTTGAACCTTGCAATATTTATGGTATTTGTTATATATAACATAATTGCATGTTTAATTTGGTATTGGAATCATGTCATGTTACAAGTATGTATATGTTCTTCTTCTGTACATAGAGCATAGATGTTCTGCAGACAGAGCATATCACATCTTCTTATTATATTGAACCATTTATATTCTCTTGTCTCAACACAAACAGTTCATCCGAGTGAACCACATGCCGTATATTGCATGCACCTTGATCTTGCAGACCGTTTCTTCTGTGTTGCCTAATCACAAACAATTCATCCGAGTGAACCGCATGTCGTATATCGCACACGCCTTGATCTGGCCGACCATTTCTTTTCTGTTGCCTAATCACAAATAGTTCATCCGAGCGAACCGTATGCTGTATATCACACACACCTTCATCTGGCTGCCCATTTCTTTTGTTTCTCCTCATCGCAAACAGTTAATTGAACTGAACTGTATGCCCTGCATCTCACACGGAACTAAAATTTGAACCGTGTTTGACACATCCTCCATCAAAAACGTTTTGCACCTTTTTTGACATTATTTTTGCACCACCGTTTGTGATTATGGCATAGCACACAGTTTCGTCGAAGGGTCTCTAATCGTAGTGCCGCGTTAGCAGCATCCTGCAGTCGTGCAAGCTCTTGGCAAACCAAGTATGCCACTGGATGGATTGGAAGATTCTAGTTGAAAACAATACAAAGATCATTAAGAACTTATGCACGGTTTTCAAACGGCGATCCAAACAATATGCAATGCAAAACTATTAAAAACAGCAACATGCCATCTTGGATACAACATTTAAATATGCTACATGAACTATTCATGGCATAAATGAGCATGCCAAGCATGTACAAAATGCACTTAACAAAACTCCCTTACTTAACATGTTCCAAAGACCTATAGATATGATGATAGCATCAATGCAAAATGGCAAGTTATGCTGACAGTTTCAGACTAAGCTAAATAAACATGGCATGGCAGAAACATATTTATGGCAGCATGTTTGCAAGCTTGTTGCACTCACCAAAGAGAACTTCATGGTTATCTCGACCTCAGACTCGATATCATATCCTGGTGCAACCCAAAGAAAAACAAGCATCCACATAAACACATATGAAATGGAAATAAACACATGCTACATGCACTTTGAACATGAATGTATAAGAACACAATGAACGGAGCTATGGGGCTACCGGTACGGAGGTTACGATGTCGGGAATTATATGGTGATGGCATGAAAGATAGTGCAAGCTCTTTGGAAACCAAGTATGCCACTAGATAGATTGGAGGTTTCTAGCTGAAAACAATATAAAGATCATCGAGAACGGATGCATGGTTTTCAAACGGTGATCAAAACAATATGCAATGGAAAACTGTTAAAAACTGTTAAAAACAGCTATATGCCAACTTGGATGCAACAATTAAATATGCTATAGGAACTATTCATGGCATAAATGAGCATGGCAATCATGTACTAAATGCACTTAATAAAACTCCCTTACTGAACATGTTCAAAAGACCTACAGATACGATGATAGCATCAATGCAAAACGGCAATTTATGCTGAAAGTTTCAGACTTGGCAAAATAAACATGGCATGGCAGAAACATATTTATGACAGCATGTTTGCAAGCTTGTTGCACTCACCAAAGTGCACTTCATGGGTGTCTCTACCTCAGACTCGAACTCATCTCCCGGTTCTACCCTAAGAATAACAAGCATCCACATAAACACACATGACATCGAAATGAACACATGCTACATGCACTTCAAGCATGAATGCATAAGAAGAACACAATGAACGGAGCTATGTGGCTATTGGTATGGAGGTTATGTTGTCAGGAATGATATGGTGATGGCTTGAAGGATAGGGGCAAACTCTTGGCAAACCAGGTATGCCAATGGATGGAATGGAAGATTCTAGTTGAAACAGATATAAAGATCATCGAGAACAGATGCAAGGTTTTTAAACGGTGATCAAAACAATATGCAATGCAAACTGTTAAAAACGGCAACATGCCAACTTGGATGCAACATTTAAATATGCTACATGAACTATTCATGCCATAAATGAGCATGCCAAGCATGTACAAAATGACCTTAACAAAAACCCCTTACTAAACATGTTCCAAAGACTAACAGATATGATGATAACATCAATGCAAAATGGCAAGTTGTGCTGATGGTTTCAGACTTCGCAAAATAAACATGGCGTGGCAAAAACATATTTATGACAACATGTTTCGCAAGCTTGTCGCACTCACGAAAGTGCACTTCATGGTTGTCTCAACCTCAGACTCGAACTCGTCTCCCGGTGGAACCCAAAGAAAAACAAGCATCCACATAAACATACATGACATGGAAATACAAACATGCTACATGCAATTCGAACATGCATGCATAAGAAGAACACAATGAACGGAGCTATGGGGCTACTGGTAAGGAGGTTACGATGTTGGGAATGATATGGTCCAAAGGCCTACTGATACGTCTCCAACGTATCTATAATTTTTTATTGTTCCATACTATTATATTATCCTTCTAGGATGTTTTATGGGCTTTATTTTACACTTTTATATGATTTTTGGGACTAACCTATTAACCTCGAGCCCAGTGCCAGTTTATGTTTTTCCCTTGTTTTTGAGTTTTACAGAAAAGGAATATCAAACGGAGTCCAATTGACGTGCCAATTTTTGATGATTTTTTCTGGACCAAAAGAAGCCCCCGAAGTAAAATAGTTGGGCCAGGAGAGCAACGGGCTACCCACGAGGGTGGGGGGCGCCCTGGGCAGGTGGTGGCAACGCCCTATCTCGTGGACGGCCCGGAGAGCCCCCTGACTTGTGCCCTACGCCAAAAAAATCCTATAAATACTGAAACCTTTGGAAATTAACCTAGACCGGGAGTTCCGCCGCCAAAAGCCTCTGTAGCCACCGAAAACCAATCTAGACCCCGTTCCGGCACCCTGCCGGAGGGGGGAACCCTCATCGGTGGCCATCTTCATCATCCAGGCGCTCTCCATGATGAGGAGGGAGTAGTCCACCCTCGGGGCTGAGGGTATGTACCAGTAGCTATGTGTTTGATCTCTCTCTCTCTCGTGTTCTTGAGATGGCACGATCTTGATGTATCGCGAGCTTTGCTATTCTAGTTGGATCTTATAATCCTTCTCCCCCTCTACTCTCTTGTAATGGACTGAATTTTCCCTTTGAAGATATCCTATCGGATTGAGTCTTTAAGGATTTGAGAACACTTGATGTATGTCTTGCAGGTGTTTATCTGTGGTGACAATGCGATATCATGTGATCTACTTGATGTATGTTTTGTTGATCAACTTGCAGGTTCCGTGACCTTGGGAATCTATGCATAGGGGTTGGCACACGTTTTCGTCTTGACTTTCCGGTGGAAACTTTGGGGCACTCTTTGAAGTTCTATGTGTTGGTTGAATAGATGTTTCTGAGATTGTGTGATGCATATCGTATAATCATGCCCACGGATACTTGAGGTGACAATGGAGTATCTAGGTGAGATTATGGTTTTGGTTGATTTGTGTCTTAAGGTGTTATTCTAGTACGAACTCTATGATAGATTGAACGTTACTACGGACTCTTGAATAGATCAATCAAAAAGAATAACTTTGAGGTGGTTTCGTACCCTACCATAATCTCTTCGTTTGTTCTCCGCTATTAGTGACTTTGGAGTGACTCTTTGTTGCATGTTGAGGGCTAGTAATATGATCCAATTATGTTATCCTTGTGGAGAGAACTTGCACTAGTGAAAGTATGAACCCTAGGCCTTGTTTCCTATCATTGCACTACCGTTTATGCTCACTTTTACCTTTAGTTACCTTGCTGTTTTTATATTTTCTTATTACAAAAGCCTATATCTACCATCCATATTGCACTTGTATCACCATCTCTTCGCCGAACTAGTGCACCTATACAATTTACCATTGTATTGGGTGTGTTGGGGACACAAGAGACTCTTTGTTATTTGGTTGCAGGGTTGTTTGAGAGAGACCGTCTTCATCCTACGCCTCCCACGGATTGATAAACCTTAGGTCATCCACTTGAGGGAAATTTGCTACTGTCCTACAAACCTCTACACTTGGAGGCCCAACAACGTCTACAAGAAGAAGGTTGGGTAGTAGACATCAAGCTCTTTTCTGGCGCCAGCGCCGGGGAGGTTAGTGCTTGAAGGTATAACTTTAGATCTTGCAATCGAATCTTTTAGTTTCTTGTTTTATCACTAGTTTAGTTTATAAAGAAAACTACAAAAAAACGGAATTAAGGTTACCTCATATGCTTCATCTTTTTAATATCTTTCGTGAAAATGATGGGAAGGGAAATTTTGCTCAAGTACTAGAAGAGGAATTACATAGAATGCTTGGCATAGAATATGTGCATGATGAGCATGATTGCAATGTTGTTAGTATGAATTCTTTGAATACCCATGATGCTAATGATATGCAAAGCCACAAGCTTGGGGATGCTATGTTTGATGAAGATGATATGTTTAGTCCCCCAAGTTTTGATGAGAAAATTCATTATGATGAAAGCATGCCTCCTATTTAGGATGATTATTGTGATGACACGTATGCTATAAAGAATAAAGATAACCATGAAACTTGTCATCATGATTTTAATTTTCAATTGGGTTATGCTTCACATGATAATTATTTTGTTGAATTTGCTCCTCCCACTACTATTGATGAGAAGAAATTCGCTTATGTGAAGAGTAATAAAATTTATATGCTTGGGGATCATGAAAAGAATGCTTTATGTGCTGGTTATATTGTTGAATTCATTCATGATGCTACTGAAAATTATTATGAGAGAGGATCATATGCTTGTAGGAATTGCAATAATGTCAAGTTTCCTCTCTATGTGCTTAAAATCTTGAAGTTATGCTCGTTTTCCCTTCCCATGCTAGTTGATTATCGTTCCCATAAGTTGTTTGATTAAAAAATCTCTATGCATAGGAAATGGGTTAGGCTTAAATGTGCTATTCATATGCTTCCTGATGCTCCCGTTATGTTTCAATTCTTATCTTTTATGTGAGCATCATTATGCCTAGCTAGGGGCGTAAAACGATAGCGCTTGTTGGGAGGCAACCCAATTTTATATTTTTTGTTTTTGCTTCTGTTTAGGAATAAATATTACATCTAGCTTCTGTTTAGATGTGGTTTTGTGTTTTAATTAGAGTTTGTGCCAAGTAGAACCTTTGGGAAGACTTGTGTGAAGGTTATGTGATTTTGTTGTGAAAAACAGAATCGTTAGCGCTCGCTAGAATGGTCATCAGATTTTACTGGAGTGTGCTATTTAGTTGATTCTTTTTGAATATGATTAATAGACAAATTCCTCACATTTACTAATTTAGTTTGAATTTTTTGGAGTTACAGAAGTATGCGAAACCTGCAGATTACTACAGACTGTTCTGTTTTTGACAGATTCTGTTTTTCGTGTGTTGTTTGCTGATTTCAATGCATCTATGAGTAGTATTGTCAAGTATGAACCATAGAGAAGTTGGAATACAGTAGGTTTAAGACCAACATAAACAAATAATGAATTCATGGCAGTACCTTTGAGTAGTGGTTTGGTTTCTTATACTAACGGAGCTCACGAGATTGTTTTGTCTAAGTTTTGTGTTGTGAAGTTTTCAAGTTTTGAGTATTGCTTTGATGGAATATGGAACAAAGAGTGGCAAGAGCCTAAGCTTGGGGATGCCCATGGCACCCCAAGGTAAAATTCAAGGACAACCAAAAGCCTAAGCTTGGGGATGCCCCGGGAAGGCATCCCCTCTTTCGTCTTCATCCATCGATAACTATACTCGGAGCTATATTTTTATTCACCACATGATATGTGTTTCGCTTGGAGCGTCGTGTATTATTTGAGTCTTTGCTTGTTAGTTTTCCACAATTATCCTTGCTGGACACACCTATTTGAGAGAGTTAAATATGGCCTAGGAATGGTTAGAACACTCTATGTGCTTCACTTATATCTTTTGAGTTGAATAGTTTTTGCTCTAGTGCTTCACTTATATCTTTTAGAGCACGATGGTGATAACATTTTGAAGAAATTTTTGAACTCTCATGCTTCACTTATATCCATTTGAGATTCTATTAAAACATCATGGTAATGTGTTTAGGCTATAAAATTAGTCTTCACATGATAGTCATCCAATATCAATGTAGTAAAAACTTTCACACTAAGTGCATTGAATATGATGAGAAGTTGGATGCTTGAAAAATGTTTTGAGATATGAGGATAGTGATATTAGAGTCATGCTAGTGGAGTTATTATGAAATTGAGAAATACTTGTGTTAAGGTTAGTGATTCCCGTAGCATGCACGTATGGTGAACCGCTATGTGACGAAGTTAGAGAATGAGGTATTTGTAGAGTGTCATCCTTTGTATGGAGGTCAGGGGCGCGCGATGGTTAACTCCTACCTACCTCCCCCCTAGGAGCATGCGTTGATTGCTTTGTTTTGATGACTCATAAATTTTTGCAATAAGTATATGAGTTCTTATGACTAATGTTGAGTCCATGGATTATACGCACTCTCACCCTTCCACCATTGCTAGCCTCTCTTGTACCGCGCAACTTTTGCCGGTACCATACACCCACTATATACCTTCCTCAAAACAGCCACCATATATCGTCCTCAAAACAGCCACCATACCTACCTATCATGGCATTTCCATAGCCATTCCGATATATATTGCCACGCAACTTTCCACCGTTCCGTTCATATGACACGCTTCATATTGTCATATTGCCATGCATGATCATGTAGTTGACATCGTATTTGTGGCAAAGACACCATGCATAGTTTTTCATACATGTCACTCTTGATTCATTGCATATCCCAGTACACCGCCAGAGGCATTCATATAGAGTCATACTTTGTTCTAGTATCGAGTTGTAATATTGAGTTGCAATTCAATATAAGCGTGATGATCATCATTATTAGAGCATTGTCCCATGTGAGGAAAGGCTAAATAAAGAAAGCCCCTCCAAAAAAAGGCCAAGAAAAAAAGAGAAAGCCCCCCCCCCCAAAAAAAAGGGGACAATTGCTACTATCTTTTTCCACACTTGTGCTTCAAAGTAGCACCATGTTTTTCATGATAGAGAGTCTCATGTTTAGTCACTTTCATATACTAGTGGGAATTTTCATTATAGAACTTGGCTTGTATATTCCAACGATGGGCTTCCTCAAATGCCCTAGGTCTTCGTGAGCAAGCAAATTGGATGCACACCCACTAGTATCTTTCGTTGAGCTTTCATACATATTTAGCTCTAGTGCATCCGTTGCATGGCAATCCCTAGTCACTCACATTGATATCTATTGATGGGCATCTCCATAGCCGTTGATACGCCTAGTCGATGTGAGACTATCTCCCTCCTTTTTGTCTTCTCCACAACCACCTCTCTATTCCACCCATAGTCCTATGTCCATGGCTCACGCTCATGTATTGCGTGAAAGTTGAAAGGTTTGAAAGAATAGAGTATGAAAACAAGTGCTTGGCTGAAATCGGGGTTGTGCATGATATGAATATTTTGTGTGATGAAGAGGGAGCATAGCCAGACTATATGATTTTGTAGGGATAACTTTCTTTAGCCATAGTATTTTGAGAAGACATGATTGCTTTGTTAGTATGCTTAAAGTATTATTATTTATTATGTCAATATAGACTTTTGTCTTGAATCTTTCAGATCTGAACATTCATGCAGCAATAAAGAGAACTACATTGAAAATTATGTTGGTTAGCATTCCACATCAAAAATTCTATTTTCATCATTTACCTACTCGAGGACGAGCAGGAATTAAGCTTGGGGATGTTGATACGTCTCCAACGTATCTATAATTTTTGATTGTTCCATGCTATTATATTATCCTTCTAGGATGTTTTATGGGCTTTATTATACACTTTTATATGATTTTTAGGACTAACCTATTAACCTAGAGCCCAGTGCCAGTTTCTGTTTTTCCATGTTTTTGAGTTTTACAGAAAAGGAATATCAAACGGAGTCCAATTGAAGTGCCAATTTTTGACGATTTTTTCTAGACCAAAAGAAGCCCCCAAAGTAAAAGAGTTGGGCCAGGAGAGCCACGGGCTACCCACGAGAGTGGGGGCGCGCCCTGGGCCGGTGGTGGCGCCGCCCTATCTCGTGGACGGCCCGGAGGGCCCCCTGACTTGTGCCCTACCCCAAAAAATCCTATAAATACTGAAACCTTCGGAAATTAACCTAGATCGGGAGTTCTGCCGCCGAAAGCCTCTGTAGCCACCGAAAACCAATCTAGACCCCGTTCCGGCACCCTGTCGGAGGGGGGGAACCCTCACCAGTGGCCATCTTCATCATCCCGGCGCTCTCCATGACGAGGAGGGAGTAGTCCACCCTCGGGGCTGAGGGTATGTACCAGTTTTTTTATCTCTCTCTCTCTCTCTCGTGTTCTTGAGATGGCACGATCTTGATGTATTGCGAGCTTTGCTATTCTAGTTGGATCTTATAATGCTTCTCCCCCTCTACTCTCTTGTAATGGATTGATTTTTCCCTATGAAGTTATCCTATCGGATTGAGTCTTTAAGGATTTGAGAACACTTGATGTATGTCTTGCACGTGTTTATCTGTGGTGACAATGGGATATCATGTGATCTACTTGATGTATGTTTTGGTGGTCAACTTGCAGGTTCCGAGACCTTGGGAATCTATGCATAGGGGTTGGCACACGTTTTTGACTTGACTTTCCGGTGGAAACTTTGGGGCACTCTTTGAAGTTCTATGTGTTGGTTGAATAGATGTTTCTGAGATTGTGTGATGCATATCATATAATCATGCCCACGGATACTTGAGGTGACAATGGAGTATCTAGGTGACATTAGGGTTTTGGATGATTTGTGTCTTAAGGTGTTATTCTAGTACGAACTCTATGATAGATTGAACGTTACTACGGACTCTTGAATAGATCGATCAAAAAGAATAACTTTGAGGTGGTTTCGTACCCTACCATAATCTCTTCGTTTGTTCTCCGCTATTAGTGACTTTGGTGTGACTCTTTGTTGCATGTTGAGGGCTAGTAATATGATCCAATTATGTTATCCTTGTTGAGAGAACTTGCACTAGTGAAAGTATGAACCTTAGGCCTTTTTTCCTATCATTGCACTACCATTTATGCTCACTTTTACCTTTAGTTACCTTGCTGTTTTTATATTTTCTTATTACAAAAACCTATATCTACCATCCATATTGCACTTGTATCACCATCTCTTCGCCGAACTAGTGCACCTATACAATTTACCATTGTATTGGGTGTGTTGGGGACACAAGAAACTCTTTGTTATTTGGTTGCAGGGTTGTTTGAGAGAGACCATCTTCATCCTACGCCTCCCATGGATTGATAAACCTTAGGTCATCCACTTGAGGGAAATTTGCTACTGTCCTACAAACCTCTACACTTGGAGGCCCAACAACGTCTACAAGAAGAAGGTTGCATAGTAGACATCACCTACAGATCTGATGATAGCATCAATGCAAAATGGCAAGTTGTGCTGACAGTTTCAGACTTCGCAAAATAAACATGGCATGGCGGAAACATATTTATGGCATCATGTTTGCAAGCTTGTTGCACTCACCAAAGTGCACTTCACGGCTGTCTCGACCTCAGACTCGAACTCGTCTCCCGGTGCTAACCAAAGAATAACAAGCATCCACATAAACACACATGACATGGAAATAAACACATGCTACATGCACTTCGAACATGAATGCATAAGAAGAACACAATGAACGGAGCTATGGGGCTACCGGTACGGAGGTTATGATTCGGGAATGATATGGTAATGTCATGAAGGATAGGGGCACGGTCTTGTCAAACAAAGTATGCCACTGGATGAATTGGAAGATTCTAGTTGAAAATGATATAAAGATAATCTAGAATGGATGCACGATTTTAAATCGCTGATAAAACAATATGCAATGCAAAACTGTTAAAAACAGCAACATGCCAACTTGGATGCAACATTTAAATATGCTACATGAACTATTCATGGCATAAATGAGCATGCCAAGCATGCACAAAATGCACTTCACAAAACTCCCTTACTAAACATGTTCCAAAGACCTATGGATATCATGATAGCATCAATGCAAAATGGCAAGTTGTGCTGACAGTTCCAGACTTCGGAAAATAAACAAGGCATGGCAGAAACATATTTATGACATCATGTTTGCAAGCTTGTTGCACTCACCAAAATGCACTTCACGGTTATCTTGACCTCAGACTTGAACTCGTCTCCCAGTGCAACCCAAAGAATTAGAAGCATCCACATAGACACACATGACATGGAAATAAACACATGCTACATGCACTTTGAACATGAATGCATAAGAAGAACACAATGAACGGAGCTATGGGGCCGGCTACCAGTATGGAGGTTATGATTTGGGAATGATATGGTGATGTCATGAAGGATAGGGGCAAGCTCTTAGCAAACCAAGTATTCCGCTAGATGGATTGGAAGATTCTAGTTGAAAACGATATAAAAATCATCGAGAACGGATGCATGGTTTTCAAACGGTGATCAAAACAATATGCAATGCAAAACTATTAAAAACAACAACATGCCAACTTGGATGCAACATTTAAATATGCTATAGGAACTATTCAGGGCATAAATGAGCATGGCAATCATGTAATAAATGCATTTAATAAAACTCCCTTACTGAACATGTTCCAAAAACCTACAGATATGATGATAGCATCAATGAAAAAAGGCAAGTTATGCTGAAAGTTTTAGACTTAGCAAAATAAACATGGCATGGCAGGAACATATATATGACAGCATGTTTGCAAGCTTGTTGCACTCACCAAAGTGCACTTGATGGGTGTCTCGACCTCACACTCGAACTCGTCTCCCGGTGCTACCCTAAGAATAACAAGAATCCACATAAACACACATGGCATGGAAATGAACACATGCTACATGCACTTAAAACATGAATGAGGGGGTCCTGGAATACGGGGTCCTCGGGCGTCTAGGCCACGTAATGTGGGATGGACTTATTGGCCATGAAGATACAAGATGGAAGGTCTCCCCCCGTGTCCGAATGGGACTCTCCTTGGCGTGGAAGGCAAGCTTGGCATGTGGATATGAAGATTCCTTTCTATGTAAACCGAGTCTGTACAACCCTAGCTCCCTCCGGTGTCTATATAAACCGGAGGGTTTACTCCATAGAGGCATTCATAATCATACAGACTAGACATCTAGGGTTTAGTCATTACGATCTCAAGGTAGATCAACTCTTGTAACCCCTATACTCATCAAAGTAAATCAAGCAGCAAGTACGGTATTACCTCCATCAAGAGGGCTCGAACCTGGTTAAACATCGTGTCCCCTGCCTCATGTTACCTTCGATCCTTAGACGCACAGTTCGGGACCCCCAACCCGAGATATGCGGGTTTTGACACTGTGATTGGTGCTTTCATTGAGAGTTCCACTGTGCCGTCGTCGAAAGTATCGATGGCTCCATCGATCGTCTACAACAATGCCGCTTGGAAGGAGATTTCTATCCCCGGTCAGATCTTCGTGTTCGGTGGCTTCGCGCTGCGTGCCAACTCGCTTGGCCACCTGGAGCAGATCGACAGCTACGCCCCTGGTCACCAGATCAGTTTTGGAAACCTGAACTATGTTGCTGATATCCGAGGAGACTTGATCTTCCAAGCGTTCGCGGCTCCAATCACCGCTTCGGCCTTAGATCCGGAGTGCGTCACCCAGTCCGAAGATGGGGGTCTCGAGCCTGCCGGTCTATTTTCGGCCATCAAGCTCAACACTGGAGAACCAGAGTGGATAGTGTCACCGGCAGGTATCATAAAGCCGGACTATTCTATGGTCACTAGCTCCGAACCCTCAGAATCCGCATCTTGCGAGCTCGGCCAGGGAACTTCGGTCCCCTTCCAAACCTCGCTCTTAAACGAGGCTCTGGACTTAATGCGATGCCTCGCCATCACAGAGGAACCGCCTCTGAATTGCACCCAGCCCCGACTAGGGGCTGAAAATAGGGAACTTTACTTCCCACCCACCACCCACTTTATAGCCACCGTCGAGGATTTAACTGGCATGCTCAACTACGCCTCCGAGGATATCGACGGTATAGATGATGATGTCGGAGAGGAGCGTGCCCAAAACCCGCCGTTCACCGTACAATGGATGACCACTTCCTCGTACGACGTGTACATGGTGGACACACCAAAAGAAGGAGACCGCAATGATAAGAAGGATCCAGTCGAGGAATGGGGGGACCCCGACTTAGAAGTCGAGATCACCGAATGCACGTGTACAGTGATCCCAGAGATCAATGCTCACTGAACACACAGAAGCTGAATAACAAGAGTCTTACATCCATACATATCGTCTTACACAAATTATGGCCATTATGGCCAAGTCTTACATAGATAAAGCCTCACGGGTTGAATAGCAAATAACTCAAATAGCGGAAGTCTTCGATGATAGGTAGAACCCATGCCATCTGCCTTAACCCTACAGGCATTCCGACTGGGATAGCGTCCTAGTTCGCATGTTCGTCTCCAAAGAACTCTTCCTCATATTCCTGTTCCTCCATGCCTGGCCAATTAAATAACCAATGGCAAGCCAATGAGTACTTTGAATGTACTCGCAAGCAACCCATGATTTGGTTCAAGGTAACAATGCAATTGAATAACAATGAGCAACCTAGCAACGAGCTAGAATAAATATGCTACCATCAAGTGTATGCATCAATAAACTCACGTAACCTCGAAGACAGGTTACCGATATCAACATGAATATGATTCATCTCATCGAGTCAAGTCAACACCTTGACTCAACATACACACACACAAGGTTTCGCAAACATTGGACGTAGCCCAAGAGCGGTTACCCAAATGTCCTTGACCGTGGACACGGCTATTCGAATAGTTTTACACTCTGCAGAGGTTGCGCACTTTACCCACAAGATCCGGGAAGCTTTCGTGTCACCCACGATCCCGCAGTACCTCAAGTACTCGGGGGAAGCACCCGGTCATTATCTTTCCTTAGATGACACTAACATAGAGTCCACTAGTTGGTACACGGCCCTCGAGTACAAACAATAGCTCACGGGACTTGCCCTAATTTCAATGTCACGCGTACCCGAGGGGACCAACGGTGTGTCCGGTGCCCTGTGAAAATAGTCATGGTCTTTTATCCAAGCACGACCCCGTCCCGGGAAAGACCTCAAGTCTTCCCGTCACTAGTAATGCGGGCACCATGCTAGTATCGGCCTAAGTAATCAATAACGCCCCGTCCCATAAGGGGTAGAGTGGTTGCACATGTATGGTTGGAATAACGGTCGCAACTTAAACCAATCCGTTTGAAAAACATCACACATACTTGACTCGGTACACCACTTCGTCATCAAGTGGTTACCCATCTCATCATCTCCCACGGGCATGAATGGCACCCGACGGGGTTTTTTCGAAAAGAATGCAACCACGAAGGTATCATGGCACACATGCATCTCTAAGCATCACTTCTAACCAAATCCATTGCATCTAGCACATAGCAAGATCAAGAGTAAAGCATGCATCATGTGGTGGTTTCCAACTAGGTCACCACCCTAACTTTATCATCATGCATCGGAAACAAACGGGTTCCGAAGAACAAGTGTATCATGGTCAAAGGGTTGCTTGCCTAGATTGGCTTGGTCTTCAAAGTCTTCAAATCCTTCTCCTTCTCCTTCTTCAGCAACTTCGTCAAATACGGGATCTAATCGTCGCAAAATAACAACGGGAAAATAAGACCACAATAAAAACAGAAAAATCAAAGTGCTCAGAAAAATGTCAACTTATTTTTATTAAATACTAGAGGGAAAACTAAGATGCCCAAAATTCTTAGTTGGAGTTTTGGAGTGACAGAATGGAATCTAAGGATTTTTGAACAGGAGTTTTAATGCTCAAATTTGAATTTAAATTTGAACAGAACAGAAAAGTTTCATGGATATGTGTGAAAGTGACACCATTAAATAGGTTGGAATATTACAAGATTTTAGGAGTTGGAATTAATTCATTTGGACTAATATTCATTTCTGTAAAATTATTTGAAACTTTACAGAAAAGAAAAAGAAGAAAAGGCCCTGTGCAACTGGGCCAGGACGGCCACAGTGCACGGCCCAGGGCTAACAGCCCAGCTGCACGGGGGCCAGCGCGCGCACGTCAGGATTTCAAACCTGACGGGCGGGGCCTGGCGGTCAGCGGCTGCGAGGGGAGACAGAGGGAGGTGAGGATGACAGGCGGGGCCCGCCTGTCATCTTCAACCTTGCGGCCTCGGCGACGGCGAGCTCACTGGCGGCGAATCCGGGCACGGCGGGGCAAACAGATGGTAGGGATGGACTTAGAAGCGAGTCGCGGATGTAGTGGTGGTAGTGCGGCTCGCCGGGGAGGTCTTGTTCGCCGGCGGCGAGGTGGGACGGCAGAGGGTCGTCAGGATGTTGTTGGCTAGCTCGTTTCCGGCAGCTGCAGAGGGTGAAAAGTGAGTGGAAAGTATCAGTGGGGTGCGGTGGTTCCAAATCAAGCGAAATGAGGAGCTGAGAGGGCTCGTACTGCGAGATCGCCGGTTGCCCGACGCGGCGGAGCTCCGGTCGATCCCGAGCACTGAGGCTCTTCGGGGATGAGTGAGTGGTGCTGGAGTGTTGCTGGGGGTGAGGGGAGGCTGTTGGTGCAGAGTGGAGGGCTCGGGGGGCCCTATTTATAGGGGTGCGGCGAGGTCCCGTGGACCTGTGCGCCGGCGAGCTTCTGCTCGACGCCACAGTGCACGGGAGGCGACGGGAGTGAGTCTGTGGCGTTGCTGGACGATCTCCAGGGCAGAGGGAAGAGAGAGGAGGAGCGGGGGACGCTCCAGACAGCGTGCGCGTGTGAGGGCGACGAGTGGAGGCTGCGGGCGGCCAGCGCGCGTGTGAAGGCGGCCACTGGAGGGCGGAGGAGGAGGGGGACAGCGCCGGGGGAGGTCGCGGACGTCGAGGGGCATCGACTGGCGCGAGGGGAGAGCCCGAGGTGGTCGGGGGCAGGCCATTGGGCGAAGCTACAATGCGGGGGCGCACTGTAGCACGCTCTGGAGCGGCCTTATCGCATGCCATGGCATGCCATTGGCCCTCTGGGCGCGTCCGCCGTGTCTAGGGGGTCCAGGGTGATGCAAGCAACACGGATGAGGCCTTGGATGCTCTGGAGGATCAAGGAGAGAGAAGGGAAGCTGGTAACTTAGTGAGTTTTGGCTGTCCAGTAAGGTGAACTAGGGTTTTCACCCCTCAATCATGGAGCTGGGGACATGGGGGAGTTACTGGAGGTAGATAGTAACTAGATGAAGCTGTGGTAGAAAGTTGAGGCCAAGGTAAATAGTAAAAGGGGTCAAGATGGTAGTTTTGGTAAAAAGGCAGAAGGTGTTTGATCATGTTTTGGTCAAGCAAATGATCTCCACTTGCCATGACACTTAACAGGATTGAATGACATATGAAAATAGGGTGTTTCACCAAATTTGGGTTCATTTGAAGAAACTAGCCAATGTAACTTTGGTGAACCCTAGAAAACAACAGAAATGGCTTCATCTTGTTTAAGTCAAGCTAATCATCTCCCCTTGATGCACCACTTGGTGTAGTTTCATCATTTGGGGTATTGATCATGCCCACAAAGTTTGAAGCTCCAGGTAAAAAGTTGGTAATGTAAAGTTATTCAAATTTGCATTTGAACAGAAATGGTTTTGGGGTATTCTGATCAAGTTGCCCTACTCCAAATCTTGTGCCACTTGGTCTAGATGTCTTATTAGGCCATTCTAGCATGTGCACCAAGTTTGAGAGCATTTGGATAAGTTTGGCAATGTAAAGTTGCTCAAACTTCAAATATGGACAGAATGGTTTTGAAGGGTTTTGATGATGTTTTCTTGCTTCCCAAGGCATGGGACTTGGCAAGATCATCAAATATGCTACATGTGACATCATAGAATTTCCTTGGAATTTTTGGAGAATATCTCCTTTGTAAATATTTCAAAAGCTTGAAATATCCAGAAAGGGTTTTAGAGGGATTAGCCCATTATTTTGAACATGACCAAGTGTTGAAACTCTTATATATGGACAATATATGTCCTATGAGTCTCCCTGGATTTTGGCAAATATTTTTGAAATACTTAAATAATTTTCCCCTATTAAAGACCATTTCTGGCCTTAAGAAAAACTTTTAAATAAAATAGGAAAATAACTTTTAAAATTATACTTTTGTGGTTTCTGGGAGTCCTATGACTACTAGGTCTCAAATATACTTTTTGAAATAATTTTCTCACCCTAAATCAAGCACTTGCAGTGCAAACCTCAATTCAGGGGTTTTAGGAATACTAAATTTTAAAAATACATTTTTGGCCAAATTAATTTTGTAAGAAAATACTATACTGTTATATAACACTTGGCATGATCATTGGGCAGAAGTTTTAGGTATGGATATGAATTCTACAAGATGTAATAGTTGACTTTAATGAGCACATGAAAAGCACATGAAGAAAAACTCAAGTCCAAATAAAAGCCAAATGATGCCAAAAAGAATTGCTGGTCCAAATTTTCATGCTTCATTGATGCAAATAACATGTTACAAAATGCAGGGTGTGACAGATCTACCCCCCTTACAAGAATCTAGTCCCCGAGATTCCTAAACTAGGTCTTAAAAGAGATCGGGAAACTCGGATCTAAGATAGTCTTCACGTTCCCAGGTTGCTTCTGCTTCCGTGTGGTTGCTCCACTGGACCTTGAAGTACTTGATGGTACGGCTTCGCGTCCGTCGTTCTGCTTCATCCAGAATGCGAATGGGCTTCTCGCGGTAGGTTAAATCAGGCTGCAGATCAATGGCTTGGTGATCAACATCCTTGTAGAGGTCAGGCTTGTTCGGAACTTGGAGGTATTTACGAAGTTGTGACACGTGGAACACGTTGTGCACATCGGATAGCTCAGGTGGTAGTTCCAACTGGTAAGCCACTTCTCCTCGTCGGTCGGTGATCTTGAAAGGGCCAATGAATCTTGGTGCAAGTTTCCCCTTAACGTGGAAACGCTTGGTTCCCTTTAGAGGGGTTACTCGCAGGTACACATGGTCTCCGACACGGAAACTCGTGTCTCGGTGTCGAGTGTCAGCATAGCTCTTCTGCCTTGACTTGGCTGCCTTCAAACGTTCTCTGACTAGTTGGACTTGCTCTTCTGCTTCGCGGAGAATATCCGGTCCAAAGACTAGCCCTTCTCCAGTCTCTGACCAGTTGAGGGGTGTGCGACATCTGCGTCCGTACAACACCTCAAATGGTGCCATATGAAGGCTCGACTGATAACTGTTGTTATAGGAGAACTCGGCAAAAGGGAGACAATCTTATGCCAAGACACAGGCTCGGAGCATGTCTTCGAGAATCTGATTTACTCGTTCTGTCTGACCTCCGGTCTGTGGGTGGAAAGCTGTGCTGAAAGATAACTTGGTTCCCAAGGCTTCTTGGAATCTTCTCCAGAACCTTGAAGTAAACTGGGTGCCTCGATCTGACACAATTTCTTGTGGAACACCATGGAGGCTCACGATTCGGTCGATGTAGAGAGCTGCCAGCCGGTTGCCATCATAAGTAGTTTTGACCGGAATGAAATGGGCCACCTTGGTCAAATGGTCGACTATGAACCAGATGGAGTCATGTCCTCTATTTGACCTTGGTAATCCAGTGATGAAATCCATTCCGACTTTATCCCACTTCCACTCAGGAACCTTGAGTGGTTGAAGCAATCCAGCGGGTCGCTGATATTCAGCCTTGACCCTTTGGCACACATCACACTTTGCAACATAGGTTGCAATCTCTCTTTTCATCCCGTGCCACCAGAATCTTGCCTTCAAGTCTTGGTACATCTTGGTTCCTCCAGGGTGGATGGAATACAGAGTGTCGTGGGCTTCTTGCAGGATCAGGTTCTTCAGCTCCATCTTGTTTGGTACGCAGATGCGGCCTTTGTACCAAACAGTCCCGTGCTCGTCTTTAGAGAATCCTGGGGCCTTGCCTAGCTTCATCTTCTTCTTGATGCCTTCAATGCTTGCATGTCCATCTTGTGCCCTCTTGACATCGTCCATCAGGGTCGGTCTAATTTCTAAATGATCCAGAAATCCAGGGGTGACCAATTCCAAACTGAATTGTTCGAGTTCCTTAAACAAGGCTGGCTGCCTCTCTTGAATAATGGCATTCAAAGAGCAGGCCTTCCTGCTTAAGGCATCGGCCACCACGTTAGCCTTCCCGGGGTGATATTGAACACTGAGGTCATAGTCTTTGATGAGTTCCAACCATCTTCGCTGCCTCATGTTCAATTCCTTTTGGGTGAAAATGTACTTCAGACTTTTGTGGTCTGTGTATATCTCACAACGTTTCCCTAGGAGGTAATGCCGCCACGTCTTCAAGGCATGAACCACTGCTGCTAACTCAAGATCGTGAGTAGCGTAGTTCTCCTCATGAGGTCGTAGCTGCCTGGAGAGGTATGCTATGACTCGGCCTTCTTGCATCAGAATGCTTCCCAATTCGGTTCGGGAGGCATCACAATATATCACGAACTCCTTGTGAATATCAGGTGTTGCCAGAACTGGGGCGGTGGTCAATCTCTTCTTGAGCTCTTGGAAGCTCTCTTCGCATTTTGGCGTCCACTCGAACTTCTTGTCCTTCTTGAGGAGCTGAGTCATTGGCCGTGCAATGCTAGAGAATCCTTCCACGAATTTGCGGTAATAGCCCGCAAGTCCGAGGAAGCTTCTGACTTCCTTGACGGTCGTTGGAGATTGCCATTGGGTCACAGCTTTGATCTTCGCGGGATCAACTGATAATCCTTCTTCGGTCAAGACATGACCTAAGAATCCAACTTTATGCAACCAGAACTCACACTTGCTGAATTTAGCATAAAGTTGGTGCTCCCGAAGCTTGTCTAGGACCATCCTCAAATGTTGCTCGTGTTCTTCCTCCGTCTTCGAGAAGACAAGAATGTCATCGATGAAGACAACAACAAACTTGTCCAAATGTTCCATGAACACTTTATTCATGAGATACATGAAGTAAGCTGGGGCATTGGTTAACCCAAAGGACATGACCATGCACTCGTACAGGCCATATCTGGTTACGAATGCTGTCTTCGGAATATCTTGGGGTCTGATCTTCAGCTGGTAGTACCCAGATCTGAGGTCGATCTTGGAGAACACCTTGGCTCCGCTGAGCTGATCAAACAGATCTTCGATCTTGGGAAGTGGATATTTGTTCTCGATTGTAACTTCATTGAGGGAACGGTAGTCAATGCATAAGCGGATGGTACCGTCCCTCTTTGCCACAAACAGAACAGGTGATCCCCAAGGGGAGGCACTTGGGCGGATAAATCCCTTCCTCAGCTGCTCTTCCAGTTGCTTCTTCAACTCGGCTAATTCTTCCGTCCCCATTCTATAAGGCTTCTTATAGATGGGTCCTGCCCCGGGCATGAGCTCGATGATGAACTCAATGTCACGGTCAGGGGGCATTCCCGGTAGTTCATCCGGAAAGACATCAGGATACTCGCATACCACCGGTACTTGCTCTATCCCAACTTCAGACAGACAGTTGACTTGAGTGGCTTGAGCGGAAGAGGAGTTGGAAGCAAACTTGACTTCGACTCCTTGGTCATTGGTCACAGTGACTGTCCGATTGGCACAGTCTAACAAGCCTTGGTGCTTACTGAGCCAATCCATCCCTAAGATCACATCCAAGCCTTGCGATCTCAGGACGATGAGGTCTGCTAGGAAATCTACACCGTTAATGGTAATACTGACTCCCTTACAGCCTATCTTGGCTCTCATCTCTGCTCCGGGGGTTTGTACCACCATAGGGTTATTCAGGGGTGTAGGGGTCATGCCACTTTTTAATGCAAATATTTGAGTGAAAAATGAATGCGTTGCTCCAGAATCAAACAAGACAGTTGCAGGTGCTGAGTTGGCAAGGAACGTACCCAGCACGACGTTCGGGTCTTCCTGGGCTTCTTCAGCAGTGACGTGATTCACACGCCCCTTCCCCTGGTTAGGCGGGTTGCGAGGAGCTGGGTTCCTTGGTGGCATCCCGCGGCCTTGTCCTTGGTTCTGTGCATTGGGGCGCGGGGCATCAGGCTTCTTGTTGGGGCACACCCTTGAGATGTGTCCTGACTGACCACATCCAAAGCAAGTGACTTGGTTTGGATTGTTGATCTTGTTGCCACCACTGTTATTGGGGTTGAAAGCTGGCCTTGGGTTGGCATACTGCTGAGGCTGGTAGCTGGTGCGAGGTGCAGGAGCTCTTGGTTGCTGATAGGTTGGCTTGGCTGGGGCTGACTGCCACGGACGAGGCTTCTGGTTGCTGGAACTTCCCTTGCTGACCATCTTGCGCTTGCGAGTGTCTTCCAAAGCACGCCGCTTGTCTTCAAGCATAAGTGCTTTGTTCACCAGGTCAGGGAAGGTTGGGCAGTCGCACACGACAAGCGAGTATTGCAGAGTCTGATTGAGGCCTTCCATGAAGCGCTCCCTTTTTGCAGCATCAGTGCTGACATCTTCAGGGGCATACCTTGACAGAACACTGAACTTCTGCATGTACTCCTTGACAGTGCCACTTCCTTGCTTCAGAGCTCGGAACTCACGCTTTTTGATAGCCATGATTCCGGAAGGAATGTGGGCTTTGCGGAATTCTGCCTTGAAGTTGACCCAAGTGATGTCTTGTTCAGCATGCATGACCTTGAATCCATCCCACCAAGCTCTAGCAGTCCCCTCGAGGCAGTGGGCTGCATAAGCCACCTTCTCGCGGTCTTCGGTGCATCCGACTAGTTCCAGTATGTCCTCAATGGTGCGGACCCAGTCGTCTGCATCCAGGGGTTCAGTAGTCTCAATGAAAGTTGGCGGTGCATGCTTCTTGAACTCTGCCAATGTGGAACGACCATTGCCATTCCCCGCCGGCTGGCGGTTGTTGGTGACAGCTTGAGCAATCAACTGAAGGGCTGCGGTGTTGGCTTGGCGTTCCTCTTGGAAAGCTTGGAGAAGCTGAGCCATGTCCATGCTCGGAGGAGGGAAAGCAAGATAGATGGGTGCCTAGTAAGGGGGTGGGTGTGACACTAATCAAATCATGCAAGGGCCAAAAGGCCAAACACATTCATTAAAATCCAAATGGGTGATGCAGTCGTTTACATATTCCCGAAGGAAGAATACGACACACATCCAAACACAACAAAAGCAAACACTAGATGGTTTCATATGAACCATACAAGGACTCGACTGCGCATAGAGGTTACACGACCTATCCTACCTTAGAGGTCACGAACTGGCATATCTAAGTAACGAATAATGCCTAAGCGGCGGAATGCTCGGTCGCATATTCCGGCTCTTCTGGGTCTTCCTCCTTGTCTCCATCTGTGTGGGACCCCTTGTCACTTGAGGGTGTGGGGGAGTGGAGGAGTTGGATACGACGGTGCTTCGTCGGTGGTGCAGGGAAAAGCTTGCGGTATTCCCTTGCCTTCATACGGCGTCGCCGAGGTAGTTCTTCAGTCTTGGAAGATACATCTCCGGAGGGCCTTCCGCCTCGGTATGCGATAGCAGACTGTCCGGAAGGTGCTCCTTCTTTCTTGATCCTATTTGTCTTCTCTTGAGCTCGACGAAGAAGTGCCTTGGTCTTGTGAAGTTCTTCTCAGAGCTTCTTCGATTCCGAGGCCAAGTCTTGCGCCAAGCTGTCGGTGCATAGACTGAAGTAGGTCTGGAACCGAAGCGAGAGTACTTCCTTCAATGGAGGGGTTAGTGCGCTGCTTTCATCTTCACCTTCCTTTCGGTAAGGTAAGATGCGGGTTGTCATCTTGGCTGCCATCTCCGAAAAAAGCTCAGGAAGACGGGTTAGTGCCTTGAGTGCAGCAGCCTCGACAGCGAGAGGTAGTGTTGCCATCTGGGGTCCCTCAAAGAACCAACTTGTGGGAGGATCGTTTGCCTTCTCGATCACTTCCACATGGTACTCCACCTCAGTGTCGCTAACCCAATGCTCAAGGTAGGTGAGGATGGGCGCTCGGTGGAACTAACACTCCTGGAGGCTATCCTCGAGAAGCAAGGGAAACCCAGTGGTCGGGTGCTCTTCAGGTACAGCGGCCATCTACAAAGGTGGAATAGGAGGGGTTAATAAGCTGATGAAATCTCAGGTTTAGAAAAGAAGAGAGGTTCAGAAGGTTTTTGAAAAGGGGGTCTCATCTAACTAACGCCCATGCTAACTAAGGCTTCCTACAGTCAGGATGGCTCTGATACCAGCTCTGGGGGGACCCCGACTTAGAAGTCGAGATAACCGAATGCACGTGTACAGTGATCCCAGAGATCAATGCTCACTGAACACACAGAAGCTGAATAACAAGAGTCTTACATCCATACATATCGTCTTACACAAATTATGGCCATTATGGCCAAGTCTTACATAGATAAAGCCTCACGGGCTGAATAGCAAATAACTCAAATAGCGGAAGTCTTCGATGATAGGTAGAACCCATGCCCTTTGCCTTAACCCTACAGGCATTCTGACTGGGATAGCGTCCTAGTTCGCATGTTCGTCTCCAAAAATCTCTTCCTCATATTCCTGTTCCTCCATGCCTGGCCAATTAAATAACCAGTGGAAAGCCAATGAGTACTTTGAATGTACTCGCAAGCAACCCATGATTTGGTTCAAGGTAACAATGCAATTGAATAACAATGAGAAACCTAGCAACGAGCTAGAATAAATATGCTACCATCAAGTGTATGCATCAATAAACTCACGTAACCTCGAAGACAGGTTACCGATATCAACATGAATATGATTCATCTCATCGAGTCAAGTCACCACCTTGACTCAACATACACACACACAAGGTTTCGCAAACATTGGACATAGCCCAAGAGCGGTTACCCAACTGTCCTTGACCGTGGACATGGCTATTTGAATAGTTTTACACTCTGCAGAGGTTGCGCACTTTACCCACAAGATCCGGGAAGCTTTCGTGTCACCCACGATCCCGCAGTACCTCAAGTACTCGGGGGAAGCACCCGGTCATTATCATTCCTTAGACGACACTAACATAGAGTCCACTCGTTGGTACATGGCCCTCGAGTACAAACAATAGCTCACGGGACTTGCCCTAATTTCAATGTCACGCGTACCCGAGGGGACCAACGGTGTGTCCGGTGCCCTGTGAAAACAGTCATGGTCGTCTATCCAAGCACGACCCCGTCCCGGGAAAGACCTCAAGTCTTCCCGTCACTAGTAATGCGGGCACCATGCTAGTATCGGCCTAAGTAATCTATAACGCCCCGTCCCGTAAGGGGTAGAGTGGTTGCACATGTATGGTTGGAATAACGGTCGCAACTTAAACCAATCCGTTTGAAAAACATCACACATACTTGTCTCGGTACACCACTTCGTCATCAAGTGGTTACCCATCTCATCATCTCCCTCGGGCATGAATGGCACCCGACGGGGTTTTTTTTCGAAAAGAATGCAACCACGAAGGTATCATGGCACACATGCATCTCTAAGCGTTACTTCTAACCAAATCCATTGCATCTAACACATAGCAAGATCAAGAGTAAAGCATGCATCATGTGGTGGTTTCTAACTAGGTCACCACCCTAACTTTATAATCATGCATCAGAAACAAACGGGTTCCGAAGAACAAGTGTATCATGGTCAAAGGGCTGCTTGCCTGGATTGGCTTGGTCTTCAAAGTCTTCAAATCCTTCTCCTTCTCCTTCTTCAGCAACTTCGTCAAATACTGGATCTAATCGTCGCAAAATAACAACGGGAAAATAAGACCACAATAAAAACAGAAAAATCAAAGTGCTCAGAAAAATGTCAACTTATTTTTGTTAAATACTAGAGGGAAAACTAAGATGCCAAAAATTCTTAGTTGGAGTTTTGGAGAGACAGAATGGAATCTAAGGATTTTTGAACAGGAGTTTTAATGCTAAATTTTGAATTTAAATTTGAATAGGACAAAAAAGTTTCATGGATATGTGTGAAAGTGACACCATTAAATAGGTTGGAATATTACAAGATTTTAGGAGTTGGAATTAATTCATTTGGACTAATATTCATTTCTGTAAAATTATTTGAAACTTTATAGAAAAGAAAAAGAAGAAAAGGCCCTGTGCATCTGGGCCAGGACGGCCACAGTGCACAGCCCAGGGCTACAGCCCAGCCGCACGGGGGCCAGCGCGCTCACGTCAGGATTTCAAACCTAACGGGCGGGGCCCGGCGGTCAGCGGCTGCGAGGGGAGAGAGAGGGCGGTGAGGATGACAGGCGGGGCCCGCCTGTCATCTTCAACCTTGCGGCCACAGCGACGTCTAGCTCACCGGCGGCGAATCCGGGCACGGCGGGGCAAACGGATGACAGGGATGGACTCAACAGTGAGTCGCGGATGTAGTGGTGGTAGTGCGGCTCGCCGGGGAGGTCTGGTTCGCCGGCGGCGAGGTGGGACGGCGGAGGGTCGTCGGGAGGTTGTTGGCTAGCTCGTTTCCGGCAGCTGCAGAGGGGGAAATGTGAGGGGAAAGTATCAGTGGGGTGCGGTGGTTCCAAATCGAGCGAAAGGAGGAGCTGAGAGGGCTCGTACTGCGAGATCGCCGGTTGCCCGACGCGGCGGAGCTCCGGTCGATCCCGAGCACTAAGGCTCTTCGGGGATGAGTGAGTGGTGCTGGAGTGTTGCTGGGGGTGAGGGGAGGCTGTTGGTGCAGAGTGGAGGGCTCGGGGGGCCCTATTTATAGGGGTGCGGCGAGGTCCCGTGGACCTGTGCGCCGGCGAGCTTCTGCTCGACGCCACAGTGCACGGGAGGCGACGGGAGTGAGTCTGTGGCGTTGCTGGACGATCTCCAGGGCGGAGGGAAGAGAGAGGAGGAGCGGGGGACTCTCCAGACAGCGTGCGCGTGTGAGGGCGACGAGTGGAGGCTGCGGGCGGCCAGCGCGCGTGTGAAGGCGGCCATTGGAGGGCGGAGGAGGAGGGGGACAGCGCCGGGGGAGGTCGCGGATGTCGAGGGGCATCGACTGGCGCGAGGGGAGAGCCCGAGGTGGTCGGGGGCAGGCGATTGGGCAAAGCTACAGTGCGGGGGCGCACTGTAGCGCGCTCTGGAGCGGCCTTATCGCATGACATTGGCCCTCCGGGCGCGTCCGCCGTGTTTGGGGGGTCCAGGGTGATGCAAGCAACTGATGAGGCCTTGGATGCTCTGGAGGATCAAGGAGAGAGAAGGGAAGCTGGTAACTTAGTGAGTTTTGGCTGTCCAGCAAGGTGAACTAGGGTTTTCACCCCTCAATCATGGAGCTGGGGACATGGGGGAGTTACTGAAGGTAGATAGTAACTCGATGAAGCTGTGGTAGAAAGTTGAGGCCAATGTAAATAGTAAAAGGGGTCAAGATGGTAGTTTTGGTAAAAAGGCAGAAGGTGTTTGATCATGTTTTGGTCAAGCAAATGATCTCCACTTGCCATGACACTTAACAGGATTGAATGACATATGAAAATAGGGTGTTTCACCAAATTTGGGTTCATTTGAAGAAACCAGCCAATGTAACTTTGGTGAACCCTAGAAAACAACAGAAATGGCTTCATCTTGTTTAAGTCAAGCTAATCATCTCCCCTTGATGCACCACTTGGTGTAGTTTCATCATTTGGGGTATTGATCATGCCCACAAAGTTTGAAGCTCCAGGTAAAAAGTTGGTAATGTAAGTTGTTCAAATTTGCTTTTGAACAGAAATGGTTTTGGGGTATTCTGATCAAGTTGCCCTACTCCAAATCTTGTGCCACTTGGTCTAGATGTCTTATTAGGCCATTCTAGCATGTGCACCAAGTTTGAGAGCATTTGGATAAGTTTGGCAATGTAAAGTTGCTCAAACTTCAAATATGGACAGAATGGTTTTGAAGGGTTTTGATGATGTTTTCTTGCTTCCCAAGGCATGGGACTTGGCAAGATCATCAAATATGCCACATGTGACATGATAGAATTTCTGATGTAGGGTGGAACCCTAATCAGCGGATCTTTCACGTTTGGAGAGTATCCCACGATGAACACGGAGAACACAAGGAGGAAAACGGGAAAAACACGAGAGAAAACACTCAAATCAACACAAAGATGGTCACACAGGTGCTAGATCCACGATACACATAGAGATACACGGTCCATAGTCAACGACGGTGATACAAGGATAGTCTTCTCCCGGCGGAGGTCTTGGTTATCCCGTAGGATCTTCCCCGATGTGGAGGTCTTGAATCCAAGGTGGATCTTCTCCGAAGAAGCGCGCGGTCTCGTGGGAGAGAATCCACACAAAGGTCTGAAATGAGCTATCCAATAGCTAACCCTAGTACGGAGCTAGGAAATGAGTACTTATAGTCCAAGGGGTAAGTTGGGGGGGGATACATGGGTGAAAACCCTTCAACTGCGCGCAGGCAGGGCGGTAGTACCGGTCCTGGGACCGGTAGTACCGGTCTTTGCAGTTTTACCAGAAGTTCCGGCCTTGCACCGGCCTTGCTCCGGTCGATCACAGAAGGTGTAGCGGTAGTTGGCCGGTAGTTGGACCGGTAGTACCGGTGGACCGGTAGTACCGGTTTCTCTGCGTTGGGAGAATCCTGGTTCATCCTCTTGGCCTCCGTCTTGCACCGTAGCTTCTCCTAGGCACCTAAGCACACAAAGTATCTCCGTTTGAGGTAGCAGCCATGTCTCAAGGTGGTCAAATGGGAATTCAACAAGGAGAGAGTTAACCTAGGATTCAAGTGCTCTAGCACGAGCACGTGTCATAGGTCCTTGGAGCACTTGGTGAGGCGATTGATGGTCCATGGGGATGAGCTTGGGATGCTCCGCATCATCTCCCCTCCCTTTGGAAAGATCCGACCTCGGATCGAAATTTTCATCACCATGGAACGGAGAGAGATCATTGACATTGAAGGTGTCGCTCATGGAGTACTTGTCTCGTGGGATGTCGATCTTGTAGGCGTTGTCGTTGTAGCGTGCTAGCACCTTGAAAGGTCCGTCAGCGCGAGGTAGTAGTTTGGACTTGCGCTCGTGTGGGATATGGTCCTTGCGAAGATGAAGCCAAACAAGATCTCCCGGTTGGAACACCATTGGTGTCTTGTTGACGTTGAGCTTGGTGGTGAGACGATGGACATGTCGCTCGATTGTTGCCCTTGTTTCTTCGTGCACCTTCTTGAGATAGCTTGCTCGTGCACTTGCGTCCATGTTGATGCGCTCTTGTAGAGGTAGAGGTAGAATGTTCAATGGGGACAACGGGTTGAAGCCGTAGACGACCTCGAAGGGAGACTTGCCGGTGGTCGAATGTCTTGCGCGGTTGTAGGCGTACTCGGCCATGGGCAAGCATTGCTCCCATTCCCTGATGTTCCTCTTGATCAACACACGAAGAAGTGTTGAAAGCGTGCGGTTCGTCACCTCCGTCTGGCCGTCCGTTTGTGGATGGTACGCCGAAGAAAATAGGAGCTTGATTCCGAGCTTAGCACAGAGTGTTTTCCAAAAGTAACTCAAGAACTTGACGTCCCGGTCCGACACGATCGTTTTCGGCACGCCATGTAGACGAATGACCTCCCTACAAAAGAGAGTTGCAACATGTGAAGCATCGTCTATCTTGTTACAAGGAATGAAATGAGCCATTTTAGAGAATCTATCCACGACAACTAGCATGGAATCTTTGCCATTTTTAGTCCTAGGCAATCCAAGTACAAAATCCATGCTTATGTCTTCCCATGGATGGTATGGAATAGGAAGAGGCATGTAAAGACCATGAGACTGAGCTTTGGACTTAGCTTTGCGGCATGTAGAACATCGGTTGGTGAGTCGCGAGACGTCACGGAGCATCTTGGGCCAAAAATAGTTCTTCGAGAGGGTAGCAAATGTCTTGTCACGTCCAAAGTGTCCCATGAGTCCTCCTCCATGATATTCCTGCAAAAGGAGCGAACGAAGCGAAGACTCGGGAATGCAAAGTTTGTTAGCTCTCATAAGATATCCATCCTTGATGTAGTAATGTTCCCAAGAAGTCTGAGTCAAGCACTTAGCATAAGCATTTGCAAAGAAAGGATCATGCTCATATAAATCTTTAATGTGCTCAAAGCCAATAACATTCAACTCAAGTTGTGTTACAAGCATGCATTTGCGGGAAAGCGCGTCCGCCATAACATTTTATTTTCCTTTGATGTATTTGATGACATAGGGAAAAGACTCAATGAACTCACTCCATTTAGCATGACGCTTGTTCAACTTAGTTTGACCTTTGAGATACTTGAGAGTCTCATGGTCCGTATGAAGAATGAATTCATGAGGTCGAAGATAATGTTCCCAAATACGTAAAACTCTCACCAAGGCATAAAGCTCTTTATCATAGATGGGATAGTTAAGTTGCGCTCCCTATAGCTTCTCGCTAAAGTACGCAATTTGGCGCTTTTCTTGCATTAGCATGCCACCTATGCCGGTACCGCTAGCATCACAATGAATCTCAAAAGGTTTATCAAAGTTTGGTAGGGCTAGAAGTGGGGCGTGTGTAAGCAAGCTTTTTAGCCCATTGAACGCGGTGTCTTGCGATGGACCCCAAATGAAGGGTGCGTTCTTCTTGCTCAAAGCGTGTAGAGGCATAGCAATGGTGCTAAAGTCCTTCACAAAACGTCGATAGAAACCGGGTGAACCAAGGAAACAACACACTTGCATGAGATTCGTTGGTTGAGGCCAAGTTTTAATTGCTTCAATTTTAGTTTCACCAACGTGAACACCTTGAGAAGAAACGACAAATCCTAGGAAGACAACCTTGTCAACGCCAAAAGTGCATTTCTCCATATTAGCATATAAGCGCTCTTTCCGAAGGGTTTTTAAAACCAAACGGATGTGTGTCACATGGTCCTCTAGCGTCTTGCTAAAAACGAGGATATCATCAAAGTAGACCACTACAAAGACACCTATGTAGGGTCGAAGACAAAAATGCATAAGACGCATAAAAGAACCGGGTGCTTCCGATAAGCCCATTGGCATAACAAGCCACTCGTATAACCCAAACTTGGTTTTGAAAGCCGTTTTCCACTCATCACCCTCTTGAATGCGAATTTGGTAGTAACCACTTTTAAGATCAATTTTTGGAAAGATGGTGGCACCACATAATTCATCAAGCATATCGTCTAAGCATGGGATAGGATAACGATATCTAACGGTGATAGCATTTATGGGGCGGCAATCGGAGCACATGCGAAAACTTCCATCTTTCTTAGGCACGAGAATAACCGGAACGGCACAAGGGCTTAAGCTTTCACGTACATGACCTTTGTCGATGAGTTGTTGTACTTGTCGTTGTATCTCCTTTGTTTCCTCGGGGTTGACGCGGTAAGGAGCCTTGTTTGGAAGTGGTGCGCCGGGTATGAGGTCGATGCGGTGTTCGATTCCGCGAAGTGGAGGTAGACCAGGGGGTAGTTCATCGGGAAAGACGTCCGAGAATTCCTGCAACAAATTAGACAACACTAAAGGTAGAGGTGGTGAAGTGTTAGTAGGTTTGGCTTCCCCTTTGCATAAAAGCACAAGGTGGAAGACGCTCGATGGGTTCTCACACACTTCTCTCATCTCACTTTTCGTGGCAAATAGGACTAGTTGCTTCTTGTCGCTCATCGTGGAGTCGCTCATATTTGGCTTGTGGCTCTCACTCTCTTTTTGGTGGCTCACTCTCTCACCATTCTCTCCATGATGGTTGGTAGGTAAAAGCTTGTCGGCGGCTACTTGACTTGGAGACATTGGTCGGAGCACGAATTCCTTGCCCTTCATCTTGAAGCTATAGTGATTTGTCCGTCCATTGTGTGTGACTCCACGATCATATTGCCATGGACGTCCAAGAATAAGGTGGCACACAGACATGGGAATCACATCACATTCAAGAGTGTCCTCGTAGGCGCCAATCTTGAAAGAGACTTGCACGGTGTGCTCGACTCGAAGAATTCCGGCATCGTTGAGCCACTGTACCTTGTAGGGGTGAGGATGCTTCGTCTTGACCAAATGAAGCTTGTCGCATAGCTCTTCGCTTGCCAAGTTGTGACAACTTCCTCCATCGATGATAACTTTGACGGAGCGTCCATTGATGCCGGCCTTTGTATGGACAATGTGACATCGTTGGTCGTCATCTTGTTGGTGTTGGAGTGTCAAGACTTTGGAGACAACAAGGTTGGGGCTTGAGTCATTGTCGCAAAACACTTGATGGTCTTCTTCTTCATTCACTTGGCGATGCATAGCGACATTCTCAAGTGCTTCCATCTCATCATCGCTCATGGAGTCATATGATCCGTCATCATTGATGATCATGGTGCGAACGGTCTTGCACTCAAATGACTTGTGGCCTCGTCCTTGGCACTTGAAGCATTTGATGGAGCTCGTCTTGTTGTTGTCTTCGGTTGGAGTTGTAGTTGAGGAAGCTCTTGGCTTGAAGTTGTTGGTAGAAGGTGGACGACTCGATGTAGTCACATTCTTGTAGCTTGGCTTGTCGCCGAAGTTTGTAGATGGCTTGGTAGAGGTAGGAGGAGTAGCCGAAGTCGTTGAAGCTTGGTTGTAGGAGCCGAAGTTCTTGGAGTTGAACTTGGAGTACTTGTAGTCCTCTTAAACTTGTCGCTCCGCTTTGGTTGCTTGATGTACTAGCTCGAGGAGATTGTTGTATGGTTGGAAGTCCGCAATCTTCTTGATAGGGTAGTTGAGTCCATTCAAGAATCTCGCCATTGTTTGCTCTTCATCTTCCGTGATGTTTGCTCGTATCATGGCAATCTCCATCTCCTTGTAGTACTCTTCAACGGACTTGGTACCTTGCTTGAGGAGTTGTAGCTTCTTGAACAAGTCACGGTTGTAGTGTGTTGGCACAAAGCGTGCTCTCATGACTTCCTTCATTTGAGCCCAAGTGGTGATAGGAGGTTCGCCTTTTGCTTCTCTTCTCTCGATTATTTGCTCCCACCAAATGAGAACATAGTCTTGGAACTCAAGGGATGCCATTGCGATCTTCTTCTCTTCATCGAAGTTGTGAAGGCGAAAGATCTTGTCAACCTTCAATGCCCATGAGAGATAGTCTTCGGGATCAATGCTTCCGGAAAACTTTGGCATGGTGAACTTGAGCTTGCCATAGCGATGCTCGTCATTGTTTCCTTGCCTATTGGGAGGGCGGTCTTGATGTTGGCGGTTGGCATTATCATGGTTCTCTTGCCGCTCTTGTTGTATTTGTTGAGGAGGAGCTTCTTGTTGCATTCGTGCTTGGTGGCGTCTTTCTTGCATCTCATCACGAAGGAAATCTTCCTCTTGACAAGTGTGTCGAGTGCGGGCTGCCACATTGCGATGTGCATCTTGTAATGCTCGTTGCGCCTCCATAGCTTGAGCTTCTCGACATTGTTGTGCTAGGCGGTTAGCCTCGGCATCTAGTTCTTCTTGGTGGTTACGAGCTCGCTCTTGTTGTTGTTGACGTAGTCGTTGTCGTTCTTGTGCTTGCTCAAGTGTAGCTTGATTTTGACGACGTCGGCTTTCTTGGTCTTCGAATAGCTCTTGTGAACTCTTGTCATGAAGAGGCTGCCGGTTGTCATGTCGAAGTTGACGTGCGGCTTGACGAAGAGTGTTAGACGTAGGTGTACTTGAGTCTTGCGTGGAATCGGAATGTCGACTTGAGCGGCTTCGTCTTTGAGATGATGTTGAGGAAGAACGTCGGTTGATTATCAATGTCCGGAGCTCGTTGTATTGAGTAGTCATGTTGGTGTTGATGATGTCGAATTGTTCTTTTGTCCTTGCTTCAAATTTGCGCGCGTCCTCGGCGACTTGACCAATGTACTCGCGCATAGCTTCACTCTCTTGATGTAGAGCTCGTTGGACACCGAAGAGATGTAGTTTGGTGACGTAGTTGTTCGCTTCTTGAGGATCGTCGAAGATCGGGTTGGAAGATGTACTTGGCCTATCCATCATCACAAGCAAGTATGTAAGTGGGAGAAAGGAGAAGACAATACCAAATGTACCTTAACCGAAGTTGAAAATGGATCAATGATCACTCAATAATGTAACCCGGAAATAGCACTATTGGTACCACTTCGTGTCGATTCTCACACCTACACAAGTAAAGCTTTGAGAGGAGCTTGGTTAGGATGGTGGCAATAAATTCAATGCAATTGTCAAAGTGACTCAATGATGTTGAAAATGGTTCACAATTTGCTCATGCAACAAGTAGATCACTAGCAAAGAGTAGCACACGGAACACACACACGGATAGATAAATGTGGTTGTGCAACCAAGGAGGAGCGAAAATGTGGAAACCACGGAAAAATCTCGTGTTGCACAACACTAGAGAGACGCTAACCGATTGCTTAATAGGCGGATACGCACTTGTGCACAACCTATAAGAGGCAAAACGTAACGACTAACTATCACAAGTATACTATGAGTGTATGATGTGCCGATGCTTGAGCACAAGATGATGTATTGCTATGTCATATGATCTCTTTTGATGCAAAGCGTATGATGCTATTGTCCTTTTGCTTTGGTTGGCTCTTTTGCTTAAAAGCTTGTGAGCTCTTTCTTTGGGCACTTATGCATGCTTCTCGGATCAAGGTAGCTATTTTGTATGCGGGACACTCTTTTGTCACACGGAGATATGATGATGTAGTATGCAATATCTATGACTATCACTAATGTGCACAAGTGTCGTGGCCCGGCAATACTCAAATGGCTAGTCTCAATGGGAAAGCTACGCAAAGATGGTTCACAGGGTGACAATGCAATTGCAAGGTAGAAAGAACAAGGTGTCGTCGATGTTACCGTCCTTGCCGAAGTTGAGCGATGGTGTGGTCAAAGTCTTGCCGTTCCAAGGTAGCCTAAACATCCAAGGAAACGGTGAAACCAGAACTCAAGTATCCAAGGCAAAGTGAGACAAAATTGTCAAAATCGAGGGGTTGAAACGATGGTGGTTGCGGAAGTGGTGGTGGTATGCGGAAGGTGTATATGGTGGAGGGCCTAAGCAAACTTGCCAAATTTGACAAAATTTGATGGTGTCTAATGGAGGTAAAACCAAGATGAGCAGCTCGGGCACGTCGCTAGCTTTTCAACGAGCCAAAGAACACTCATATCGGAGTTCGGGAGTGAAAGTTACGGTCGAAACGGTGAAACGGTGAAACTCGGAAGGCTGAAACTGGGTGGGGCGGAAGTACCGCTTTGTAGGCCGGTAGTACCGGTCGAGATGCTCAGCGGAAGTACCGCTAGTGGCACCGGTAGTACCGCTGGTGTCAGGAAAATTCTCAGAACTGGGTTGGGCGGAAATGGATGATTTCGGGGTCGAAATTGGGTGGATTTAGTGGATGGAAAGTGGGGAAACTTGGGGAAATGCTAGATCCACTCGTGGTACAGCTAATCCATGGAACAAATTCAACAAAATCTTGCCAAATCAACAGATCACAAAAAAATTTTGGGGCTATTTTTGTGGGGAATTTTCGAAATTGGGAAGAACACAACAAAAACAAGCTAGAAAAACAAGGTGTGGGGCTCCAAAATCGTGATCAACCTTGCTCTTGATACCAAGATGATGTAGGGTGGAACCCTAATCAGCGGATCTTTCACGTTTGGAGAGTATCCCACGATGAACACGGAGAACACAAGGAGGAAAATGGGGAAAACACGAGAGAAAACACTCAAATCAACACAAAGATGGTCACCCAGGTGCTAGATCCACGATACACATAGAGATACACGGTCCATAGTCAACGACGGTGATACAAGGATAGTCTTCTCCCGGCAGAGGTCTTGGTTATCCCGTAGGATCTTCCCCGATGTGGAGGTCTTGAATCCAAGGTGGATCTTCTCCGAAGAGGCGCGCGGTCTCGTGGGAGAGAATCCACACAAAGGTCTGAAATGAGCTATCCAACAGCTAACCCTAGTACGGAGCTAGGAAATGAGTACTTATAGTCCAAGGGGTAAGTTGGGGGGATACATGGGTGAAAACCCTTCAACTACGTGCAGGCAGGGCGGTAGTACCGGTCCTGGGACCGGTAGTACCGGTCTTTGCAGTTTTACCGGAAGTTCCGGCCTGGCACCGGCCTTGCTCCGGTCGATCACAGAAGGTGTAGCGGTAGTTGGCCGGTAGTTGGACCGGTAGTACCGGTGGACCGGTAGTTGGACCGGTAGTACCGGTTTCTCTGCGCTGGGAGAATCCTGGTTCATGCTCTTGGCCTCCGTCTTGCACCGTAGCTTCTCCTAGGTACCTAAGCACACAAAGTATCTCCGTTTGAGGTAGCAGCCATGTCTCAAGGTGGTCAAATGGGAATTCAACAAGGAGAGAGTTAACATGGGATTCAAGTTCTCTAGCATGAGCACGTGTCATAGGTCCTTGGAGCACTTGGTGAGGCGATTGATGGTCCATGGGGATGAGCATGGGATGCTCCGCATCATCTCCCCTCCCTTGGGAAAGATCCGACCTCGGATCGAAATTTTCATCACCATGGAACGGAGAGAGATCCTTGACATTGAAGGTGTCGCTAATGGAGTACTTGTCTCGTGGGATGTCGATCTTGTAGGCGTTGTCGTTGTAGCGTGCTAGCACCTTGAAAGGTCCGTCGGCGCGAGGTAGTAGTTTGGACTTGCGCTCGTGTGGGAAACGGTCCTTGCGAAGATGAAGCCAAACAAGATCTCCCGGTTGGAACACCATTGGTGTCTTGTTGACGTTGAGCTTGGTGGTGAGACGATGGACTTGTCGCTCGATTGTTGCCCTTGTTTCTTCGTGCACCTTCTTGAGATAGCTTTCTCGTGCACTTGCGTCCATGTTGATGCGCTCTTGTAGAGGTAGAGGTAGAATGTCCAATGGGGACAATGGGTTGAAGCCGTAGACGACCTCGAAGGGAGACTTGCCGGTGGTCGAATGTCTTGCGCGGTTGTAGGCGTACTCGGCGATGGGCAATCATTGCTCCCATTCCTTGATGTTCCTCTTGATCAACACACGAAGAAGTGTTGAAAGCGTGCGGTTCGTCACCTCCGTCTGGCCGTCCGTTTGTGGATGGTACGCCGAAGAAAATAGGAGCTTGATTCCGAGCTTAGCGCAGAGTGTTTTCCAAAAGTAACTCAAGAACTTGACGTCCCGGTCCGACACGATCGTTTTCGGCACGCCATGTAGACGAATGACCTCCCTACAAAAGAGAGTTGCAACATGTGAAGCATCGTCTATCTTGTTACAAGGAATGAAATGAGCCATTTTAGAGAATCTATCCACGACAACTAGCACGGAATCTTTGCCATTTTTAGTCCTAGGCAATCCAAGTACAAAATCCATGCTTATGTCTTCCCATGGATGGTATGGAATAGGAAGAGGCATGTAAAGACCATGAGATTGAGCTTTGGACTTAGCTTTGCGGCATGTAGAACATCGGTTGGTGAGTCGCGAGACGTCACGGAGCATCTTGGGCCAAAAATAGTTCTTCGAGAGGGTAGCAAATGTCTTGTCATGTCCAAAGTGTCCCATGAGTCCTCCTCCATGAGATTCCTGCAAAAGGAGCGAACGAAGCGAAGACTCGGGAATGCAAAGTTTGTTAGCTCTCATAAGATATCCATCCTTGATGTAGTAATGTTCCCAAGAAGTGTGAGTCAAGCACTTAGCATAAGCATTTGCAAAGAAAGGATCATGCTCATATAAATCTTTAATGTGCTCAAAGCCAATCACGTTCAACTCAAGTTGTGTTACAAGCATGCATTTGCGGGAAAGCGCGTCCGCCACAACATTTTCTTTGCCTTTGATGTATTGGATGACATAGGGAAAAGACTCAATGAACTCACTCCATTTAGCATGACGCTTGTTCAACTTAGTTTGACCTTTGAGATACTTGAGAGTCTCATGGTCCGTATGAAGAATGAATTCATGAGGTCGAAGATAATGTTCCCAAACACGTAAAACTCTCACCAAGGCATAAAGCTCTTTATCATAGATGGGATAGTTAAGTTGCGCTCCCTATAGCTTCTCGCTAAAGTACGCAATTGGGCGCTTTTCTTGCATTAGCACGCCACCTATGCCGGTACCGCTAGCATCACAATGAATCTCAAAAGGTTTATCAAAGTTTGGTAGGGCTAGAAGTCGGGCGTGTGTAAGCAAGCTTTTTAGCTCATTGAACGCGGTGTCTTGCGAAGGACCCCAAATGAAGGGTGCGTTCTTCTCGCTCAAAGCGTGTAGAGGCATAGCAATGGTGCTAAAGTCCTTCACAAAACGTCGATAGGAACCGGCTAAACCAAGGAAACAACGCACTTGCATGAGATTTGTTGGTTGAGGCCAAGTTTTAATTGCTTCAATTTTAGTTTCATCAACGTGAACACCTTGAGAAGAAACGACAAATCCTAGGAAGACAACCTTGTCAACGCCAAAAGTGCATTTCTCCATATTAGCATATAGGCGCTCTTTCCGAAGGGTTTGTAAAACCAAACGGATGTGTGTCACATGGTCCTCTAGCGTCTTGCTAAAAACGAGGATATCATCAAAGTAGACCACTACAAAGACACCTATGTAGGGTCGAAGACAAAAATGCATAAGATGCATAAAAGAACCGGGTGCTTCCGATAAGCCCATTGGCATAACAAGCCACTCGTATAACCCAAACTTGGTTTTGAAAGCCATTTTCCACTCATCACCCTCTTGAATGCGAATTTGGTAGTAACCACTTTTAAGATCAATTTTTGAAAAGATGGTGGCACCACATAATTCATCAAGCATATCGTCTAAGCATGGGATAGGATAACAGTATCTAACGGTGATAGCATTTATGGGGCGGCAATCGGAGCACATGCGAAAACTTCCATCTTTCTTAGGCACGAGAATAACCGGAACGGCACAAGGGCTTAAGCTTTCATGTACATGACCTTTGTCGATGAGTTGTTGTACTTTTCGTTGTATCTCCTTTGTTTCCTCGGGGTTGACGCGGTAAGGAGCCTTGTTTGGAAGTGGTGCGCCGGGTATGAGGTCGATGCGGTGTTCGATTCCGCGAAGTGGAGGTAGACCAGGGGGTAGTTCATCGGGAAAGACGTCCGAGAATTCCTGCAACAAATTAGACAACACTAAAGGTAGAGGTGGTGAAGTGTTAGTAGGTCTGGCTTCCCCTTTGCATAAAAGCACAAGGTGGAAGACGCTCGATGGGTTCTCACACACTTCTCTCATCTCACTTTTCGTGGCAAATAGGACTAGTTGCTTCTTGTCGCTCATCGTGGAGTCGCTCATATTTGGCTTGTGGCTCTCACTCTCTTTTTGGTGGCTCACTCTCTCACCATTCTCTCCACGATGGTTGGTAGGTAAAAGCTTGTCGGCGGCTACTTGACTTGGAGACATTGGTCGGAGCACGAATTCCTTGCCCTTCATCTTGAAGCTATAGTGATTTGTCCGTCCATTGTGTGTGACTCCACGATCATATTGCCATGGACGTCCAAGAATAAGGTGGCACACGGACATGGGAATCACATCACATTCAAGAGTGTCCTCGTAGGCGCCAATCTTGGAAGAGACTTGCACGGTGTGCTCGACTCGAAGAATTCCGGCATCTATGAGCCACTGGACCTTGTAGGGGTGAGGATGCTTCGTCTTGACCAAATGAAGCTTGTCGCATAGCTCTTCGCTTGCCAAGTTGTGACAACTTCCTCCATCGATGATAACTTTGGCGGAGCGTCCATTGATGCCGGCCTTTGTATGGAAAATGTGACATCGTTGGTCGTCATCTTGTTGGTGTTGGAGTGTCAAGACTTTGGAGACAACAAGGTTGGGGCTTGAGTCATTGTCGCAAAACACTTGATGGTCTTCTTCTTCATTCACTTGGCGATGCATAGCGACATGCTCAAGTGCTTCCATCTCATCATTGCTCATGGAGTCATAAGATCCGTCATCATTGATGATCATGGTGCGAACGGTCTTGCACTCAAATGACTTGTGGCCTCGTCCTTGGCACTTGAAGCATTTGATGGAGCTCGTCTTGTTGTTGTCTTCGGTTGGAGTTGTAGTTGAGGAAGCTCTTGGCTTGAAGTTGTTGGTAGAAGGTGGACGACTCGATGTAGTCGCATTCTTGTAGCTTGGCTTGTCGTCGAAGTTTGTAGATGGCTTGGTAGAGGTAGGAGGAGTAGCCGAAGTCATTGAAGCTTGGTTGTAGGAGTCGAAGTTCTTGGAGTTGAACTTGGAGTACTTGTAGTCCTCTTAAACTTGTCGCTCCGCTTTGGTTGCTTGATGTACTAGCTCGAGGAGATTGTTGTATGGTTGGAAGTCCGCAATCTTCTTGATAGGACAGTTGAGTCCATTCAAGAATCTCGCCATTGTTTGCTCTTCATCTTCCGTGATGTTTGCTCGTATCATGGCAATCTCCATCTCCTTGTAGTACTCTTCAACGGACTTGGTACCTTGCTTGAGGAGTTGTAGCTTCTTGAACAAGTCACGGTTATAGTGTGTTGGCACAAAGCGTGCTCTCATGACTTCCTTCATTTGAGCCCAAGTGGTGATAGGAGGTTCGTCTTTTGCTTCTCTTCTCTCGATTATTTGCTCCCACCAAATGAGAACATAGTCTTGGAACTCAAGGGATGCCATTGCGATCTTCTTCTCTTCATCGAAGTTGTGAAGGCGAAAGATCTTGTCAACCTTCAATGCCCATGAGAAATAGTCTTCGGGATCAATCCTTCCGGAAAACTTTGGCATGGTGAACTTGAGCTTGCCATAGCGATGCTCGTCATTGTTTCCTTGCCTATTGGGAGGGCGGTCTTGATGTTGGCGGTTGGCATTATCACGGTGCTCTTACCGCTCTTGTTGTATTTGTTGAGGAGGAGCTTCTTGTTGCATTCGTGCTTGGTGGCGTCTTTCTTGCATCTCATCACGAAGGAAATCTTCCTCTTGACGAGTGTGTCGAGTGCGGGCTGCCACATTGCGATGTGCATCTTGTAATGCTCGTTGTGCCTCCATAGCTTGAGCTTCTCGACGTTGTTGTGCTAGGTGGTTAGCCTCGGCATCTAGTTCTTCTTGGTGGTTACGAGCTCGCTCTTGTTGTTGTTGACGTAGTCTTGTCGTTCTTGTGCTTGCTCAAGTGTAGCTTGATTTTGACGACGTCGGCTTTCTTGGTCATCGAATAGCTCTTGTGAACTCTTGTCATGAAGAGGCTGCCGGTTGTCATGTCGAAGTTGACGTGCGGCTTGACGAAGAGTGTTAGATGTAGGTGTACTTGAGTCTTGCGTGGAATCGGAATGTCGACTTGAGCGGCTTCGTCTTTGAGATGATGTTGAGGAAGAACGTCGGTTGATTATCAATGTCCGGAGCTCGTTGTATTGAGTAGTCATGTTGGTGTTGATGATGTCGAATTGTTCTTTTGTCCTTGCTTCAAATTGGCGCGCGTCCTCGGCGACTTGACCAATGTACTCGCGCATAGCTTCACTCTCTTGATGTAGAGCTCGTTGGACACCGAAGAGATGTAGTTTGGTGACGTAGTTGTTCGCTTCTTGAGGATCGTCGAAGATCGGGTTGGAAGATGTACTTGGCCTATCCATCATCACAAGCAAGTATGTAAGTGGGAGAAAGGAGAAGACAATACCAAATGTACCTTAACCGAAGTTGAAAATGGATCAATGATCACTCAATAATGTAACCCGGAAATAACACTATTGGTACCACTTCGTGTCGATTCTCACACCTACACAAGTAAAGCTTTGAGAGGAGCTTGGTTAGGATGGTGGCAATAAATTCAATGCAATTGTCAAAGTGACTCAATGATGTTGAAAATGGTTCACAATTTGCTCATGCAACAAGTAGATCACTAGCAAAGAGTAGCACACGGAACACACGCACGGATAGATAAATGTGGTTGTGCAACCAAGGAGGAGCGAAAATGTGGAAACCACGGAAAATGTTCGTGTTGCACAACACTAGAGAAACGCTAACCGATTGCTTAATAGGCGGATACGCACTTGTGCACAACCTATAAGAGGCAAAACATAACGACTAACTATCACAAGTATACTATGAGTGTATGATGTGCCGATGCTTGAGCACAAGATGATGTATTGCTATGTCATATGATCTCTTTTGATGCAAAGCGTATGATGCTATTGTCATTTTGCTTTGGTTGGCTCTTTTGCTTAAAAGCTTGTGAGCTCTTTCTTTGGGCACTTATGCATGCTTCTCGGATCAAGGTAGCTATTTTGTATGCGGGACACTCTTTTGTCACACGGAGATATGATGATGTAGTATGCAATATCTATGACTATCACTAATGTGCACAAGTGTCGTGGCCCGGCAATACTCAAATGGCTTGTCTCAATGGGAAAGCTACGCAAAGATGGTTCATAGGGTGACAATGTAATTGCAAGGTAGAAAGAACAAGGTGTCGTCGATGTTACCGTCCTTGCCGAAGTTGAGCAGTGGTGTGGTCAAAGTCTTGCCGTTCCAAGGTAGCCTAAACATCCAAGGAAACGGTGAAACCACAACTCAAGTATCCAAGGCAAAGTGAGACAAAATTGTCAAAATTGAGGGGTTGAAACAATGGTGGTTGCGGAAGTGGTGGTGGTATGCGGAAGGTGTATATGGTGGATGGCCTAAGCAAACTTACCAAATTTGACAAAATTTGATGGAGTCTAATGGAGGTAAAACCAAGATGAGCAGCTCGGGCACGTCGCTAGCTTTTCAACGAGCCAAAGAACACTCAAATCGGAGTTCGGGAGTGAAAGTTACGGTCGAAACGGTGAAACTCGGAAGGCTGAAACTGGGTGGGGCGGAAGTACCGCTTTGTAGGCCGGTAGTACCGGTCGAGATGCTCAGCGGAAGTACCGCTAGTGGCACCGGTAGTACCGCTGGTGTCGGGAAAATTCTCAGAACTAGGTTGGGCAGAAATGGATGATTTCGGTGTCGAAATTGGGTGGATTTAGTGGATGGAAAGTGGGGAAACTTGGGGAAATGGTAGATCCACTCGTGGTACACCAAATCCATGAAACAAATTCAACAAAATCTTGCCAAATCAACAGATCAAAAAAAAAATTTGGGCTATTTTTGTGGGGAATTTTCAAAATTGAGAAGAACACAACAAAAACAAGCTAGAAAACAAGGTGTGGGGCTCCAAAATCGTGATCAACCTTGCTCTTGATACCAAGATGATGTAGGGTGGAACCCTAATCAGCGGATCTTTCACGTTTGGAGAGTATCCCACGATGAACACGGAGAACACAAGGAGAAAAACGGGGAAAACACGAGAGAAAACACTCAAATCAACACAAAGATGGTCACACAGGTGCTAGATCCACGATACACATAGAGATACACGGTCCATAGTCAACGACGGTGATACAAGGATAGTCTTCTCCCGGCGGAGGTCTTGGTTATCCCGTAGGATCTTCCCCGATGTGGAGGTCTTGAATCCAAGGTGGATCTTCTCCGAATAGGCGCGCGGTCTCGTGGGAGAGAATCCACACAGAGGTCTGAAATGAGCTATCCAACAACTAACCCTAGTACGGAGCTAGGAAATGAGTACTTATAGTCCAAGGGGTAAGTTGGGGGGATACATGGGTGAAAACCCTTCAATTGCGCGCAGGCAGGGCGGTAGTACCGGTCCTGGGACCGGTAGTACCGGTCTTTGCGGTTTTACCGGAAGTTCCTGCCTTGCACCGGCCTTGCTCCGGTCGATCACAGAAGGTGTAGCGGTAGTTGGCCGGTAGTTGGACCGGTAGTACCGGTGGACCGGTAGTTGGACCGGTAGTACCGGTTTCTCTGCGCTGGGAGAATCCTGGTTCATGCTCTTGGCCTCCGTCTTGCACCGTAGCTTCTCCTAGGCACCTAAGCACACAAAGTATCTCCGTTTGAGGTAGCTGCCATGTCTCAAGGTGGTCAAATGAGAATTCAACAAGGAGAGAGTTAACCTGGGATTCAAGTGCTCTAGCACGAGCACGTGTCATAGGTCCTTGGAGCACTTGGTGAGGCGATTGATGGTCCATGGGGATGAGCTAGGGATGCTCCGCATCAATTTCCCTGGAATTTTTGGAGAATATTATCTTTGTAAATATTTCAAAAGCTTGAAATATCCATAAAGGGTTTTAGAGGGATTAGCCCATTATTTTGAACATGACCAAGTGTTGAAACTCTTATATATGGACAATATATGTCCTATGAGTCTCCCTGAATTTTGGCAAATATTTTTAAAATACTTAAATAATTTTCCCCTATTAAAGACCATTTCTGGCCCTAAGAAAAAGCTTTTAAATAAAATAGGTAAATAACTTTTAAAATTATACTATTGTGGTTTCTGGGAGTCATATGACTACTAGGTCTCAAATATACTTTTTGAAATAATTTTCTCACCCTAAATCAAGCACTTGCAGTGCAAACCTCAATTCAGGGGTTTTAGGAATACTAAATTTTAAAAATAAATTTTTGGCCAAATTAATTCTGTAAGAAAATACTATACTGTTATATAACACTTGGCACGATCATTGGGCAGAAGTTTTAGGTATGGAGATGAATTTTACAAGAGGTAATAGTTGACTTTAATGAGCACATGAAAAGCACATGAAGAAAAAACTCAAGTCCAAATAAAAGCCAAATGATGCCAAATTTTTTTGCTGGTCCCAATTTTCATGCTTCATTGATGCAAATAACATGTTACGAAATGCAGGGTGTGACAAGGAAGAACCTCCTGAGATACTACTGAAGCGTCGACGTCAGGGGCGCCGCTCTAAATCGCGTCGCAGAAAAGACAGCAACACGGGGCACTGGAGAAAATGATACTGCGGAACACGCCGAAGAACAAGAAGACCCCATCAAACCAACATATGAACATGATGATCAGGAGGAGGAGCAAGTCGACCCTGACGAGCAAGCAGGGAGCGAAGTCTCGGAAAATAGCAACTATCTACCACTCTTTGAGGACGACGTGAGCCTCGGCAACGAAGATTTTATCGTGCCAGAGGAACCCCTTGAACAAGAATGCTTTAAGCGCCGGCTAATAGCCACGGCAAGAAGCCTTCAAAAGAGGCAGCAGCAGCTTCAAGCTGATCAAGAACTGCTCAACGACAGATAGACTAATGTCCTGGCAGCCGATTAGTACGGCCTTGAACGCCCAACAAAGAGTTATCTGAAGCGTAAGCTGCTACCCCAATTCAACGATGAAGCGTCGGAGCCCATACCCACCCGCGCGTAACGCGGCTGACGAACCTGACTGACCACCACGTGGTTGGGACAGAACGACAACTCAAGCCGAGCACTAGCCTGCACCACCTCGCCATAAGAGCAGAGAAACAACAGCTAGGGGATAAACATACGACCTACGACAAGACCTGGAAAATAGGGAAGGTCAGATTATGGATCGCGGGGGCGTTCCCCGACACGAGAGGACGGTTACCAATCCTGGAGCGACAAGCAAAACCACGCCCGGGCCAAAAACAACATACGGACTTCATCCGAACTGCGTCATGACGTGGCCTGATATCGAGGCGCCGCACACCCCTTATGCTTCACCGATGAGGTAATGGAGTGCCAGTTCCCGGAAAGGCTTAAACCTGTGAACATTGAATCATATGATAGCACAACAGATCCCGCAGTATGGATTGAAGATTTAGTTCTTCACATTCACATGGCTCGCGGTGACGATCTACACGCCATCAAATACCTCCCCCTAAAACTTAAGGGGCCAGCTCGACACTGGTTAAACAGCCTTCCAGAGAATTCTATTGGATGTTGGGAAGACCTAGACGATGCCTTTAGAGACAACTTCCAAGGCACCTATGTTCGTCCTCCAGATGCCGATGTCCTCAGTCACATTGTCCGGTAGCCCCGAGAGTCCGCCAGAAAATTATGGACTAGGTTTCTTATTAAAAAGAACCAGATTGTCAATTGTCCAGACGCCAAAGCCCTAGCGGCCTTTAAACATAGCATTCGCGATGAATGAATCGCCCGACACCTCGGCCAAGAAAAGCCGAAGTCCATGGCAGCCCTCACTACGCTCATGGCCCGCTTTTGCGCGGGCGAAGACATCTGGCTAGCCCATAGCAGTAATAGTATGAGCGAGCTTGGCACTTCCAAAGCTAGGAATAACAACAGAAGGCCCCGATGCAACAAACACAAGTGTCGCAGCAATAATGACAATACCGACGACATGACGGTCCAGGCCGAATTCAGAGGCTCCAAGTCCAGTCAGTGGAAGGATCCATTCAAAAGAAACAAAGAGGGCTCATCCAGCTTGGACTGGATACTCGACTGACCCTACCAGATTCATGGAACCCCCGACAAGCCTGCCAACCATACCAACCGAAGTTGGTGGGTCTTTTAACAAGTCGATAAGTTAAATACCGAACATAAGGAGAAAGGGTCACCCAGCAAGGACGACAACGGCAACGAGCCGCACCCACCAAAAACAGGGGGTCTGAAGAAATTTCCCCCCGAAGTCAAAACGGTGAATATGATATATGTCACCCACATCCCCAAGCGGGAGCGCAAGCGCGCGTTAAGGGACATCTACGAAATAGAGCCAGTCGCCCCTAAATTCAATCCATGGTCAGCATGCCCGATCACTTTTGATCGCAGAGACCATCCAACCAGTATCCGTCACGGAGGTTCGGCCGCACTAGTCCTCGATCCAATCATCGATGGATTCAACCTTATGCGAGTCCTCATGGACGGCGGCATCAACCTTAACTTGCTCTATCAGGACACAGTTCACAAGATGGGCATTGATCCGTCAAGGATCAAGCCCACCAAAACTACCTCTAAAGGAGCAATACATGGTGTAGAGGCCCGCTGTACGGGCTCAATCACATTGGAGGTCGTCTTCGGTTCGCCGGATAACTTCCAAAGCGAAGACTTGATCTTCGACATCATCCTCTTCCGTAGTGGCTATCATGCACTGCTCGGACGAACTGCGTTCGCTCGCTTCAATGTGGTCCCGAAATATGTTTACCTCAAACTCAAGATGCCTGGCCCCCGCGATGTTATAACCATCAATGGAAATATGGAACGCTCCCTCCATACCGAAGAGCACACCGCATCCCTGGCAGCAGAAGTGCAGGGCGGCCTTATCAAGCCAAACACTACATCGGCGGCCAAGCCCCTGGACACTATTAAACGAGTCCGGACCACACCGCGGAGCGAGAGCCCAGCTCGTCAAGAGCTCAGTTAGCAATTCGGCCTCCGTCTCAGCCCCAACCGAATCGCGGTCTATGTGCCACGTGTACATTGACTACGCGCTAAAGATACCATGGGCAAAGACAGAGGCACAACAAGGATAAAGTCCACACTATGGCTAGACCATATTCGGACACCTATATCTTCCCTTTTTCTTTTAATTCTAACTTTTTTAGGTTCCTTACAACCCACATCACCTTTTCAACGGTGCTTAGGTCTCTTCTCGAGGCCTAACATGACAACACCGAGTGATGATCCTCTAGAAGGACAATACAACAAGAAGACAAGCAGCATGGCAGAGTACCTCAAAGGGTCTCCAAAGACCGCCTCGACTGTTGGAAAAACCCGCGCACAGCTTTCCCCTGTGCTCAGTATGAAAAATATCCTTGTGCACCTTTTTTGTACCAATACGTTTTGACGTATCAATCAGACTATAATGGAAACAGTTCCTAGCCCGACCTATCGGCTTATCTCTTAATCTATGTTTCCTTGTTTCTGCCTGATTGTCATGTACACCTCGGTACGGCTTGAATCGCCGGGGGCTCCATTAAAGCAACATACATCTTTTCTTACTAAACAAAGTCCAAACACTTTTACAGTGCAATTCGGCGTCCCGAATATATCATTATATGCATCGGCTCCAAATCATGCCTTTGGTCAATAATTGGGTTGTCCGGCTCTTGTGGTTACTACCTTACGTTCCGCCTGTTCGGCTAAGGTAGTAAAGGGAGAAGTACTGCGACTGTGTTTCTGGTTCATCCGGGCAAACACCTCAGTAGAGAAAGCTGAAAACAGACTGTCATGATGTGGCGAGAGTTGGTCACCTATTCGGTGACTACAAATCTCTTGCGATTTTTTCCGCAATACGCGTTGGGCCGGCCTTCGCCCAGCCGGGTGTCTACAGCACCCAAGTTCGGATAATCGAACAATACTAGGGGTTGCGCCTGTACTTGCATTATAAAACTCCTATGGCTAAGTGAGAGCGATAAAGCCATGTAGTATGATTGTCTGGTTCGCCGCACTAACACCTCCTTCACACACCAAATTGCTGGGTCAAGTCTGTTTAGGTGCTATCCCGAAGACCCCTGTACTATCTACGTGGGGGCTGAAGCCGACGACTGACCAACTCTCAGATGTTGTAAACGCACACATAGGAGGAAATACTTCAAATTAATACAAAATAACATATCATACATCAGCCTTGTTTCATAATGCAGGATTGGACAACGTGGACACATTCATCCAAACATGATGTCCATCGAACACTGGCCCTCTACAATGCGGGATCCTTCTACGACATCATCAAAATACCGCTCTGGCATGCGGTGCTCTTTGCCTGCAGTCGGCCCCTCGGTTGCGAGCTTGACGGCGTCCATCTTCGCCCACTGCACCTTGACACGGGCGAAGGCCATCCGCGCACCTTCGATGTAGACCGACCGCTTCACGGCATCAAGCCGAGGGCAGGCACTGATCAGCCGCCTCACAAGCCCGAAATAGCTGCTGGGTATGGGCTCAGCAGGCCACAGACGGATTATAAAATCCCACATGGACAATCTGGCCACCCTATGCAGTTCGGACAACTGCTTCAGCTGATCGCGGAGGGCTACATGATGCTCAGGCGTGAGATACTGCGACCAGAACAGTTTTTCTGTTGAGCTCCCCTCTTCGGCTCAGAAGAACTCCGTAGTGTCGGCAACACTCCGGGTCAGGTCCGCAAACGCTCCTGGGGAACTCCAAATCCGGGTCAGTAAAATGCATTTCTTCCTCACAGATTTACTCTGCATAATAAAGGCCTTACCAGCCGCAATTTGCCTCGCCTCCTGGATCTCCCAGTAGGCGTTTTGAGCCTCTGTCCGGGCCTCCTAAGCATGTTGAAGAGCCTTAGCAAGTTCGTATTTCTAATCTGAAACTTTGCGCTCCAAGAACTCACATTTACTTATAGCATCCTTCAGCTCTTGTTGGACTTCCTCCACCCTTGACTCATGCTTTCGGCGGGTGGCTCGTTCCTCCTCCACCTCTTTCTTGGCCTCGGCCAGTGCACTCTTGAGTGTCTCGACCTCAGACGCGTTAGCTGTGAGAAGAGTTATAACACACATTCAGATGACAAAATCATCGCTGATATTATTTCACACACATATTTGGTATTACATACCTTGTCGGTCATCCAACTTTCGCCTCAGCTCAGATGCGTCGGCTACATGGCAAGCTGACACCTACATCACAGCCTGTTTGATGCAAATATATATATATGTGTGTCAATCTCCTGTACAAGTACTTAGATCCTCTTCTCGGCCTTTCTTCACGAACACCGAACAAAGTCTCAGGGGCTACTATATATACACAGACACTTTTTCTCATATATCCAAAAGGTATTATATTACGTACCTCAAATCCTCTCAGAAGGCTAGTATAAGCTTCATTCAATCTGCTTTTGGCAGACTGAACTCTTTCAACCACTGTGCCCATAAGGGTACGATGTTCTTCTACAATGACAGCACTTTGAAGTTCTTCTGTCAAGATATCCGGCACCTCCGGAATGGCAGAGGTCACCGGTGGAATTTGCGCACTCCTTTCTTTCGAAGGAGGCCGCTCACCTAATTACGAAGTCACATGGGTCTCCGGAATACTGTTCGGCTATGGGCCGAATTGGGCATGACCCCTGTCGCCAGCCTCCATCGGGGTCGGTGCCCCCCGGGTTTCCGGCAGCCGAGGTATTACCCTCTGGTGCCGCCTCGACCGCTTCCCTAGCCTCTCCCTAACCCGGAACAGTTCTTCAGGACAGCACTTCGGCATTATCCGTAGCTTTTGGGCGGAGGCCGGTAGAGGCGACTTGCTATCCATCACGTTTGGATCCAGTGAATTCCTAGAAGATGATGATCGCTGGGGGCGGACGCAAACCGAACTGTAGCACATAATTCAGTACATTACAATCATAAGGCGAAAAAGTATATAAGTTCAAATACCTTCAGGGGCACTTACGATTCGGCCAAGGGCACCAGTCATCGGCGCCTGATTCAGAGTCATCTGTGAGGGAGATCCTCCCTTTCTTGGATGCCTCTGCCTCCAGATTTGCGGACGCCCCCCTTTTCTTCTTCCCTCCTTAAGGGGAGAATCACTCTCTTCTTCCTCACCTTCGTCTTCGTCGGGGGAGGAGTGAGTCTCGGTGTCTTCGGACACTACGTCCGAAGCACCTTTACGACGGAGGCCGCATTTGGCCTTCTGGCCCTTCCTCTTGGCCTTCTTTTCCGGCACCTGATATGGCGCCAGAACCAGCATCCTCGTTAGCAGAGGGATGTCTGGGTCTTTGGGTAGCGGAGCTGGACATTGAATCCTCCGCTTTCTTCGTCCATCCCCATGGGAAGAATGGAAAGCTTAGCATGCCCCTTGGATTTACCAATAGTAAAATTATCATGAAAACTTACGGGAGATGCTGCGTGAGTACAATCAAGGCCGAGGTCTTCGGTTGTCTTCAACCACTTCTTTTGGGTCTTGAACAGCAGTTTCCACATGTCTTTGTGCTTCGTGCCAAAGAACCGCTGCAGGGTCCAGGGACCGGCCAGGTCGAACTCCCACATGCGCTGAGTCCGGCCTTGGCAAGGCAGAATCCGGCGGAAAAGCATGATCTGGATCACGCTAGCGAGACTGGTATCCTTGTGTACCATATTCTTGATGCCCTTCTGTAGCATCGTCACCTCATCGGATGACGCCCAGTCTAGGCCATTATTGAGCCAGGATGTCAGCCGCAGGGGAGGCCCAGACTTGAATTCAGGGGAGCAGCCCATGTGGAGTAACGAGGTTCCATGACGTAGAACCACTTCTGCTGCCACCCCTTCACGGTCTCCACAAAGGTGCCTTTGGGCCAAGTGACGTTGGGGAGCCTGCTCACCATAGCGCCGCCGCACTCTGTGTGTTGTCTGTCCACCACTTTTGGCTTCACATTGAAAACCTTGAGCCAAAGGCCGAAGTGGGGAGGGATGCGGAGGAATGCCTCACACACGATGATGAACGCCGAGATGTTGAGAAAGGAATTCGGGGCTAGATCATGGAAATCTAGCCCATAGTAAAACATAAGGCCGCAAACAAAGGGATGGAGGGGAAACCCTAGTCCACGAAGGAAATGAGGAATGAATACTACTCTCTCATGGGGCTCCGGAGTAGGGATGATATGTTTCTTGGCTAGAAGCCGGTGAACGATTGCCTCAGCTAAATACCCCGCTTCCTAGAGCTCCTTGATGTTCTCCTTTGTGACAGAGGAGGGCATCAACTTGCCCTACGATACGGATCCACACATGGCTAGAATTTTTTCTAGGATGGGGGGAATCGAAGCTTGGGCGCTGGAGCTCGAGGACGGATGGGCTGAGGAAGAAGAAAGGCGTGGGATGAAAAGGTGGATTGTTATCCCCTTATAAAGGCCGTGAATATAGAGCGTCCGTCCCACGAGCCTTAAAACTTGCATATTCCCAAGGGGTCATGCGGGCGGCATGATTGGATTATCCAAGCCTGTATTGATGAAAACCCCGTGATAAGGGGACATGATCGCCGTTTTGACAAGACATGTCACCGGAGGCTGCGTCTCGAAACACGAAACGGGAAGTTGAAATTCAAAATGATGGATAGGCCAGACGTGACTCGCTAGCAAAAGCTGTCAGTGAAGGCATGTTATGTTTTTTAACTAAGTATTATACCCTTTTGGTAGTGGGTTGTAACTGTTGGATAGAGACGGAAATAGTTAAATGTTGATCAGCTACCCTGAAGTATTCGGAGGAGGAACCCGCCTTGCAATGCCGAAGACAATCTGTGCGTCGGACACATCGTCATTGAAGCCTGGTTCAGGGGCTACTAAGGGAGGCCTAGATTACGGGGTCCTCGGGCGTTCGGGCTACGTAACGTGGGCCGAACTAATGGGCCATGCAGATACAAAACGGAAGGTTCCCCCCCTCCCCCGTGTCCGGATGTGACTCTCCTTGGCGTGGAAGGCAAGCTTGGCGTGCGGATATAAGATTCCTTTCTCTGTAAAACGACTCTGTACAACCCTAGCTCTTCCAGTGTCTATATAAACCGGAGGGTTCAGTACGTAGAGGCATTCATAATCATACATACTAGACATATAGGGTTTAGTCATTACGATCTCGAGGTAGATAACCTCCTATAACCCATATATTCATAAAAGTCAATCAAGCAAGAAGTAGGGTATTACCTCCATCAAGAGGGCTTGTGTCGGCGTCCTCGGAATCAGGGTACCCAGACTTGCCTGTCTGCGGGCCGCGACGCGCTCCTACCAGCTGATAGACCAGCTGCCCAAGACCCTCGCGAGGGGCTAGGCCTCGCGAGGAGAACGACATCAAGACCCCATCAGGAGCGGCCTCGGCTAGGTAGCTCTGGAGGGGCGAAGAATCCAAGGCCAAGCCTGCCTTAGGAGGTGGTAGTGACGCAAGCAGTGACGCACCGCGCCAGCAGCTGCCAGCGCGCGCAAGCGGCACAGTTGCCATTTCAGTGCAAAGGAGACACCGCAGGCGCAGGTTCGTGAGGAGCGGGACAAAGGTTTCCCCTTCGGTGCAACAAGACCGAAGAACGCAAGGACGACATGGAGGATGTCACCGCCGAGCCCACCACCGCGTCACCGCCTGATCCTTTTGCAGTCGAAGACCACTTTTGTTAGGACAAGAACGTCCTTGTGTTCCCGCCCAAAATGGCCATTGTGGGATCCCTTCCCGCCTAAACATTTCGGGGGAAGAGGACTCTGGCCGCCTATATAAGTAGCTAGGATCCCCACTATGGAGGAGAGGAAGTGGATCAGATCCAGAAACTCTGCCCTCGCATAAGGGAGCAAGAACTCATGCCTCCTGACCCTCCTGAGCTCTCCTCGTGAGCTCAGGAACCACTGTACTAATCCATATTCAAGCCCTCCCGAGGCCAATCCACCAAAGCAGGAAGTAGGGTTTTACATCGCAAGGTGGCCTGAACCTGGGTAAACTCTTGTGTGCTTTACTTGTTGTTCGCTTGAATCTCTTCACTGGACGAGGGCGAGATGCTAGGTAGACGTGAGTGGGAGAGATCTTCCTTCATGCCCCTGTGTTCGAAATTCTTGGGTTTGCGGAGCCCGTAATCCGACATTTGGCGCGCCAGGTAAGGGGCGTGTCGAGATCGCCTCTCCGACGACCTCGTCCCGCTCTCGTCGTCGGCTTCGCTCCACTGCCATTTTGAACACACGCCGAGCACGCGCCGCCCGCCGTGCCACGAACGTCGCTCAAACGGCGCCCGTGGGCAATGGTGCGCCGCTTCGCCCCAACTCGTCGGTCGCCAACGCCGCCACCGACCCGGCCGTCCACGAGCAGCAGGACTCGTCGCTACTGCTGTCCGTGCGGCGTGATGGCCGCACGGCGATGCCGTCACCCTCGCCGGCCGCGGAGTTGTCCTCGCTGGTCCGCCGCGGGCCGGTCTACCAGCAGCATGCGCTATTAATGGCGCGGGAGCTCCTGCGCTACCGCCCGGCGGACAACCTCTACGACGAGTGGCTCCACCGCATGACCGAGCTGGTCAACGCCGTCGTGGAGGCACCTGCACCAACTCACTCCTCCCGTCCCTCGTCGCCCATGGCGGGGAACGAGGGCCACGGTGTCCCGGCTCCACCTCCACTCTATGGCGCCGGCCAGGAGGTTAGGCGCGAGGCTCCGCGGCGTGAGCCGCCCCGCAGGGCCCATGCGCGCGACGAGGAGAGCTGCAGGTGATCCCGCATCCCCAGGCAGGAGCACGCGGGCCCCCAGTCCCGCAGCACCAAGACCGCGCACCACAAGAGGTGGTGGCGCCAGCGCCCCAAGAACCAGCACCGCAGGCGCAGGGGGCGCCTGCAATCATGAGCGTGGCTGGATGTCGCGCCTTAGCTCCCGAGCTACGGCGCCTCATCTAGCCCGGCAAGTTCAAGCCGGATCAGCCTCCGCGCTACGATGGCACCACCGACCCCACGGAGTTCCTCCAGCTCAACGAGCTGAGCATCGAGGCGTCCAACGGCACCGAGCAGGTCATGGCGAACTGGTTCCCTATGGCTCTCAAGGATGGCGCACACTCCTGGCTCCTGAACCTCTCCGTGGGATGGATCTCCTCCTGGGGGGATCTTCATGAGCGTTTCGTCGCCAACTTCCAGGTTACCCGTGACGGAGCCCCAGCGGCCGCGGATCTACGCCGCGTGAAGCAGCAGCCGGGGGAGACCCTACAAAAGTACATCCAACGTTTCAACACTATGCGCCTCCGGATCCCCAGGGTCTCGGACGAAGCCATCATCTCAGCGTTCTCCGACGATGTCCGCGACGTCAGGATGAGGGAGGAGCTCGCAATCCATGAGGACCTGTGCACAGCCCTCGAGATGTTCAAGCTCGCTACAAAGTGCGCCGGGGCGGAGGAAGGATGCCTCTCCCTCCAGGAGCTGCATGAAGCGGAGGCGAACGAAAAGAAGGCCAAGGCCAAGGAATAAAAGCGCAAGGGACCCACCGTGCTGGCAGAGAGCTAGAAGTGAAGTGTGGCTGCGGCTACAACGACCCCGCCAGAGACAACCGTCCATACCACGTCTTCCACGATGTCCACAGCCACAACACCAACGACTGTCAGGAGCTCAAGGCGATGCGCGGCAGGTAGCGCCCTGAGCGCGACAACCGCGGCTACGGCCGTGGATGAGGCCGTGGTGGAGGACGCTGGGACGGCAGGAACTCGCGCCAGGGGTGGCGTGAGCAGCCTCGTGAAGACCACTGGCAGGAGCAGCCTCGTGACGGCCCCTGGCACGACCAGCCTCGTGAGGGTCGCCCTCAGGGCAACGGAGGTCTGCCTCCGCTACCACCACCGCCAAAAAGGAACGACGACGACCGCCAGGGAGATGGAGCAGGGGGCTTTTAGGAGCAGCGTGCAGTTGCGTGCATCTTGGGAGGAGCCGATGCTCCGGCTTCCCATCGCATCTTCAAGCAGTTCGCTCGCAAAGTGAACGCGGTGCTTCCCGGGCCGGACGCCGCGCGCAACCTCAGGTGGACCAAAGAGGTCATCGCCTTTGACCCCAAAGACCAGCTTAAGTGCACCGCAGCCCAAGCGCTCTCCCGATGCTCGTGACCCCAACCATCAGCAACGTCCTCGTGACCAAGACCCTCATCGACGGTGGAGCAGGGCTCAACATCCTCTCCGTTCAAACCTTGGAGACGCTCCAGGTCCCCTATGATCAGCTCCACCCGACCAAGCCATTCTATGGAGTCACGGATGGCTCCACACTCCCGATAGGGCAGGTCTGCCTCCCCGTCACCTTTGGTGACCGCGACAACTATCACACCGAGCTCATCGACTTCGACGTCGCCAACATCCACCTCCCGTACAACGCCATCCTTGGGTATGCTGCCCTCGCCAAGTTCATGGCGGCGACCCTCACGGCTACAACGTCCTCAAGATGCCCGGGAGTGGCGGAGTCATCACGATCGCCTCCGAGGAGAAGGAAGCGGTGCGTTCCCTGGAGCGTGCCTACCAGACCGCGGCGGTCGAAAGCTCCGACGAGGATGGAGCCGTCTTCGCCCTGCAGACCGCCCACAAGAAGAGGAAGAACTTGCCCGCCAACGGACCTCAGGACGCAGGGGCTCGTGACGGTTCCCCCTCGGGACTCGCGCCTGCCGCCAAGGCGCCCTCTACCCTCGCATAGGGAGGCACGCCCGACGCCCCTCTTAGGACGGGCTCGGGGACTCTCCTCTCGAGTGTCTCAGGCCTGACCAGCGTCTCGAGGGAGGTGTTCGGGCACCACTTGCAGGCGTGTCTCGACGCGCGTTTTTGTGAGCCCAGCGTGAGACATACATTGCTGGGGGCTCAGGACTTCATCGACCAGGTTACCGAGCAACTTCAGTACGCGAGGCTCATCCGCGGTGGGCGTTCCGCACGATGCCAAGCTCACCTACCAGCAGCCCGAGCGACCACTTCCGCGTTTGCATCGACATCGCCGGTCTCAACCGAGTCGCTTCTTTGGAGCCCTTCTGGCTGACGGCGGTCAGCAGGAGGAGGGCTCTCCCCTGCAGCTATGTCTGCATGCTCTTCGGCTTCCGCAACGCGGCTGCCACGTTCCAGCGCCTCGCACGGCAGGCTTTGGGGGCTTGGGAGGTTCAAGGGCAGGCAGTCTAGACGGAGCGAGAGCCGGACCCCCACAACCGCTGATGGCCTTCGGAGCCCCTAGGCCTCAGGCGCCTGACCCCAACTCTTCTTCGACAAGTGTCAGGTGACGTTTCAGGTATCCAACCGAGGGCGCCCCCGGGCTACGTCATCCTCGAGCTACTGGGGGCTATCCCCCCCCCCC
>LR738709.1:264308295-264349105 GCA_902687465.1 Secale cereale | reverse complement strand
CCCCCCCGCAGCTGTCTCTCTTTGCGCATGAATCAAGGCTAGTTGCTTCTTCCTATTTGCATTATCTATATGCTTGGCGTTCTCACCACCACTAAGGTCATGAGCCCTTGCGATCCCACTCGCGACCGCCCCATGATTAAGGACTGGCACGGCGTCTGTGCTCGGGTCCGTCCTTGCAGCGTCAGTAAACCCAAGGGGTGAGCTCTGTTTCGCGAGTCATTCCCGTGACGTCACCTCCCGTGGTCCTTGGTGCTTTGTTCTCGCATGGGCTAATCGTGGATGGGTAAGTAGTGGCCCGTGGCAGGTGCCTCGCTCACGCGGGAACCGCGCGCCGGTTGTTTTTATTTTGGACCGTCACATGAGAAGACCGGGCACGGCGTCTGTGCTCGGGTCCATCCCTGCAGCGTCGATAAATCCAGCGGCTGAGCTCTACCTTACGGGCCGGTCCCACTAACTCCACCTCCTGGGGTCGTTTGTGTTGCGGCCTTCTCATGCGATGACCTCTAGAGATGCACTCGGCAAAGGTCGACACAACACCTCTCTTTTCACATTTTCCAGAAGAAGACTCAGGCGCAACCCGCCTCAGGGTAGGGTCTCGTGAGTGATGCGTAAGCTCATGAGAACTTCCTCAGAGTCGTTCAGCTCGTCCTGAGGAGGGCCCATATACACCTTGGTTGTCCTGCCGTGCAAGCCACGTGTCAGGACGAGGCTGTACACGCCCCGGAGTCTCTCCCGGTGGAAGGCTCCCTCTCACGGTCCAATGGAAGTGCCATGCTCCGCGCTGGTAGAACCAACCGAGGAGCGGTTATGCCCACGAACCAGTGGAAGCACCAAGCTTCGCGCTGGCCGCTACGACCGAGGAGTGGTTATGCCCACACTCCGCACAAGTGTGGTAGCTCTATGCTCCGCTAGTTATAAACAACTGAGAGCGGCCCCCAGCGGTCGCACCAACCTCAGGAAGCTTTTCAGGTCATGACACTCACAGCTTCTCCTTTGATAGGTGTCGTGATGGGGGCTAGGCATGGGGGCTATGCTTAGGTCACGCCTGGCAGACACCACCCTACCAGGTGCCCAGATACCTAGCTTTCTCACGCCCCTATCCTAGGCGAAGGCTCGTGAGCAAGGTATGGTGCTCGTTCTCCCTCCTAAGAGCCGTTCATACGTTAAGGGGGAACCCTGGGCATCGCGACCCAGGGGCCTCACCAGCCACGTAGCCCCTCATTCCTTGAGTCTACTTATTGCGATAACCCCGGTCACCCTGAGGGCTCAATGGCAATCGAGGTATGCGCGGGGTTGGGCCCTGCCGACGCAGAACACAAATGGGATCGCTTAAACGTCAAGGGGGACCCCTGGGCATCGCGACCCAGTGGCCTCACTAGCCACGTAGCCCCTCATTCCTTGATTCTAGTTATTACGATGACCCCGGTCACCCGGAGGGCTCAATGGCAATCGAGGTATGCGCGGGGTTGGGCCCTGCCGACACAGAACACCTAAGCAGACATGAAAGGAAGCAAGCACGGAATTCATCAAGTTCAATCTAGTTATTACAATAATACCAAGTCCTTCAAATTCAAAGGAGTTCTTACGCCTCCCCGAGGCACTTGCATCTCTCTCATCTGGACAGGTCAGGCATCACCAAGCGCGTCATCAGCAGTCTCCGCCTCCTCGGCCGCGGCAGCAGCAACCCGGAGGAATGCCTCCACCAGTTCCGCGACCTTCGCCTCCAGGGCCTCAGCAGCCGCACCCTCTATGTTCCGTGGCCTGGGAGTGACCGCTGCCACCTCCTCGCGAAGATGACTTGGGCGTAGAGCCTCGAGTCCCAAGAAGCATAGAGCCTCGCCCGGCAGGAAGTGTGACAGAAGATCAAGTGCCACTGCCGCCTGACCACAGGGGATCACTAAGATAAGCTTTCAACGCCCACATCTACTCGCGTACCTACACCTCCACCACTGTAATCATGAATTCGCCAGAGCATGAAATCCCCTCTCGACGGCTCTAGTGGACGACTACCTGCACGCCAAGTGGGACCTCCCAAGCATCGCGCCTCGGGTGCTCTTACCGGACCCTGGGCCGCTCACCTCCTGGCCTTGATCACGGCATCGCGACCCGGCATGCCAGCGACGACTGAAGTTTGTCTTGGGACCGGGTCTCGCAGGCGTAGGGCCCTAAACTAATGCAGGGATAGGAGAAAGGGAAAATCCTGCTTAAGCAAAGGGCCTCATGAGGAACAAAAGTTTATAACACCAGATAATAGCAAAAGTATCGCAAAGGATTTACACGCCCTCATGGGGTCGTCCATGGATGTCTCGCAGGGACCAAGCTAAAGAGGGCCGTTCTCAGAGGAATGCGGCCCGGACTCCTTCAACGAAGGCGGCGCTGGGAGGACGATGTTCCCTTCCGGCGATAGGAATAGCGACTCGGCGCCTCGTAGCTCTCATCGGAGCTCGAGGCCGTCTCAGGAGTAGCACATCTACTACCGGAGGAGCCGGAGGCGCAACCGATGGCAAACGAATCGCCCCTGGCCTCGCTGCCGTGGCAGCATGGGGGATGGTCGTCGGCGAGCCCATTCCCCGCGCTGCACGCCAGCCAACACCCGTCCGCCCGAAGACCTTGAAGGTCAGCGTGGCCATTCTGTCCAGCACGAAATGAAGAATGTGCCTTCCGGTGGGGGCGCAGGCGCGGTGCACCACGCCCCAACCCCAGGTCATGAAGACCTGGCCGGAGGAGACCACCTCCATGTCGGCATATGAAGGGGGAAGGTGGCACCCTTCATGCTGCAGCTGCATCGTCACCCGGCCACGAGCCGGGAGAACCTCCTTCAGGAATGGAGGAAGAAGGATCCAATAATGCGGAGGGCTCCCGCCCACACTATAAATTCGCGGACGTCGTCTTCAGTATGAGACGGCGGTAGGGCGCGTGAAATCGCCCGTCTTTCTGGGCGGCTGACCGCACCGCCCCCGTCGTCATCCCCGCTTCGTCCGCCTATCGCCAGAGCACCCAAGGGAAGCGGGAATCCTGGTGGCCCCCGCGTGCACCATGTGCGGGCGTCCGCCAGTCTCAGGGGCGCTCTTGGAGAATCACGGCGCCTCTTCTTTGGAGGGAGCTGCTCGGGCTCCACCATCGGGGTCTTCCCCTTCTCCGCGGCTGAGAACCTATGTATCGGCGCCATGAAAAGTCCTCGGAGAAGTGGGAAGAGCAGGGGTTGATCTGCAGCAGTCAAATGAAGGACGTGGCCCCTCACCCCCTGTTATAGGTCAGGAAGATCAATCGTCGGCCACTCACACGCGACCATAATGGCCCTGTCACCCGCGCCAAGGAGTTGTTAAGTCACACGGTTGCCGAGACTGCATGGGAAGCGGAGTCACCCACGTCCCATCCAACCATCATGCGCCAGCCTGGCCCGCAGCCTTTTTGGGGCCCGCAGCGCTTTGTCCTCGACTAAGGCTTCGCCCCGAAGTCAACTCCGCGCGCGCCTTGGGCCCGGGGGCTACTGTCGGCGTCGTGGGAACCAGGGTACCCAGACTTGCCTGTCTGCGGCCCGCGACGCGCTCCTACCATGGCCTGGTATGGCCCAGTTGATAGACCAGCTGCCCAAGACCCTCGCGAGGGGGCTAGGCCTCGCGAGGAGAACGACATCAAGACCCCCTCAGGAGCGGCCTCGGCTAGGTAGCTCCGGAGGGGCGGAGAATCCAAGGCCAAGCCTACCTCAGGAGGAGGCAGTGACGCACCGCGCCAGCAGCTGCCAGTGCGCGCAAGCGGCACAGTTGACATTTCAGTGCAAAGGAGACACCGCAGGCGCAGTTTCCCGAGGAGCGGGACAAAGGTTTCCCCTTTGGTGCAACAAGACCAAAGACCGCAAGGACGACAGGGAGGATGTCACCGCCGAGCCCACCACCGCGTCACCGCATGATCCTTTTGCAGGCGAAGACCACTTTTGTCAGGACAAGAACGTCCCTGTGTTCCCGCTCAAAATGGTCGTTGTGGGATCCCTTCCCGCCTAAACATTTCGGGGGAAGAGGACCCTGGCCGCCTATATAAGTAGCTAGGATCCCCACTATGGAGGAGAGGAAATGGATAAGATCCAGAAACTCTGACCTTGCACAAGGGAGCAAGAACTCTTAACTCCTGACCCTCCTGAGCTCTCCTCCTGAGCTCGGGAACCACTATACTCATCCATATTCAAGCCCTCCCGAGGTCAATCCACCAAAGCAGGAAGTAGGGTTTTACACCGCAAGGTGGCCTGAACCTGGGTAAACTCTTGTGTGCTTTACTTGTTGTTCGCTTGAATCTCCTCACTGGACGAGGACGAGACTCTAGGTAGACGTGCGTGGGAGAGATCTTCGTTCACGTCCCTGTGTTCGAACTTCTTGGGTTTGCGGAGCCCGTAATCCGACAGCCAGAACCTGGGTAAACATCGTGTCCCCTACCTCCTGTTACCTTCGATCCTTAGACACACAGTTCAGGACCCCCTACCCAAGATCTGCCGGTTTTGACACCGACAATGAATGCATAAGAAGAACACAATGAATGGAGCTATGGGGCTACAGGTACGGAGGTTATGATGTCGGGAATGATATGGTGATGGCATGAAAGATAGGGGCAAGCTCTTGGCAAACCAAGTATAACACTCTATGGTTTGGAAGATTCTAGTTGAAAACGATATAAAGATCATCGAGAATGGATGAATGGTTTTCAAATGATGAACAAAACAATATGCAATGCAAAACTATTAAGAACAGCAACATGCCAACATCGATGCAATATTTAAATATGCTGCAATAACTATTCATGGCATAAATGAGCATGCCAAGCATGTACAAAATGCACTTAACAAAACTCCCTTACTGGACATGTTCCAAAGACCTAAAGATATGATGAGAACATCAATGCAAAATAGCAAGTTATGATAACAGTTCCAGACGTCGCAAAATAATCATGGCATGGCAGAAACATATTTATGACATCATGTTTGCAAGCTTGTTGCACTCACCAAAGTGCACTTCCTGGCTGTCTCGACCTCAGGCTCGAACTCGTCTCCCGGTGCAACCCAAAGAATAACAAGCATCTACATAAGCACACATGACATGGAAATAAACATATGCTACGTGCACTTCGAACATGAATGCATAAGAAGAACACAATGAACGGAGCTATGGGGCTACCGGTACAGAGGTTATGATGTCGGGAATGATATGGTGATGGCATGAAAGATAGGGGCAAGCTCTGGGAAAACCAAATATGCCACTGGATAGATTGGTAGTTTCTAGTTGAAAACGATATAAAGATCATCGAGAACGGATGCACGGTTTTCAAACGGTGATCAAAACAATATGGAATACAAAACTGTTAAAAACAGCAACATGCCAACTTGGATGCAACATTTAAATATGCTACAGGAACTATTCGTGCCATAAATGAGCATGGCAATCATGTACTAAATGCACTTAACAAAACTCCCTTACTGAACATGTTCCAAAGAACTACATATATGATGATAGCATCAATGCAAAATGGCAAGTTATGCTAAAAGTTTCAGACTTTACAAAATAAACATGGCATGGCAGAAACATATTTATGACAACATGTTTGCAAGCTTGTTGCACTCATCAAAGTGCAGTTCATGGGTGTCTCTACCTCACTCTAAGAATAACAAGTATCTACATAAACACACATGACATGGAAATAAACACAAGCTACATGCACTTCGAACATGAATGTATAAGAAGAACACAATGAACGGAGCTATGGGGCTACCGCTATGGAGGTTATGATGTCGGGAATGATATGGTGATGGCAGGAAGGATAGGGGCAAGCTCTTTGCAAGCAAAGTATGCCACTGGATAGATTGGTAGTTTCTAGTTGAAAATGATATAAAGATCATCGAGAACGGATGCACGGTTTTCAAACGATGATCAAAACAATATGCAATGCAAATCTATTAAAAACAGCAACATGCCAACTTGAATGCAACATTTAAATATGCTACAGGAACTATTCATGGCATAAATGAGCATGGCAATCATGTACTAAATGCACTTAACAAAACTCCCTTGCTGAACATGTTCCAAAGACCTACGGTTATGATGATAGTATTGATGCAAAATGGCAAGTTATGCTGAAAGTTTTAGACTTAGCAAAATAAACATCGTATGGCAGAAACATAATTATTACAGCATGTTCGCAAGCTTGTTGCACTCACCAAAGTGCAGTTCATGGGTGTCTCGACCTCACACTCGAACTCGTCTCCTGGTGCAACCCAGAGAATAACAAGCATCTACATAAACACACATGACATGGAAATAAACACATGATACATGCACTTTGAACACGAATGCATAAGAAGAACACTATGAACGGAGCTATGGGGCTACCAGTACGGAGGTTATGATGTCGGGAATGATATGGTAATGGCATGGAGGATAGGGGCCATCTTTTGGAAAACCAAGTATGCCACTGGATTGATTGGAAGATTCTAGTTGAAAATGATATAAAGATCATCGAGAACGGATGCACGGTTTTCAAATGGTGATCAAAACAATATGCAATGCAAAACTGTTAAAAACAGTAACATGCCAACTTGGATGCAACATTTAAATATCCTACAAGAACTATTCATGGCATCAATGAGCATGGCAATCATGTACTAAATGCACTTAACAAAACTCCCCTACTAAACATGTTCCAAATATCTACATATATGATGATAGCATCAATGCAAAACGGCAAGTTATGCTGAAAGTTTCAGACTTAGCAAAATAAACATGGCATGGCAGAAATATATTTAGGACAGCATGTTTGCAAGCTTGTTGCACTCACCAAAGTACACTTCATAGGTGTCTCGACCTCACACTCGAACTCGTCTCCCGGTGCTACCCTAAGAATGACAAGCATCCACGTAAACACACATGACATGGAAATGAACACATGCTACATGCACTTCGAACATGAATGCATAAGAAGAACACAATGAAGGGAGCTATGGGGCTACAGGTACGGAGGTTATGATGTCAGGAATAATATGGGATGGTATGAAGGATAGGGGCAAGCTCTTGGCAAACCAGGTATGCAACTGGATGGATTGGAAGATTCTAGTTTAAAATGATATAAAGATCAGCGAGAATGGATGCACTGTTTTCGAACGGTGATCAAAACAATATGCAATGCAAAACTGTTTTTCGGCGTCCTGGGAACGGGGGTACCCAGACTTGCCTGTCTGCGGCCCAGGGCGTGGTTCACAAGGCGGCCTGGTACGGCCCAGCATCTTCAGCAAGCACTTAAGACCCTCGTGAGGCGGACGACACAAGGCATCCCCTGGGGCGGCCTCGCCAGGCCGGCTCATGAGGATCGGAGATATCGAGGCAAGGGGCACCTCGCGAGGTCCTCGTGACGTGAGTAGTGACGACCAATGCCAGGCGGGCGTAGAGTGCCAGTTTCCTATTTAGTGCTAAAGGAGTAGGTGCAGGCGCGGAGTCCTGAGGCATCGGGCAAAGGTTTCCATATCGGTGCAACGAGACCAGGACCAGTAGGACGGAGGTCATCGCGGACCCCACGGCGGCATCACCACCAGAGCCTTTGGCAGGCGAAGACCAACTTTTGTCAGGATAGCTTGTACTAGTTGTCCCCCTTTAAATATGGCCGTTGTGGGGTTCATTCCTGCTCGATATTTGGGAAGAGGACCCTGGCCACTATAAATAAGACTAGCCATCACCTTGGAGAGGGATCGGAAAAAGGAGACCTCTCATACACCGCAAGCTCACCTGAGCTCAAGAACACCTCTCCTCAAGAGGCGGTTCGTCCATGTACTAGTTCTTCCTCGGCCTACAAGGCAACCAACCACACTACACTGGATTAGGGTATTACACCAAAATGGTGGCCCGAACCAGTATAAATTTTGTGCCTCTTGTTCATCAGATCTGTCGAGTAGGCGAGTTAGGGTGGAAGGAAAGATCTTCATGTACACCCCAGAGTTCGAACCTTATGGGTTTTGCCGAAACCCTAGATCTGACATTTGCGCGCCAGGTAGGGCTGTGCCAAAGTTTACTCCCCGACCACCCCACTCTCCGCTCACCAAGTTCCCATGGCGGGCGTCCATCCTCCGATGGGCTTGGTGGCCACGCGCCGCGGCGCTCCCGCCCACCGGGCCTTCATCCCCGCCTTACGGCGGGTATAGTGGCCACCCAGGTTCAGGCCGAATCTGCCACCGCGCTACAAAGGGGTGGCACACCCGTTTGTCTTCCTCCAGGCCTACGAATAGGCCATCTCGGCGGCCGGCGGCGACGACAAGGTCATGGCCAGCTGGCTCCCCATGGCACTCAACGGCGTGCCATGCGCCTGGTTTTTCAGCTTGCCAGAATTGTCCATGGCGTCCTAGGAAGAGCTACGTGACCTCTTCGTCGCGTGCTTCGGGGCGCCGGGGCCCCGCGCCGTCGCGTTCCTCCTCGGCGGCTCCCAAGCGCCACCCTCTGGCCAACACATCAAGCACATCTTTCACCAGACGAGCGTCGCCTCCATACGGAAGGGGGCTTCTCCTAGATGGGTGACTCCCAAGGCCGACCTCGCCTTCGACTCGGGAGACCACCCAGACTCCACCGCGGGCTCCGGCGCTCTCCCGATGCTCTCCGCTCCCATGGTTTGCAACGTGGCAGTCACCAAGACCCTCATCGATAGCGGGGCTAGCCTCAACGTGCTCTCGGTGGAAGCTTTTAGCTTGCTCCAAGTGCCACTCGAGCGGCTACGCCCCACCAAACCCTTCTCTGGGGTCAGCAGTGGTTCCACCAGCCCCCTAGGGCAGATCCGCCTCCCGGTCACCTTCGGCACCCGAGACAACTACCGCACCGAGCTGATCGACTTCGACATCGCCCGAGTCAGTCTCCTGTACAATGCCATCCTCGGGTACCTACTGCTGGCTCAGTTCATGGCCGCAACCCATCCAGCCTATAACCTCATGAAGATGCCGGGGAGCCACGGAGTCCTTACCGTGACAGGGGACACCAAAGAAGCCCTGGCGGCCCTCAAGCGCATCTTCCGGACCACTGCGGCGGCGCGCCCTACCGAGGAAGCCGCCCCTGGGACCAAGGGGGCTGCCCCTGCCAAGAAGAAGCAACTTTTCTCCCAAGACCAAGCCGAAACAAAGCAGGTGCCGATGGATGAAGATGAGCCGTCAGGTGTCACCTTCACCATAGGAGCTGGCCTTCCCCCAGCTCGGGAGGAGGCGTTGGTTGGATTCCTGCGCGCGAACAAGGATGCGTTCGCGTGGGAACCCAAGGATCTGGCGGGAGTACCGAGAGAGGTGATCGAGCATCACCTGAATTTATGCCCTAACATGCGCCCCATGAAGCAGAAGGCCAGGCGCCAATCCATGGAGAAGCAGTCCTTCGTCATGCAGGAGACTCGTAAGCTAGAGGCGGCGGGTGTCATTCGCGAAGTCCGGTACCCGGAGTGGCTGGCAAATCCCATCGTCTTACCTAAGAAGGGAGGAAAAGAGCGCATGTGTGTCGACTTCACCAACCTCAACAAAGCTTGCCCGCAGGATCCGTTCCCTCTGCAGCGCATCGATCAAATCGTCGACTCCACCGCCGAGTGCGACTTGTTGTGTTTCTTGGACGCCTTCTTAGGTTACCACCAGATCAAGATGGCGCTGCAAGACGTCGAGAAGACTGCCTTCCTCACCCCGCGCGGGGTGTACTGCTACACCTACATGCCGTTTGGGTTACGGAATGCAGGAGCAACCTTTCAGTGGCTAATGCACATTGCACTGGGAAAGCAGCTCGGGAGAAACGCAGAGGCCTATGTGGACGACATCGTGGTAAAATCTCGGGAGGCCTCAACCCTTATCACATATCTGGAAGAGACTTTCGCCAACCTACGCAAGGTAGACCTGCGGCTCAACCTGGAGAAGTGCGTGTTCGGAGTCCCTTCAGGCAAGCTCTTGGGCTTCCTCGTGTCACACTGAGGAATTGAGGCAAACCCCGAGAAGGTCAAGGCCATAGAAAAGATGAGTCCGCACATGAACCTCGAGGAGATGCAGAAGCTGGCCGGCTGTGTAACGTCGCTGGGGCATTTCATCTCCAAGCTAGGGGAGAGAGCCCTCCCCTTCTTCAAACTGATGAAAAGGATGGGCCCGTTCGAATGGACCCCTGAGGTTGATGCGGCGTTCGAAGGCCTCAAGAGATACCTCACCAGCCCACCAATGAAGGTGGAACCCAAGCCTCAAGAGCCATTGGTGCTTTACATGGCCGCAATGCCACATTCAGCTAGTGCGACGTTGGTGGCTGTTTAAGAGGAGCGTTAAGACAAGACCTTGCAACCCAAGGGAGGCACTCCCGAGGCCCCGTCAGGGCTGGAAGATGGCCGCGACATACAAGCCGACCTCCCTGGGGCCGCGGCTGCCCCAACTTATGACCAAGCCCCTAAGGCACCTTTTCAGACCACACAGCCGCAGGAAAGTCCGGAGTCCACCCTCGTCGAACACCTAGTATACTTCGTCAGCACGGTGCTTCGTGATGCCCGAGCACGCTATCCTATACCACAGAAGCTCTTGCTTGTGCTCCTCATCGCTTCACGTAAGTTTCGCCACTACTTCCAAGGCCACCCCATCAAGGTCGTCTCAGCTTACCCCCTGGAAAGGGTACTCCGGAGCCCAAACGCGGCAGGAAGGGTCTGAGAAGACTAGGCTCCGTGCCTGCGAGGAACAAGGCCCTTGCGCCGGAGAAGACTGGGCTCCGTGCCAGCGAGGAACAAGGCCCTTGCGCCTGAGTAGACTAGGCTCTGTGCCTGCGAGGAACAAGGCCCTTGCGCTTAAGAAGACTAGGCTCCTAGCCTGCGAGGAACAAGGCCCTTGCACCTGAGAAGACTAGGCTACGTGCCTGTGAGGAACAAGGCCCTTGCACCTGAGAAGACTAGGCTCCGTGCCTGCGAGGAACAAGGCCCTTGCGCTTGAGAAGACTAGGCTCCGTGCCTGCGAGGAACAAGGCCCTCGCGCCTGAGAAGCTAAGGCCCGGTGCCTGTGAAGCAAGGCTCTGGCCTGTGAAGATCTCTGCTCGTAACACTCTCACGTAATAATGAGTGGGGCTGTACACACCCCGGAGTCTCCGGAGAGCCGCCCTCGGGCCTCGGGGGCTCCCTCCCACGTCCTAGTGGCAGCACTTAGCTCCGCGCTGGTGAGAAGACTAGATTAGGTGCCGGACGCGGCCGTTCATTTGCTTTCTGGAGTTGGCTGTTCCTATCTTCTCTTTTTTAATAGATGTTGAAGGTTCTGGTGTTCCTCGATTGCTTGGTTTTGATCTCCCTCTGCGGTTCTTCTCTCAGATTCTCTGTGGTTCTTCCCTCAGCTTTCGGGCTAGCTAAGGGAGAGCGGCAGTTGCACGGCGCTATCCCCGGCGCTCCCTCCTCTTTAGCCTTCACAAGGCGCCCGAACCGGGGCTCGTAACTGACACGCCAACCATCCTTATGTCCGTGCCCCACGGGTACCGCAACAAGGGGCGACCGATCTTGCTCGACCCGCATCAAGGACCTCGAGCAGTAAAAGATAATGAGCTAACGAGTTTTGCAACCTCACAAAGGGTCGAATGTCACGAGATGAGAGCAATCCTTCAAGATAAGTCTCCTCACCCTAGGGGCGTGTAAAACATGAATAGCACAGCAATAGACAGGAACACTATGCATGGTGCTAAATGTCATGAAACCACAGTTCGTTACATGCCCTCCTAGGGCTCCATGCTTGTTTGATCAAACGATGCAGGACAAAAAAAGAAGAAAGACTAGGAACGGCTGACGGCGACCCTCGGGGCATGATTTCTTGCGAGGACCTCCACCTCGGGCTCAGGCAGAGCCCTCTTCAGGCTTCACCCGAGCGTGACGACGAGATGACCGAGCGCCGCCTTCTAGGCGGGCGCGGAGGCGGGGCAGCTGGTCATAGCCACCGCTGCTGGAGCTGTCGTTGAAGGAGGATCCGCCATAGCTGGACGAGCTGCGGCCATCACCCAGGCCAAGCACCTCGCCGCCGTTGTTGTCCTCGGTGCAACGCCCGTCTTCTCCAAACACCCTCACGAAGAGGGTCGAGTCATCGCCATGCTTGAAGTGAAGGGTGCACTGGTCGCCCAAGCCGCGCGCGCGGGCGAACATCTGCCAGTCTCGGGCCAAAGCCACATCACCCAAGGCAGAGACCTCCACCACAACCCATGAAGCCCTGCTACAACAACCATTCGCCTGCAGCCAAAAGCCGCCGGAGCTCGCAGCAAGGAGTTCGCTGGCCAGGGAGCGCGGGAGCTGGAGCCTGGTGCCGGCTGGGCTCTCCGACCACACGACGAACTCCACCGCTGCCTCCGCCAAGTGGGAGTGTGGCTAGGGAGGTTTGACAACCCTAGAACGCCTCCCTCCGTTCACCGGACCGCCAACGCCAGGACGGCTTCCGCCACAAAAAGAACCACCGCCGCGGCTACCAAGGGCGGCTATGGGCGCTGTGGGAGTCCGCCCACGCCCGCTCGCAGCCCCGACGGGGGTCGCGACACACTTACGAGGATGACCTCGTCCTCTCTTAGCTGGTGGTGAGCCAAGCCCCTCTCGTTGAGCCTTTTCTCCGTGGACGAGTACTTCTTGGGCGGCGCCATGGGCGGCTCGATCAGGCAAAGGGGCAAGAGGAACGAAGGAAGAAGATGGGCGGCAAGGACTCTGCCTGCCGCCCTATTTATAGCCAGAGGAAGACCAACCGTCGGACCCATACACGTAGGTAATAATGGTCTGGTGTGCACGCAGAGACTTGTCAAGTCGTGCAGTCGCCGAGGCTGCGTGGGGAAGTGGATACGCCCACGTCCCATCAAGTGTCACACGTCAAGCAAGGCCGTAGTCTTTGAGGGCCCGCGGCGCTCCACGCTTAGCCCTTGGCTTCGCCGTGACGCCAAGCCCGAGCGTACCTTGGGCCCAGGGGCCACTGTCGGCGTCCTGGGAACGGGGGTACCCAGACTTGCCTTCCTGCGGCCCAAGGCGTGGCTCACAAGGCGGCCTGGTATGGCCTAGCATCTTCATTAACCACTTATGACCCTCGTGAGGGGACAAGCCTCGCGAGGCGGACGACACAAGGCATCCCCTGGGGCGGCCTCGCCAGGCTGGCTCGTGAGGATCGGAGATATCAAGGCAAGGGGCACCTCACGAGGTCCTCGTGATGTGAGCAGTGACGACCAATGCCAGGCGGGCGCCAGCGGGCACAGAGTGCCAATTTCCTCTTTAGTGCTAAAGAAGCAGGTGCAGGTACGGAGTCCCGAGGCATCAGGCAAAGGTTTCCATATCAGTGCAACGACACGAGGACCAGCAGGACAGCAGGACGAAGGTCATCGCGGAGCCCACGGCGGCGTGACCACCAGAGCCTTTGGCAGGCGAGGACCACCTTTTGTCAGGATAGCTTGTACTAGTTGTCCCCCTTTAAATTTGGCCGATGTGGGATTCCTTCCCGCTCGATATTTGGGAAGAGGACCCAGGCCATTATAAATAAGACTAGCCACTACCTTGGAGAGGGATCGGAAAAAGGAGACCTCTCATACACCGCAGGCTCACCCGAGCTCAAGAACACCTCTCCTCAGGAGGTGGTTCGTCCATGTACTAGTTCTTCCTCAGCCTACAAGGCAAATAACCACACCACACTGGATTAGGGTATTACACCACAACGGTGGCCCGAACCAGTATAAATCTTGTGCCTCTTGTTCATCAGATCTATCGAGTAGGCAAGTTAGGGCGGAAGGAAAGATCTTCGTGCACACCCCAGAATTCGAACCTTAAGGGTTTTGCCGGAACCTTAGATCTGATACTGTTAAAAACAACAACATGCCAACTTGGATGCAACATTTAAATATGCTACATGAACTATTCATGGCATAAATGAGCATGCCAAACATGTACAAAATGCACTTAACAAAACACCCTCACTGAACATGTTCCAAAGACCTACAGATATGATGATAGCATCAATGGAAAATGGCAAGTTGTGCTGACAGTTTCAGACTTAGCAAAATAAACATGGCATGGTAGAAACATATTTATGACCACATGCTTGCAAGATTGTTGCACTCACCAAAGTGCACTTCATGGGTGTCTTGACCTTAGACTCAAACTCGACTCTAGGTGCAACCCAAAGAATAACAGGCATCCACATAAACACACATGACATGGAAATAAACACATGCTACATGCACTTCGAACATGAATGCATAAGAAGAACACAATGGACGGACCTATGGGGCTACCGGTACGGAGGTTATGATGCCGGGAATGATATGGTGATGGCATGTAGGATAGGGGCAAGCTCTTGGCAAACCAATTATGTCACTAGATAGACTGGAAGTTTCTAGTTGAAAATGATATAAAGATCATCGAGAACGGATGCACTGTTTTCAAACGGTGATCAAAACAATATGCAATGCAAAACTGTTAAAAACAACAACATGCCAACTTGGATGCAACATTTAAATATGCTACAGGAACTATTCATGGCATAAATGAGCATGGCAAGCATGTAAAAAATGCACTTAACAAAACTCCCTCACTGAACATGTTCCAAAGAACTACAGATATGATGATAGCATCCTTGCAAAATGGCAAGTTATGCTGACTGTTTCATCCTTAGCAAAATAAACATGGCATGGCAGAAACATATTTATGACAACATGTTTGCAATCTTGTTGCACTCACCAAAGTGCACTTCATGGTTGTCTCGACCTCTGTCTCGAACTCACCTCCCGGTGCTACCCTAAGAATAACAAGCATGCACATAAACACACATGACATTGAAATGAACACATGTTACATGCACTTCAAACATGAATGCATAAGAATAACACAATGAACGAAACTATGGGGCTACCGGTACGAAGATATGATGTCGGGAATGATATGGTGAAGGCACGACGTATAGGGGCAAATATGAATGCATAAGAAGAACACAATGAACGGAGCTATGGGGCTATCGGTACGGAGGTTATGATATCGGGAATGATAGAGTGGTGGCATGAAGGATAGGGGCAAGCTCTTGGCAAACCAAGTATGTGTAACATCCCAAATTTTCAATTTGGAATGTTATACATAGATCATACTAGATTGCATATTTCTATTGCATTTGTGCGTGGCGATCCTCAAAAATTCTAAGCAACTCAAGGACCTACGGAGAGAGTTGGGAATTCTATCGTTTTCGTATTTGAGTTCTCTCGAATACCGGTACGGGGATCATGTTGGTTTTAATTATTTTTCTCTCCCTAAAAATATTTGTTAATAAAATATATGAGCGGAGATAATATGACTTCTCCAAATTAAAAGAAATATTGGAGGAAAAATATTAAAATCACTTTTGGATTTTATTCGGATTTATTTGCGATTTTATTTGCATAGGTAAAATGCGTGTTTTTCAAAATTGCATTTAGGTCCGGGAAGAATGTTCACTTTGTCCTATATTTTATTAGAGGATGGTGAAAATTTATTTCGGAAATTTTGGAGCCCGTTTAGTATTTTATTTTGGTGTTTTTCGGCGTCAGGATAATTTTGAAAAAAAAGTTTAGTTCGGACCGAACTAGGCCGAAGACCCAGCCGGCCCGTAGCGCCGCCGCCTTCCCCGCCGTGCCCGAGCCTGACTCGCGCCGGACTCCGGGTGGCCGACGCCGCCGCCGCCTTGGCCCCTCGGCCAAGCAAGCACCCCCCCGGTTCTTTATAAAGCCAGCCCCCTCCTCCCCCCACCGTCACGCCTCCCAGCCACCGTCGTGCCCCGCCGCCGCTGGTGCCGTGCCCCACCGCCGGAGCCGCCGCCGCTGCCTTGGCCGCCACCGTCGCTTCGGACGCCGCCGTGCCCCGCCGCCCGCTCCGCCAACCCGCTCCGTTAACCCGCCGCCCGACCCGTTTAGGTAAGGGCCGGTTTTTTTTACCGTTCATTTTTTTTAACCTAGATCTGTTTTTTATTTCTCTAAACAGATCGGTTCGGGTTTTTTCGGTTAAGTTAGTTTGCGGACGTTCGTCTGTACATTCGTTTTAACACGAACGTTGTTCGCCCGTTAGTCGCAGAAAACGTACGTTCGTTCGTTAGCGTGTTCGTCAGTTTTCTTTTTCAGGGCTTTATCCGCGATTATTTTCGATCGTGATTTCTGCCCTGATCTTGTTATTAGTTTTTCTTTTCGCTCGAGAGTCGGAATCAGGTGATTCAAAAGCCCAGATCTTCATCTCGACGCCCTGTTTCCGTTTAACCAACTTGAACAAGGTTTTGCTTTTGTAAAATTTGACTTTAGATCAATCTAGTAAATGGATCTTGTTTCTTTCGCAGTTTGAGTTTCGATGTTCCGTTTGATTTGATTCTTTTTGCAAACCGGAGCTCTTAAGTTGAACTTTTTGGTTAGATCTTCTTATTTGGAGTTCTTTTTTGTATCTTTGCTTGATTGCTTATGTATGCTATTTTTTGCTTGCCATAGAATTTCCGGACTACGAAGCGTGCTACTACGAGTCTCTAGGTTTTGCGAATCATCAGCAAGGCAAGTAACACTTTGATCATACCCCTTTATTACCCAGTTTTATGCATTAGATCAAACCCTCACACATTGCATGAGTAGGATCTCTTAACTTGTGTGTCTGGGAAGTAGATTGAGGTAGGACCTATTACCTACATTATTTTCAAACCCTTGGGAGTTACTTCTACGTTATGCTTAGGTTAACATGCTATGCTCGTAGACGTGGTTTGGGTTTGAGTGAAATCCATGACAGATGTGAGTTGTTAATTAATGGTTCAACTTAAGGTGGCTACTTGAATACACATCTGGGTGGATTGGTTGCAGGGCACCTGGAGAATCCAATGTTGTCCTAGGAAATCCCGGGATTCCGTGTGATTTTTCCTATGGAATGCCACCCAGGCTCAAAGGGATCATAAAACTATTCATGCTAGAAACTTTCGTGTGCAGCCACAATGCCATTATGGGCGCCGACATAGTATGAGTAAGTTGTGTGAGCTCTTTCAGTGGTGGACTAACAGATGTAGGGGAAAGTAGGTGTATCGGTCCACCCGGGGTAAAGAGTCAATGCTTCTAAAAGACTGTGTCTCGGTCATCCGTTTCTCAAACACCATGCAGTGCGAGAAATCCAACGGAGGAGATCGAGTCTTGTGGGGAAAGTGCGCAAACCTCTGCAGAGTGTACAAACTGATCATGATTAGCCGTGTCCCCGGTTATGGACAATCTTGAGTATCTGGTACTTGAATTATTGGTTGATCTCATCACTCTAAAATTAATTTGTCGGGTTTAATGACTACTTTAATTGGGATTGAGTTGGAGGTACCTTCTCAATGATATTTCAACTACCATGATAGTTAAATTAAATTTATTCCTTTGTTGTAGGGAAATAATGGCTTTACTCAAAAACTTTAACCCTAGAGCCTCCACCAGCCAAATATGCATATAGTGTTAGCCTTTATTTTGTTACTTGCTCTACTGTGTTATCTTGCCAGCATATTCCATGTGTTGACCCGTTTCGGGCTGCAACATGTTACGTTGTAGACTTTTCAGACGAGGAGTAAGACATGCTCGGTCGTTTGTCATGCACTCAGCTATTCCGTTGGAGCTGATGGACTCACTTATCTTCCAAGCCTTCCGTTGTTATTGTGTTAGATGGCCTTATGCCATAGACTTTTGTAATAAGTTCTCTTTTGAGACATTAGATGTAATAAGTGTGTGATTGCCACTCTGTTATAAATCCTTCAAGTATTGTGTGTGTCAGCATTACCGATCCAGGGATGACACCGAACACAGAGACTTCGGTCCATTCGGATCATGGTCGCTACAAGATGGTATCAGAGCACACGCTGACTGTAGGACACGACCACTAAGATAAACCCTAGGTCACTCTTCTCTACTCATTTCTGACTCCTCTCCATTTTCAACTCTTTAGGATGGTGGACCCAAGGAACAAGTTCACTCAACCAGATGAAGACACATCGTTTGGACGGCACTTGAAGGAAGTCACTAGGTACCTGAACATAGGAATACCAAGCTTCACCGGGATCTACACCGCCACTTTACTAGAAGAAGAGCGATGGAGTATTCAAGTTCAAATTCCCGGGAGAACCTTCGCATCATCCACTGAGCCAATAGAGTTTTCTTTTGATGCCCCAACCTGGAGCCTAGGCAAGAGTATGGCAGCCCACATTACCATGGGACGGATTGGAGAAGTCTACAAGCAGGAGCTGAAGGACACCATATACCATATTTGTGGACGCCGGGATGAGCGATGGGACATGATCAGTACCTGGAAGGACAGGTCCATTGAATCGTTCATCCAGGAGTTAAACCAGCACATTCTTCGACAGGAGCACCAGATGTGCGCAGGGATTATAGATTTGAAGAAGGCGCTAACCAGGAACTTGGAGATAGAAGAGGAACTCAAGTCTACACGTGACGGATACGAGGAAGAGATGACAATACTCGTGGAGAAGAATGATGACTTGACGAGGAAGCTACGAGTATTCATGGGAGATCCAGCACCGGGAGGAGAAGAAGAAGAAGATCCCAAGGAGATTCGTTCTGAAGACTACATCATCATCGACGACACGGACTCGGACCCGATGATAGTGATGACGAAGACTATGAAGATAAAGCTGGAGGAGATATAATGGAATCTTCCGACGATCAAAATTTCTAGATGACCACCCTATGACTAGTAGTTTGGCCCCATAAAGTAGAATTAGAGCACTTTGTAACGTTAGTTAGATCTTTGTAAGCCCTTGCTTGAAATTGATTGGTGTGATATGATTGTGTTTGTCTCATGTGCATATGGGTAGTGAATTTCCCTTAGACCTCATTTCTATTCTAATCTCTTCCCTCTACACCCATCAGATGCCTTCGAGACGTGAGCCCGGATTTCAGTTTCCCCCTGAGCTCACTCAGTTAATCCAGCAGCAGAACACTTTGATGCAACTTCTAGTCCAGAACACTCAGAACAACCAGAACAACAACAACAACAACAACAACAACCACCCTCCACCACCACCACCCGTGGACAACCTAACACGTTTATTAAGGTTGCAACCACCGGTGTTTGCTAGCAGCATTGAACCAATAGTTGCTGATGACGGGCTGCGCAAGATTGGAAGGGATTAGACCACCGCCAATTGCACGGAAGCTGAAAAGGTGCGATTTGCCGCACATCAGTTGTCTGGACCAGCAGCAGCATGGTGGGAGAATTACACAGCCACTTTCCCTGTAGTCAATGTCACTTGGGATCAGTTTCAGCAAGCTTTTCGCACTACCCATGTCTGAACTGGAGCTATGAGCATGAAGAAGCGAGAGTTTTGCAACTTCCGCCAAGGAAATCGTATTGTGGCTCAGTACGTAGATGAGTTTAGTACCCTATCTCGTTATGCCCCGGATGATGTGGCCACAGATGCCGCAAAGCAGGAGAGGTTTATGGAAGGGCTGAATGATGAGATGAGCGTACAGTTGATGGTGGCAACCTTCAACAACTACCAGGAGTTGGTAGACAAAGCTCTTATGATTGAAGGGAAGCAACAGCAGATTGAGAGCCGCAAGAGGAAGTATGGACAAGGAAGGAATAATTCTGGAGCCCAGCAGAAGCCTCGATTCACCCCGAATTCGGGAGGATACACCCATAACCATGGAAGCCACACCCACACTGGAGGAAGTTATCACAACCACAATGGCTGTAAGAATGGGAATGGGAATGGAACCACGAGTAATCAGAACCGCTCTACTCCATCCACACCTGCCAAGAGGGATTTGAGCCACGTTACCTGTTTCAAGTGCGGGAAGAATGGACACTATGCCACAGAGTGCCCTGAAGCTAAGAATGGGAATGGCAATGGAAGCACTGGGAAGAAGCCCAACCCGTTCAACAAAGGACAAGTGAACCACGTGACCGTGGAGGTGGTTGAAGAGCAACCAGATGTTGTTGTCGGTAAGTTTTTGGTTAAGTCATTTACCGCAATAGTTCTTTTCGATACTGGTGCATCGCATCCATACATTTCAAGGGGATTCGTAAATAGACGTAAGTTGCCCACCCAAGTCCTTAAGACCCCCATGTTAGTAAGTTCCCCGGGAGTGGAGTATATGGCACATCAAGGATGTTTTCAGACTCCATTGGTCACTGGACGCCATGTTTTCCCCTTAGACCTGATAGTTTTGGAGTCACAAGGATTGGATGTGATACTAGGAATGGATTGGCTATCGATGTATGGAGGGAACATCGACTGTGCTAGTAAGACTATTTTGCTTACCACCCCAGAGGAAAAAGGATCAAGTATGTATCTAGGCATTCGCCTAGAAGGACACAAGTACATTCTCTCACGGGAGTTGTTCAAGAGGAAGTGCGTGTAGTAAGGGATTCCCCGGATGTATTTCTAGAGGAGCTACCAGGCATGCCACCGGATAGGGATATTGAGTTTTTGATTGAGCTATTACCTGGCACCGGACCAATATCAAAGAGACCGTATCGGATGCTAGCAAATGATCTAGAGGAGATCAAGAAGCAGATTAAGGAGTTATTGGAGAAAGGATTTATTCGCCGGAGCTCATCACCTTGGGGAGCCCCAGTGCTTTTGGTCAAGAAGAAGGATGGATCTTTAAGGATGGTCGTTGATTATCGGGCACTGAATGAAGTGACGATTAAGAATAAGTACCCGCTGCCGATGATCAATGATTTGTTCGACCAACTTCAAGGAGCTAAAGTATTCTCTAAGATCGATCTACGATCAGGATACCACCAGTTGAAGATCCGAGAGAATGATATACCTAAGACAGCCTTCACCACAAGGTACGGGCTATATGAGTATACGGTTATGTCATTTGGATTGACTAACGCCCCTGCCTATTTCATGAGTATGATGAACAAGGTGTTCATGGAGTTCTTGGATAAGTTCGTCGTGGTATTCATTGATGATATCTTGCTGTACTCAAAGAACGAAGAGGAACACGCTGAGCATTTGCGTTTGGTTTTGGAGAAGCTCAGAGAACATCAGTTAGACGCCAAGTTCAGCAAATGCGAGTTTTGGTTGAAGGAAGTTGGATTCTTAGGGCATGTTATATCAGGAGAAGGTATAGCAGTGGACCCCGTGAAGGTGCAAGCAGTCACTGAGTGGTTGGGACCCACTTCAGTTGGAGAAATCCGCAGTTTTCTTGGACTCGCGGGATATTATCGGAGATACATAGAGAATTTCTCCAAGATTGCAAAACCGATGATGACATTGTTAAAGAAGGAGACAAAGTTTCATTGGACTGAAGAGTGCGAAGAAAGTTTCGAGGAGTTGAAGAAACAGTTGATGATAGCCCCAGTGCTGATCTTGATAGATATACGCAAGGATTTCCAAGTGTATTGCGACGCTTCACGCTTAGGACTCGGAGGAGTACTCATGCAAGATGGAAGAGTTGTTTCTTATGCGTCTCCTCAACTTCGACCACACGAGTTGAATTATGCGACGCATGATTTGGAGCTAGCCGCAGTTGTGCATGCGCTCAAGACTTGGAGACATTTCCTTATTGGAAATCATTGTGATGTGTACACGGATCACAAGAGTTTGAAGTACATTTTCACTCAGAAGGAGCTGAACCTCAGACAAAGGAGATAGTTGGAGCTTATAAAGGATTATGATATGAAGCTACACTATCACCCCGGAAAGGCCAATGTCGTTGCAGATGCCTTGAGCCGAAAGAGTTATGCCAATACCCTAGTGAAGGGAGGATTACCCAAGGAATTTGCGGAAGATCTCAGGGAGCTTCGTTTGGAGATAGTTCCTAGAGGTTTCGTTGCAGCGTTGGAGGTTCAATCAACATTGTTGGGAAAGATATGAGAAGCCCAGAAGGAAGACAAAGAGATTGTCGAGATAAAGGATAAGATGAGTGAAGGAAAAGCCAAGGGTTTTTGTGAGGACGAACACGACACCTTGTGGTTTGAGGATCGAATCTATGTGCCCAACAACCCAGAGATCAGGAAGTTGATACTGCAGGAAGCACATGATTCGCCATACTCGATACACCCCGGAAACACCAAAATGTATTTGGATTTGAAGGAACGTTTCTGGTGGACGGGAATGAAGAAGGATATTGCCGAGTATGTAGCGGTATGTGATGTGTGCCACAGAGTGAAGGCGGAACATCAGAAGCCAGCAGGATTGCTATAGCCTATGCTGATACCCGAATGGAAGTGGGATAAGCTTGGCATGGACTTTATCACCGGATTGCCCAGGACCAAATCAGGATATAACTCAATCTGGGTAGTAGTGGATCGCTTGACCAAAGTAGCCCACTTTATCCCCGTGAAAACCACGTATACCGGTGCAAAGTTGGCCAAGATATACATGACCAGGATCGTATGTCTGCACGGAGTTCCGAGACCATTGTATCAGATAGAGGAACACAATTCACCTCAAAGTTTTGGCATCAGCTCCACCAAACTTTGGGAACGAGGCTGGAATTCAGTACAGCTTTTCATCCGCACACATATGGCCAGACCGAGAGAGTCAATCAGATTCTGGAAGACATGTTGAGATCTTGTGCGCTAGACTATGGATCTAGTTGGGATGACAACTTGCTTCTCATACAACAACAGTTACCAGGCCAGTTTGAAGATGGCACCGTTCGAAGCATTGTACGAAAGGAGATGCCGAACGCCATTGATGTGGAATGAAGTCGGAGACCATCAGTTGTTTGGACCAGACCTGATCAAAGAGTCAGAAGAGAAGGTTAAGCTGATTCGGGATAGACTGAAGGTAGCTTAGTCCAGGCAGAAGAATTATGCAGACTCGAAGTGTAAGGAAGTAGTCTATGAAATTGGAGACAAAGCATATCTAAGAGTGTCGCCTCTATGAGGAGTTAAACATTTCGGAGTTAAGGGAAAGTTAACCCCGAGGTTCGTGGGACCGTAACGTGTGTTGGGATGCATTGGAGAGGTTGCCTACAAATTGGAGTTACCCGAAGGATTGTCAGGAGTGCACGGTGTGTTTCACGTTTCTCAGCTTAAAGAAGTGTCACGCGGAGAAGGCCGATATACCTTTAAGAGACACCGTACCCCTAGAGGCAATTCAGTTGGATAGCGATCTAACTTACGAGGAGAAACCCATTAAGATCCTCGAGTTTTCAAGCAGAGTCACTCGTAGTAAGGTTATCAAGTTTTGCAAAGTTCAGTGGAGTCACCACACCGAGGAAGAAGCCACCTGGGAACGAGAGGACAATCTACGCAAAGACCACCCACACCTATTCTCTAGCCAAGCCGAATCTCGAGGGCGAGATTCATTCTAAGGGGGGTAGGTACGCAAATACCACATAGATCATACTGCATTGCATATTTTTATTGCATTTGCACGTGGCAATCCTCAAAAATTCTAAGCAACTCAAGGACCTACGGAGAGAGTTGGGAATTCTACCGTTTTCGTATTTGAGTTCTCTCGAATACCGGTATGGGGATCATGTTGGTTTCAATTATTTTTCTGTCCCTAAAAATATTTCTTAATAAAATATATGAGCAGAGATAATATGACTTCTCCAAAATAAAAGGAATATTGGAGGAAAAATATTAAAATCACTTTTGGATTTTATTCCGATTTATTTGCGATTTTATTTGCATAGGAAAAATGCGCGTTTTTCAAATTTGCATTTAGGTTCGGGAAAAATGTTCACTTTGTCCTATATTTTATTAGAGCACGGTGAAAACTTATTTCGGAATTTTTGGAGCCTGTTTAGTATTTTATTTTCGTGTTTTTCGGCGTCAGGATAATTAAAAAAATTAGTTCGGACCGAACTGGTCCGAAGGCCCAGCCGGCCCGTCGCGCCGCCGCCTTCCCCGCCGTGCCCGAGCCGGACTAGCGCCGGAGTCCGGGTGGCCGCCGCCTTGGCCCCTCGGCCAAGCAAGCACCCCCCAACTCTTTATAAAGCCAGCCCCCCCCGTCTCACCTCCCAGCCATCGTCGTGCCCTGCCGCCGCCGTCGCCTCGGACGCCGCCATGCCCCGCCACCCGCTCCGCCAACCCGCTCAGTTAACCCACCGCCCGACCCATTTAGGTAAAGGCCGTTTTTTTATACCGTTCGTTTTTTTTAACCTAGATCTATTTTTTTTCTAAACAGATCGGTTCGGTTTTTTTCGGTTTAGTTAGTTTGCGGACGTTCGTCTGTACGTTCATTTTAATGAATGATGTTCGCCCATTAGTTGCAGACAATGAACGTTCGTTCGTTAGCCTGTTCTTCAGTTTTCTTTTTCAGGGCTTTATCCGCGATTATTTTTGATCGTGATTTCTGCCTTGATCTTGATTTTAGTTTTTCTTTTCGCTCGAGAGTCGGAATCAGGCGATTCAAAAGCCCAGATCTTCGTCTCGACGCCCTCTATCCGTTTAACCAACTTGAACAAGGTTTTTCTACTGTAAAATTTGACTTTGGATCAATCTAGTAAACGAATCTTGTTTCTTTCGCAGTTTGAGTTTCGTTGCTCCGTTTGATTTGATTCTTTTTGCAAACCGGAGTTCTTAAGTTGAACACTCTGGTTAGATCTTCTTATTTGGAGTTCTGTTTGTGCATCTTTGCTTGATTGCTTACGTATGCTATTGTTTGCTTGCGATAGAATTTCCGGACTGGGAAGCGTGCTACTACGAGTCTCTAGGTTTTGTGAATCATCAGCAAGGCAAGTAACACTTTGATCATACCCCTTTATTACCCAGTTTTATGCATTAGATCAAACCCTCACACATTGCATGAGTAGGATCTCTTAACTTGTGGGTGTGGGAAGTAGATTGAGGTAGAACCTATTACCTGCATTATTTTCAAACCCTTGGGAGTTACTTCTATGTTATGCTTAGGTTGCCATGCTGCTCATAGACGTGATTTGGGTTTGAGTGAAATCCATGACAGATGTGAGTTGTTAATTAATGGTTCAACTTAAGGTGGCTACTTGAATACACATCTGGGTGGATTGGTTGCAGGGCACATGGAGAATCCAGTGTTGTCCTAGGAAATCCCGGGGTTCCGTGTGATTTTTCCTATGGAATGCCACCCAGGCTCAAAGGGGTCATAAAACTATTCATGTGAGAAACTTCCGTGTGCAGCCACAATGCCATTATGGGCTCTAGCATAGTATGAGTAAGTTGTGTGAGCTCTTTCAGTGGTGGACTAGCAGATGTAGGGGAAAGTAGGTGTACCGGTCCACCCAAGGTAAAGAGTGAATGCTTCTGAAAGACTGTGTCTCGGTCATCCGTTTCTCAAACACCATGCAGTGCGAGAAATCCAACGGAGGAGATTGAGTCTTGTGGGGAAAGTGCGCAAACCTCTGCAGAGTGTACAAACTGATCGTGATTAGCCGTGTCCCCGGTTATGGACAATCTTGAGTATCTGGTACTTGAATTACTGGTTGATCTCATCACTCTAAAATTAATTTGTCGGGTTTAATGACTACTTTAATTGGGATTGAGTAGGAGGTACCTTCTCAATGATGTTTCAACTACCATGATAGTTAAATAAAATTTATTCCTTTGTTGTAGGGAAAAATTGGCTTTACGCAAAAACTTTAACCCTAGAGCCTCCACCAGCCAAATATGCATATAGTGTTAGCCTTTATTCTGTTACTTTCTCTACTGTGTTATCTTACCAGCATATTCTATGTGCTGACCCATTTCGGCCTGCAACATGTTACGTTGCAGACTTTTCAGATGAGGAGTAAGACGTGCTAGGTCGTTTGTCATGCACTCAGCTATGCCATTAGAGTTGATGGACTCACTTATCTTCCAAGCCTTCCGCTGTTATTGTGTTAGATCACCTCATGCCATGGACTTTTGTAATAAGTTCTCTTTTGAGACATTCGATGTAATAAGTGTGTGATTGCCACTCTGTTATAAATCCTTCAAGTACTGTGTGTGTCAGCATTACTGATCCAGGGATGACAAGGAACATAGAGACTTCGGTCCATTCGGATCGTGGTTGCTACAGTATGCCACTGGATGGATTGGAAGATTCTAGTTGAAAACGATATAAAGATCATTGAAAACGGATGCACGGTTTTCAAACGGTGATCAAAACAATATGCAGCGCAAAACAGTTAAAAACAACAACATGCCAACTTGGATGCAGCATTTAAATATGCTACAGGAACTATTCATGGCATAAATGAGCATCACAATCATGTACTAAATGCACTTAACAAAACTCTCTTATTGAACATGTTCCAAAGACCTACATATATGATGATAACATCAATGCAAAACGGCAAGTTATGCTGACAGTTTCAAACTTAGCAAAATAAACATGGCATGGCAGAAACATATTTATGACAGCATGTTTGCAAGCTTATTGCACTCACCAAAGTGCACTTCATGGTTGTCTTGACCTCTGACTCGAACTCATCTCCAGGTGCAACCCAAAGAACAACAAGCATCCACATAAACACACATGACATGGAAATAAACACATGCTAAATGCACTTCGAACATTAATGCATAAGAAGAACACAATGGACGGACCTATGGGGCTACCTGTAGCGACCCAACCTGAATGGATCAAGTCTCTGTGCTTAAGTGTCATCCCTGGATCTGTATCCTGACACATACAGTACTTGAGGATTTATAACAGAGGTAAATCACATGTATAAAGTAACGTAAATACTATTACCTCAATCCATATAGCGGAAGTAACAACAAGGTTGTGGATTCCCATCAACACTAACGACAAAGTTGAGTGTAGACAGCGTAACCCTAACGTAACACTTACTCGTCGAATAAATTCCTGCAACATGAGACGTTGCAACCATGTAGGTCAGTACATTGAATGTACTGACAAATTCACACTGTAGCAGTAATGATGAACAATGCCTACAGCTACATGCATATTTGGCTGGTGGAGGCTGTAAGGTTTAATTTTTGCATAAAGCTAGTTTTTCCTACAACAAAGGAATATATTTTATTTACTACTCTGTTTAGTTAAGAAATATTGAGAATAATACCCCCATCTCAAATCCCCAAGTTACCAAAATTAATAACCCAACAATTTTATTGGATCAAGTGATGAGATCAACAAATAATCCACTTCTAGATACTCAAAGATGTCCATAGGCAAGGACACGGCTATACATGAATAGATTGTACACTCTGCAGAGGTTGTGCACTTTTCCCCACAAGACTCGTCTGCATCCATGATTGGAAGATCAAGACACAGTCTTTCAGAAGCATTAACTCTTTACTCCGGGTAGACCGGTACACCTACATTCGCTACATATGATAGTCCACCACTGAAAGAGCTCACACAACATACTCAACTATGCCAGAGCCCATAATGGCTTGTGGCTGCACACGGAAGTTTCTAGGCATGAAAATATGAGATGATCCCTTTGAGCCTGGGTGGCTTGGACAACACTGGTATATCCCCAGGTGTCCGGGCAAGCCACCGGTCCATCCCCAGGGTGCCCTGTCAAACCACTGGTCCATCCCCAGGGTGCCACAACCAATCCATCCAGATGTGTATTAAAGTTTCCACCTTAAGTTCCCCTTAGTTAAATATCACTCTCGCATCTTCCATGAACCTCACATACCAATCCACGTCTACAAGCATGTCTAAGCAACAAGTAACAAAACGTATATTCCCTTGGGTTGATCACAGGTCATTGTATCCTACCTCATGAATTGCATAGCAATACTACACGTAACCAAGTTCTACTCATGCAAGTGTTTGAGGATAGAACTAATGCAATAAAAACTAGGTATTGGAAAGTATGATCAAAGTATGAACTTGCCTTGTACTGATGATGTAGATTTGTCGCACTCAGAACTCGTGATAGATCTAGTCGTCACACTCCGTTCAATCTATCGTAAGCACACAATAGTAGCCACACATAAGCAATCACTCAAAAGATCGACAAGAACGAAGAAAACACTTCGGAAGACTTTGAAAACGAGCGAATAACTCTTGCAACCAAAGACAATTTCTAACAGTACCAAAATTAAGTGAATTTGGCCTTATCAGAAAGTTTAGGTCAAGAGCTTCCATTTGCAAAAAGAATCAACTCAAAAAGAGTTACGATTAAAAAGATATGATCAAAAGAAGTTTGAAAATGTATTTGAAAAAATTTCGAAATTTGAAAGTTGCAAAAAATTTATTTGATAAATTCACTAGATAGGTGAGATCAAGACGAAAATCTAGGCGTTGGTTTCATCTAATTTGGATGAACGAGTAAAAAGTTATGGCTATTTGAAAAAATCTGGGTCTAGCTGTTTTACGGAAGAAAAATAGCTACGGCTAAAAAAAAATTCTAGGTCTAATGTATAAATACATAGACCAATAGATAATCTAATTATTCTACCATACTAGTCTACAAAAAATAAGCTACGAGAGTATATTAAAAAATACGAAGAAATATACCTTTATAAGGTAGAGAAAAGATGACTTCGGAGAGAGGAGACGACTTCCAGAATTCCCGCCGGAGAGAAGAAATATTTTTCTTAAGTGAATCTAGTTAAACCAAAATATTGATTTAACCCTAATCGGATGATTTTGGAGGCTCTATGGGTTTATATTTATAGGTGGAATAGAGGCTTATGGGTCAAAGGCTAAGCAATGTGGGACTAAACATATACGTACGTAGATGAAAAGGAATTTAAAAGAAACCGCATGGGCTAGTAACGGGCCGGCCGCGCACACATACGCGTACATGCACGGTTTTTTTATTTATTTAAATTTGGACAAAGGAAAAAGTAAAGAAAAAAACTAAAAAGGAAATTGCTAGCTGGGCCTGGCCCATGTAGGAAAAAATGGAATGCCAGCTGTCACTGTACTACGCACGTGGGCGACAGATAAGTAAAGGCGCACGAGCAGTTGTTCTTATATAGAAATAGAAAAGAAAAACTAAATAACGAAAATAGAGGAAAATTTTATTTAGGCATATTATATATCAAAATTTTCAGAAAAAGATTTTTCTAGAGTCAAATAAAATACACGAAAATTTAAATAAATCAAACAGTGTTACTGTTGCAATAAAAACCAATAAAAATCATTTTTTAAAAGCCAAAATGATATCAAATTTATGTATCCCCAATTTTATACTATAGGGAATCATTTTACCCTATTTTCCATATATTTTATTTTTGGATAAAAATAATTTGAATAAAATCCAATAACTCAAATTTGAAAATGAGTTTCAGAATATTTCAAAAGAACTTCCAACTCATATTTCTTATAATTTGAAGAAGTTATTTTATCTTCTCTCAAGGAAAATCATTGAGTTGCATGAAGTTTATGAATTTGGAATATTTTCAAATGAAATTCAATTCTTTTCAAAAATCCTTTTCATTTATTTAAATGGAAGAAGTCATATCATCTTCACTCTAGGACTTTGTGATGAAATGAATTTGAATTCATAGAGAACATGAATGCAAGGTGAAAGTTTTGGGAAAGTCATTTTATTCCCTCTCATTTAACTTTCAAAAGTTTCAAATTTCACACATCACATCACACAAGCAATCAAAACTATCTATTTAATTTAACATTCCAAAATTTAGAATTTTGGGATGTTACAAACCTACCACACATAAAATGAATCTCATCCTCGAGATTCGAAGAGGCCAGCAAGAAATAGGTTGGGGTTTGGGGTCTCCTAACAAATCTAATGATTGTTATGGTCTAGTGTGCTACCACACTTAGAGTCATGGTTATGGTTCTATCAAGAGCTCATATACTCCATCCCTATTTGTTAACAAGGTCGGTCTTCTCAAATCTTCGGGGAAATTCCTTCTCCGGGCTCTTCCGGTAGTGGCATAACCTCTATCCTCAATTCTTGTGTCATTTCATCTAGGTAAGGTTCTTTCGAGACTGGTTCTTCTTAGCGGACATGTTTGGCGCAAATACTAAACAAAAGTCGATCTCTCATGGTGGTCATCAAATATATTAACTGGGTCCCTGCAGAAAACGGGTCTGGGCTTCATTCTCACCGTATGGCCTACGGTTGGCAACAACTACCTTGTATAGGGGAAAAATTGTCATACCATTCTAATGTTTAAACAAAGTTTTGACATCGTCATCTCTCTACTATGGGTAAGTCACTCAGATTTATTATCCCGTATAACAGAGGCGAATAATAAGAGTAAGTCGGCATGGTGATCAAACCATTCCGCACCCAAATCATTACCTTGTATATGGTTTAGTGAATCTTGCATACTAGCACTCGGTCATCCTCACAAGCATTGCAGAATTTCTCTTATCGACGAACCGAGTTCGGATATATCCATTACTTCTGCAAGCTGAAACGAGACATCTATCGTTTCTTCACAACCCTCGGGTTTAGCGTAAACACCTACGAAACGTCTGCTGATCAAAATTGTAGCTCCTTCCAGGGGTTTTTCCTTCAGCAAGAGTGTGCTTGCTACTTGACAGGTCCTGGGGCCTGTGGTAAATCTTGAACTTATCATTGGGTTGCAACTGGTCGTTTTTCCAACATCCATTTTCCTAGTATTCTTAAATCCATCCAATTTTATTGTATCCCTTACTTTTCTTGGTTCAAAAGTGAGTGTAATTACTCACACTTATCCTTGGGCAGTACATTCCAAAGTCTGACATAACTAACCACTAGCTAGTGTATTCGGGTAATGGTGTTGGATTCTACCACCCTCAAAATGAACAACACTAGTTTCTTCAAAATCTTGTTCCACGTATCATGATTTCACCCACTGCCTATATAGTAACAACCCACAAAATTCCAATAAATTCCAATGATTCTAATTGTATTGATTCTCAACTTACTACGATCTACTGCATTTTCCATTGCATGCTTCAACTCAACAACTTAGCACAACTCTCCTTCTCCTTGGGACAATCTCCAGCATAGTGTCCTGCTTTATTACAGTAGAAACATATTACTTCTGACAAGTCTCGTGGTTCCCTTGTGATTACGTAGCCTCCTTAGGTCCTCGGCTTGGGGCCCACTTCAGAACTTGTATATCATTAACTCATCCTTGGTGTCACTATCGCTCCATACTCCAGCATTACACCTTCTTTAACTCCGCTTGTAGTTATTTCCTTCATAACCTTGGGGTGAGCATCATATCATGAATAAACTCCAACCTATTTGTGCAAACTCCACTATTTGGAGCAACATTTTCCTTTCTATTGGTCCAGTGCTGACACAAAGGGTATTGCCCTCAACAAAATGCACAGGTTCATCCGTAATTGAGTTTCTCCTCATATCAAATCTTTTATTACTTCCTGAACCACTATTCAACACTCAAATTCCAAAGGTGCTTTACTACAGATGCTACCATCCACATAGTTTGGTATGGTCAAGCATTCCTTCTATCTTTATTCATTTGTCCTAGCTAAGGATGCTTCAGTCCCACTGGAATTGTGCAATGTGATTCTTGAAATCATCGATCTTTCGCTTCATCATGGTGGTTGTGTGCTTCATCTCCATCATCTCTGCGTGAACCCCACACAGGCATTCCTTAGTGTGACGAAGTCTTACTTCAAGTATTTCTACAATCTGACGTATGGCCTCCATAGCAGCTTCACGAACAGAGTCAAAGAATGTTGCTCGTGGTACTCAGGAGATGAAAAAGTATTGACCCATACTCTTTGGGCAAACTCCTTTCTTACGGTGGAGGTGTACCTCCATGTACCAAAGTTCAACGCCATTCTCCATGAAGGGATAACCCTTGTAAACTGCATGTCCTTCAAGGTGAATATGCCTCATCATGTCCTTCGGGATCTTTGGGTAATCCTGATCTCTAGTCAGGGTCATGATCGTTTCCGGGCCCTTGAGAAAAGACTCGTAAAGGGTTGTCATCTGTAGGTATAAGATAGAAGGGGTACTCAGGACAATGTATGTATTTCCTTGGGTGAAATGTGGTTGTTTTCCTAAGAATGGTTTGGGGTCAGCTTGTCCATGGGTTCTAGGTTTTAGTCTAGGTGAGATAGCAAGAGAGGCACTCACGATCATCCAACTACTCATAACATTTAATATGAGATTCCAAATATATCACCTCTATTACTTCCCGAGGTATTACAACATTCTTTCCATAACTCAACTCAACATCCTAGTGAAAGAGTGTATTCCACATTTATTTACATGCTTTATTCCAATATCAAGATCTCAACTCCTCTGCTCAATCTTTCCTCGGGTTTGAACCTTCTGTGACGAAATGCCTCACTTCCTTGCAGCGTAAACAAATGACATCAGACAAATCTAAGGACTTCATGGTGACTTTCTTGGTTTCCTGGGTTCTTGGCTTCCTTGTTGGGCAGTTGCTAGTGTAATGACCTAAGTCCTTGCACCTGTAACATGTGATGTGACTCAGGTCCTTTTCCATAGAAATTAACTTGTTCTGGGGACACATGCTCTTTCTCTACCTTGACTTCATCGTTCCTATGAGGGCTTCTATTTCCCGTGAATCAAACTCCACCTCTTCTGTCGAAAATTCTAATAGATACTCCCTCGAACAATGCTCGGAAATGTGTCCTTCTTTTCCACATGAATAGCATGACTTGGTGCAGAGTTTAATTCGGTCTTCTTCGTGTGTGCCCTCCACATCTTCCTTCATCACAGGTTCTTCTAAGATTTTCACGAGGGCTTGTTTCACTGCTTCTTTCTTCTGCTGGATAGTTCGTTGCACCATGGGATAAATGTACACTGAGCAGGGTAGTGGGTAGTCCCTTCACACAAGAAACAAGTAATCTGCCTAGTTGGGCATTCTTCGCCTGGGTGACTTTCTTCACAATGAGGGCATCCATCGTTGTGCTCCTCCTGGGTGTGTCCTGTTTCTCCACAAATCCTGCAGGCACATTGTTTCTTCTTCGGGTTGTCACCATTCTTTCGGATGAGACAGGATTTTAACACAGTCTTGTTGAATTCCTCCCAACTTTTTTCTCCATTACATCCTTGTATGGCTTTATGCATTTTCCACCATGTTGCAACACTTTTTGTAAAGTACTGAAGAGCGTATTGAACCTCATACTTCCTTGCAATCAAACTTTTCCTAAAGTGATCCTCAATGTTTTGTATCCATAGCTCCGCCTCCGACTGGGTCATCGGTCCAGATAATACGAGTCTATCTTCATTCATCCTCTATGGGGTCCAAGGGTTTTGGGATGAGATTCGGGAGATGGAGAGAGGTACACTCAATACAAACAATAGTTTTTGAAGAGAAGGGTTTTATCTCGTGGCCGTCGAAAAAACATCAAATAGATGACGGCTCACAATCGTCGCATCTAACGTAAGTACATAACAGGGATTTTGTCAGGGATATGGTTAATAGGTATAAACCGGATATTGTAAACCGGCTTAGTTATATCCTACTTGGTTTGTTATTAGTAGAGATTACGGCCCATAAGATTTCAGGGCCCATGTATAGAAATACGGTTTGTAAACCGCCAGAGAGATGTAACTTGAGAAATAAGAAAGGAAGAGCAGAGACCGAGGCGGACACGATTATGAGCCGGCCTCGGGACTCTGTAAACCGGACCAGGCGTCACCTCTATATAAAGGGACGACCCGGCACCGGTTCAAGGACAAGCAACAATCAATCCGTCGAGACGCAGGCAAGCGATTCCGTTCCCTGTAATCCGACGCCCAAGTAATACCAAACCAACTAGACGTAGGCTTTTACCTTCTCGAAGGGGACGAACTAGTATAAAGCCTTTTGTGTCCTTTGTGCGCCATGAACCCTTTCAAGCTAACCCGTGCGATGGTTCCATCATCAAGTCCGTTAAACCGGACATCTGCCGTGTTAATTCCACGACAGTTGGCGCCCACCTTGGGGCCTGCGCACGACGGTTTCGAGTTCTTGGAAGGCGGCCTCAAGGGGTTAAAGGGCTACGCGGTCGGCCGGATGACCAAGAGTCATCGTGGCCGGATCTACATCGACGACGCAGGATGGGGACCGGAGGCCGATTCGATCGAATACGGGTACCGAGTTCCCTTCGGCAGCATCCAAGTCTTCATCGGCAAAATCGGTGAACCGGGACCTGAGCCGGACACTTTCCCCAACATCGTCGAGCCGGCTCAGCGTGCGAGATCGGCCCGGATTCAACCTGCCGTGAAGCGTGTGTTCGTTGGAGCGATTCACGGAGGACAAGCGGAGGACGGGTTGGAATCTGATGGTGCAACCGTCGTCTATTCAGATGACGAATCTTCGTCCGGGGAAACTGAGTCTCTGTATCAGTTGCGGGACGGCCGGTCTGAGGGCGAGTCCGACGGAAACAGTATTCCGGGCCCCTCCGACCCGCCAAACCGGGTGGCGGTTTTTATGGCCGGTTCGCAACCCCCGACGAACGGAACAACAGCAGAGGCTGGCGCAGGAGGAAGCGGTTCAAATCCCTCTGTTACTGCAGTTCTATCCACCTTGATGGAGGAGTTCGCGGCTAAGGCAATAGAGGCCGTAGCTCCAGCAGACAAGGCGCAACATGATACAGTGCTTCTCCAGTTGAAGGCCCGGATCGATCAGTTAAAGGAGGATTTAAAGGCAGAGGGAGAGATGCTAGCGGCAAGGCAAGCGGAGTTGGATGAACAAGCGTTTCACTTAAGGATGGAACAGGCTTCCATGGAAGGGGTAAGAGGACGAAAATATCGATCCCGCCTGCCGCCGGGTTATGAATCTACGGATTTGTTCAGAACACCGGGGGCTGGGGCTAGTAACAATCCGATCTTAAACCGGAGAAGCCCACCGGCTCGAGAGGAACTGGTTCAGCAACCCGCCGCGGAGCGGGAGCGACGGATTACATCGGCGCCTTATGTTCCGGTCCCCCCGGGGCACTATTCAAACCCTGTGGATAATATCGCTGCAGCGGCAGCACGATTGGCCGCTTTACCTGTGGAAGAAACATCCCCTGTAGCGATAGAGGCGCGCAGGGCCCAGAGGTTACTCAACACGGCCTTAATACAGCAGCAAGCGTACTCTCACAGCAGGGAAAGATTGCATTCCACACCACGTCCCAACCGAAGTTACTCTAGACATTGGGAGGAGCCCGAAGTATCTAGCAGCGAACGGAGGAGACATCAGCACAGGCAGAATAATCCGGCAAGGGCAGAAATTCCAGCCCCGGATCGAAACCAGCCTAGATCGGAGGCCAGGGAGGAGATCCGCCAGTCGACGCCGGTTTACACCGGCGCTATGGGGACAGGAGCGACAGCGAGCGGTTTTGGGATACAGTGTCTTGTCCCGGCCCTGCGGAGTGTTAAGTTACCCAAGGATTTCAAAGGACCTCGCAAGGTGCCCAATTACACAGCCGATTTACCACCCGAGGCTTGGGTGGAAAGCTACGAGATGGCTATGGAGATGCTGGACGTGGATGAATCGGCTTGTGCCAAGTATTTCACTATGATGCTTGAAGGAACGGCCCGGACTTGGCTAAAGGGACTTCCTCCGAATTCCATCGGATCATGGGGGGAGCTGCGTAATCAGTTCATCAAAAATTTCAAAGATACATGCAAGCAACCTATGTCGGTGATAGATTTAGCAGCATGTGTACAGGGGGAGCAGGAGTCTACAGCAGCTTGGGTACGCAGAGTGGCAGAGATCTTGCACTCCTCAAACGGTATTAATCCGAGCACCGCAATTGTAACTTTGGAGAACAATTGCCGGTTTGAATCTTTGAAATTAAAACTCGGACGGCTCAAACGAGAGTGCAATGACATGGGGACTTTAATGAGTGCCTTGGTGAAGTACGGAGACTCTGATAATACCAAGTATCCGGAGCCAGAAGGAGATAAAGCGGGAAAGGCCAGCAAGGCTGGTAAACCGGCTTCAGCCAATCCGATCACGTCAGGTGTGTTGGGCAAACGGAAACCGGAAGGCAGTTCTGATTTTGTGGCTAATACACAGGTTCAAGGCGGTTTTCAGGGAAATCTGCGGGGTCCCGCTCGCCAAGCCGGTGGAGGAAATCCGGGTTGGGAACAGGATTTGGATCAACCCTGCATAAAGCATAGCGGGAGTAAGGGGCCTGCAAAGCACACTGCGAGAGAATGTCTGAACCCCACGATAGCAGGGAACGGCCGTTTTAATCCTCATAGCCGGCCCCCGAATGCCGGTCTAGGGCCCGGGTTTTATGGCCCAGGTTACCAAGGGAACAATTTCGGTTCAGGATATAGGGGCAACAGCGGTTATCAAGGGAACAACGGTGGTTATCAGTCCCGGCCAGGCGGACCAGGCGGTCAAGGAAACTATAATGGTCAAGGAAGCCAATCACATTATCAAGGTGGTTATCAGAATCAGGGAAATCAGCCGTATCATCAAGGTGGTTATAACAATCAGAATAATCAGCAACAGGGCCAAGGGAGTCACAGTAACCAAGGGAATCAGCAGCAGCAGCGTCTGCAGCAACAACAGCAATCCGGGTACCAGAGCAATCCAAAGGAGTTGAGCAGTGGTCAATATCATGTTTTCACCACAAGTCTATGCAAAAGAGACCAGAAGGTTTTAAAGCGGACTGTTAATGCGGTAGAACCGGCGACACCGCAGTTTCTACGGTGGTCAGAGCAGCCCATTGTTTGGAGCAGGGAGGACCACCCGTTACGGGTAGATAACCCGGGACATTTAGCCTTGGTAGTGGCACCACAGGTAGGAGGATACCGGTTCACTAAAGTCCTCATGGATGGAGGTAGCAGTATCAATATATTATATTACGAGACTTTCCGTCGTATGGGTCTGACAGATAAACAATTAAGGACATCAAACACAGTGTTTCACGGGGTGGTTCCAGGTAAGTCAACTTATCCGGTTGGTAAGATTGATTTAGAAGTTACCTTTGGAGAAGAGCGGGACTCTAGGTCGGAGATGATCACCTTTGAAGTTGTCAAAATCAAAAGTCCATATCATGCTTTGTTCGGAAGGACGGTTTATGCTAAATTTATGGCTAGGCCATGTTATGTTTATCTGCAGCTCAAGATGCCGGGTCATAAAGGCACGATTACGGTGCACGGCAGTCGTAAGATAGCAGTGGAATGTGAAGAAGGTGATGCAGCTTATGCAGAGGCGGTATGTTCTGCGGAAGAGTTAAAATTTTATAAAGATAATGTTGATCCGGCAGACATGACTCCGCTGAAGAAGCCAACCACTGAGCATGATCCGGCTTTGAAGTTCAAATCAGCGGAAGAGACTAAACAGGTCGATTTTGTGCCCGGAGATTCATCCAAGCAGTTCACCATCATTGCTAACTTGGATCCTAAATAGGAAAGCGCGCTCATCGAGTTCATCCGTGAGAACCGGGATATCTTTGCATGGAAGCCCTCTGACATGCCTGGTATACCGAGGGAACTCGCTGAGCACAAGTTAAATATTGATCCGAAGTTTAAACCGGTAAAGCAGTATCTGCGCCGCTTCAACGAAGAGAGGCGCAAGGCTATAGGTGAAGAAGTGGTTAAGCTTTTGGCGGCAGGGTTCATAGTGGAAGTGTTTCATCCGGAGTGGTTGGCTAACCCGGTGCTAGTTCTAAAGAAGAATGGGAAGTGGAGGATGTGCGTGGACTACACAGACCTCAATAAAGCTTGCCTAACTGATCCTTTTGCTCTACCTCGCATTGATCAGATTATTGATGCTACAACAGGGTGTGAGCGGCTGAGTTTCCTGGATGCGTACTCAGGCTATCACCAGATCAAAATGGCAGTTGAAGACCAAGAGAAGACGGCATTCATAACCCCTTTTGGTGCTTTTTGCTATGTGTCTATGCCTTTTGGGCTCAAGTGTGCGCAGGCGACGTATCAACGTTGTGTTCAGAACTGCTTGAAAGGACAGATAGGAAGGAACGTACATGCTTATGTGGATGACATTGTGGTTAAGTCAAAGGAGGAGAGGACAATGATAGAAGATCTCAGAGAAACCTTTGACAATCTTCGGGCTTACAAGATGATGCTCAATCCGGAGAAATGTGCCTTTGGTGTCCCGGCCGGTAAGCTTTTGGGATTCCTGGTCTCAAACCGGGGAATAGAAGCCAATCCGGAGAAGATCAGGGCCATCACATCTTTGACAAAACCGGCTTGCATTAACGATGTTCAGCGCATAGCTGGACGGATCACGGCTCTGAGCCGGTTCATCAGTCGCTTAGGAGAAAAGGCGATCCCGCTTTATCAAATGTTGAGGAAAACGGACCGGTTCATCTGGAGTGATGAAGCGAATACAGCGTTTGAGAATCTGAAACAGCAACTAGCGAAGCCACCGGTTTTAGCCGCCCCTATTGACAAGGAGCCTTTGCTACTGTATGTTGCTGCAAACACACGGGCAGTTAGCGTTGCAATTGTGGTTGAGCGCAAGGAAGCAGGGAAAGAACATCCGGTTCAGCGTCCGGTTTACTATGTGAGTGAGGTACTCATCGAGTCCAAGCAAAGATACCCTCACTGGCAGAAATTGGTGTATGGGGTGTTCATGGCAAACCGGAAGTTGAAGCATTATTTCCAAGGGCATCCGATAACTGTGGTCAGCTCGGCTCCGTTGGGAGATATAATCCAGAATAGAGAAGCAACAGGCAGGATAGCCAAGTGGGCCATTGAGCTCAGTCCACATGAATTAAAATACGTACCACGTACTGCTATCAAATCTCAGGCACTGGTGGACTTCATCAACGACTGGACAGAGTTGCAGACCCCGGAAGAAAAGCCGGATCTCACTTATTGGATGATTCACTTCGACGGTTCGAAACAGTTAGAGGGCTCGGGGGCCGGAGTGGTTTTAACTTCCCCCAGAGGTGATAAATTTTGTTATGTCCTCCGGTTGTTATTTCCTTGTACTAATAATGCAGCGGAATATGAAGCACTACTTCATGGTTGGCGATTGGCAAAGGAGATGAATTTAAGCCGGGTTAAGTGCTTGGGCGATTCAGACCTAGTGGCACAGCAAGTTTCGGGCAAGTGGGATTCAAGGGATCCCCTCATGGCGGCTTATCGGCGAGAGGTTGAAGCGGTGGCAGGATACTTCAAAGGGTATCAGGTGGAACACATAGACCGGCGGAAGAACGAAGCGGCTGACGCTTTAAGCCGGCTAGGGTCGCAACGTAAACCAGTACCACCGAACACCTTTTTGGATGAATTGCACAATCCTTCGGTTCAAGTACCTTCAGAGGACGATCTGGCTGTTCCGGACCCAGAGGCACAGTTGGTTGCAGCAACCCATGTCATTCCGGATTGGACGATACCTTATTTGGTATATTTAAGCCGGGGAGAATTGCCAGAAGATGAAGGTGAAGCACGGCAGATAATCCGGCGTTCCAAGTCTATGACAATTGCCAATGGGGAGCTGCATCATCGTAGTACCTCTGGAGTATTTCAACGGTGTGTTTCAGCTGAGGAAGGTTGTGAGATTCTACGGGAGATTCATGAAGGGGATTGCGGTCATCATGCCGGATCAAAATCTTTAGTGGCTAAGGCTTTCAGACATGGCTTTTATTGGTTAACCGCACATGCAGATGCAGCAGACCTGGTACGCAAGTGTGACGCTTGTCAGAAGTTCTCAAGACGTGCCCTTGTTCCGGCGCAGGAACTCCGGATGATACCAATAACTTGGCCTTTTGCAACTTGGGGGCTTGACATGGTTGGTCCTTTCAAGAGATCCCAAGATCAAAAAACTCATCTACTAGTGGCAGTAGACAAGTTTACAAAGTGGGTTGAAGCGGAACCTATAAGCAAGTGTGATGCGGCAACGGCGGTTAAGTTCATCAAAAAAGTAATATTCCGGTTTGGTTTTCCACACAGCATCATCACAGATAACGGCACCAATTTATCTCAGGGTGAGATGGAAGAATTCTGTCAACGAGAGCATATTCGTTTGGATGTATCTTCTGTGGCTCACCCCCAGTCCAATGGTCAAGCAGAAAGGGCAAATCAGGAGATTTTGCGTGGAATCAAGCCCCGGCTTATGACACCTCTGCAGAGAACTCCAGGGTGTTGGGTTGAAGAATTACCCTCTGTCCTTTGGAGCATTAACACTACACCAAACCGGTCTACAGGTTATACACCTTTCTTCATGGTTTACGGTGCAGAAGCGGTTCTTCCAAGTGACATACGCCATGATTCACCAAGGGTGGCGGCCTATGTAGAAGCTATCAACGAAGAGTCAAGACAGAATAGTTTGGATCGGTTGGACGAAGAGCGTGACATAGCTGCGGCACGGTCAGCGATTTATCAGCAAGACCTGCGCAGATATCACAGCCGCCGGATCAGAACCAGGACATTCCAGGAGGGTGACTTGGTACTCCGGCTTATCCAAGATCAAACAGACATGCACAAGCTATCTCCGCCATGGGAAGGGCCCTTTGTGATCAGCAAAAATTTACACAACGGGTCATACTATCTGGTGGACATTCGAGAGCACAAAGACTCACGGACATCAGAAGAGGAGACGAAAAGGCCATGGAACATTGCTCATCTACGGCCGTATTATACTTGAGCCATAGGCTCCCATGTATCCTATATGTATATTATGAATAATGAATAAACCGGCACCCTCGGTAAACCGGGGGCTCAGCCCTTTTTCCACATACATCAAATTTGCGGCCAATATTCATATCAGTTTGTTATCAAAGAAACATATTTCAATATTAGCTGGTTTTTAGAAACTAATCTTGGCAGGGTATGTGGAGAAGCGGTAAAACTCGCCGGAACAAAAGATCACGTCCGGTTCAGGAAGAGGAAAAACCTGTATAAAGAAAAAGGAAAAAGAGGAACATTAGAGGCCCCTGAGGACAGTGGTATCGCCCACACACCTCTTGAATGGTTATGTGATGAAAATTTGGGTTCCCTGAACAGTGGTATCGCCCACGTTCAAAGGATGACCCGGCCCCTGAGGACAGTGGTATCGCCCACACACCTCTTGAATGGCTATGTGATGAAAATTTGGGTTCCCTGAACAGTGG
>LR738709.1:264105872-264308285 GCA_902687465.1 Secale cereale | reverse complement strand
GGCCCCTGAGGACAGTGGTATCGTCCACACACCTCTTGAATGGCTATGTTATGAATTTTTGGGCCCCTGAGGACAGTGGTATCGTCCACACACCTCTTGAATGGCTATGTTATGAATTTTTGGGCCCCTGAGGACAGTGGTATCGTCCACACACCTCTTGAATGGCTATGTTATGAATTTTTGGGCCCCTGAGGACAGTGGTATCGTCCACACACCTCTTGAATGGCTATGTTATGAATTTTTGGGCTCTCTGAACAGTGGTATCGCCCACGTTCAAATGATGACCCGGCTCTCTGAACAGTTTTTGAGCCTGGCAGCTCTTTGAAAAAGCCTCGATTGCGTAGTTTGATTTACAATAAGTATGTGTTTTTTGATGATTTCTGTGTTTCATAACCTTTCTAACCAAGGGGAACAGCTCTAGAAGTTGACTGTATATCTAGTGTTATAAACCGGCGTTCATCGTAACCCGGTTCGACTTCATGATGAGCTGACAATTGGCAGCACGAGGTCAGACATAAGTTACAAATTTCTGAACTAAGAAAAGAAAAATTCATGGACAAGTTAAGACTGAAGAGTTCCAAGGGCTTATTAAGGTAATTTTAAACATCTTACCGGTTTAAGGTATTTCGGCTACATGCAATTAAGGTATCAAAATTATTTATCAAAGGTATGCTTGTTTATCATACCAAGAGAGCAAGTTAATCCGTCCAGTGGTCGCACCACTAGGACATATTTTTCATCTTTTTTATGAACAGGGCAAGAGATCCGCATCAATCAACAAGTCAGCGAAAGAATACTTTATAAAGACCAAAAGCCGGATCACAGTGCATTAAATTTCAGCTAAAGCCTATTACAAAGCATGAAAGCCAAATAGTTGGAAGCATTGTTTATGGAATAGCAACTGTGATTACAGCAATAATATTCAAGATTCCGTTCCTCCTTGCCGGGATGACTGGCCACCATCTGGTTCCGGAACATCTTCTTCCTCGTGAAGCGGCGGGAAATCTGGTGCACGCCAATCAATCTTGGCCAAGGCACGGAAATACACTTCATCGTTGATCAACTCAGCAGGATCAATATCAGGAGCATAAGTGTGAGGACGAACCGGCGGAGTTAAGTTTGCAACATCATAGACCGGTCGTTCCACACGCTCGTTTTGAAGGTCGTATGCTGGGTGGTATCGGGATAAATCAGTTTCCACCGCAATCTTGCTAGAAAGTGGACGCATTTCCTTTGTCAGAGCATACAGATCTCTCTCACCAAATGCTGAACCGTCTTCCTTGGTGTCAGGAAACCCGGTTAGCACTTCTGCCGGATCAATGTCTGGAACCCAAGCTTTAGCCCTTGTCAGGGCCAAAAGAGCACCTCCTCGGGCAGCCGATTTCTTCACCTCTTCAAGACGAGTTGGTAGAATCGACAAGCTGTTCAAAGTAGCCTTGATGGTTGAAGGAGCCGGTTTACCGAAGGAGGTAGCGCTGATAATCCTTTGCGCCCCAGAGTATAGTTGCTCCACCAAGGTGTAGCAGGCCTTCAGTTTCTTCCGTACGTCATCCCCGAGATGGGAGACACGGCGTCCTACATACAACAAGAAAAGTTAAACCGGTACAAAGCACAGTTTGCAAAGATAACAGACAAGAATTCAGGTTATGCTTACCAAAGATAGCAGAAATCATCAAATCAACTTGGCGCTTTAACCCGGCCAATTCTTCAGTAACCGGGTTAAGAGCTCCTTCGGCATCTTGAACACGTTTTTCAAGATCCTTCCTCTGGACTTCAAAAGCAGTCCGTTCCTCATCAAAGAACTTCTTCAAGTCTTCAGCAGTTTTCAAACTCACTTGAAGAACTTTTTTCGCCTTTGAAGCGGCTGCCTCCGTATCTATAAGCCGGCTTCGAAGTTTACTGTTTTCTACAGCATTCCGGTTCAGCTCAGCCTACAGACAAAATTCAAAAGTAAGGTTAGAATTACAAAGTCTCAAGCACACAACAAAGTTGTCTACTTGACACTTGGGGGCTAATGGCAGTTGAAGTAATCCGGCAAATGCAAATTGAAAATGCAAGTCTCAAGCACACAACAAAGTTGTACACTTGACACTTGGGGGCTAATGGCAGTTGAAGCAATACATCAGAGGCAAGTTTCTACAAGTATCAACTACATAATCAAGTTATCTACTTGATACTTGGGGGCTAATGTGTAATCAGCAGTTCAAAACTGTAAAGTTCCGGATTAACTTCAATAAAGAAGATAAACCGGAACTTGGGGGCTGGCCTAAGGTAAAGATACGTTGGAAAAGCAAAGTCAGAACAGGAAAACTTACTTCGTATTTCTCTCTCATCAAATTTACTAAGCTGGCTTCATAGTCCCGGCTGCTGTGGAGCCGGCTCAAGTATCCGTAATAAAGGTCTTGAGCACTCATACTCGAAAGACCGGATATGTCTGTACTCCACTTCCCCTTTTCCTGAGTTACTTTCTCCGCTTTAGCAGTGTGCTTTGCTAAAACGGTGGGTTTGGCTGGCGCAGCATAAGCAGTGCCAGTAACCACAACATCAGGGGAAGTGGGTGCATTTGGAGGTGTAGCTTCAGCTTGAGCCGGATCAGGAGACCCCGGGTTAACTTGAGGAGAGCTAACCCGGGCCGGACTTGGTGGATCTTGGGCAGCATCAGTGGCAGGAATATCAAGAACAGGTTCTTGAACCGGAGTGATAGGAGTATCTTCAGGAGGGATAATTGTTGACGGCTCAATTACTGGTTCATCAGTAGAAGGGTCAGCAACAGGCTTCTTACCCTTAGCTCTTTTGCTGGGTTTCGGTTTGCTGGAAAAACAAGCAAAGATAAGTCAGCATTATAAAGAAAAAGAAGATTATAAACCGGAAGAAGTAAAGAGAATTACCCTGGGACAGTCTTCAAAGGTGGAAGCTGTGTCGCAGTTGATTCGCCAGATGAAGACAGTGGAGTTTCCTGATAATCAGGATCAGTCGGTTTAAGTGGTTTTCTGATAAGACCGGCCTTGGGGTGAAGAAGAGTTGGAGAGAGCATCACCTCAGCGCGGCGTTTTCGAGCCGGAGTTAGCGAAATTCCAGAGGATTCCACTGCCAAGCCGCTATGGCGAGTGGTCCGGCGCAAGGCTTCGTGCTGTTGTTTCTTCAAAGTAAAATTGGGATCCAACTTAGCATAAGGATGAGAAAATTGATACTTTCTAACAGTCCGACGGTTCTTTTGAGGAGGGGGTTCTGAATCGGAAGAAATAAGGGTTACCTCAATCTCCGCCGGGTTATCACCTTCGAGTGGATCCTGTGAAAAGGGCATCATTAGAGATATGAACAAGTATATAAAGGCAAAATGTAAACCGGAGTAAGGCGTACCTCGGAGTCCGGATCATCATCTTCAGAAGGAGAACCGGCGTCAACGGCTGCTTTCCTTTTCTTATTTGCAGGAGTCTTTCGGCGAGTTTGCCTTGCAGGTTTTTCCTGAGGCTTCCTCCTCCAGAAAGGATCATCAGCCTAAATGAAAAAAAAAGAGGAAGGCAAGTAAAAGACGGTTCAAAAAGGACGGTTTATAAAGTACAAGTTAAAGACATATACCTCAGGCTGTTTATTTTTCTTGAAGTATGGGGCCAAGCCAACTCTAGTGCAATCTGTTAGAGCGGGATTGACAATCTTCTTGGCCGATTCAATTACTTCCGATTCAGACAATTTCTCCTTAGAAAATCTCTGAGGGTCATCCGATTTACCGGAGTAATTGCACATCAAATCAGGGCGCCGGCTTAAGGGAAGGATACTCCATGATAACCAGCAACGAAGGAAATCTGTGCCGATCAGGCCGTTCGCCATGAAAGCCCTCAGCTTGGAGAGTTGAGAAGAAAACTGGATCCGTTCAGCAGCGCTTAATCGTTGCGGCAAGGGGTGATTTGCCGGGATACGAGTTTCACGATAACCCGGCAAAGGGTTTTCACCTTCAGGGGATGTGTCTATACAATAGAACCAAGACTTATTCCAGTCCTTGGGGTGAGTGTGTAACGAGGCGTGAGAGAAAACTGCATCCCTCCTTTTTTGAATACTGATACCACCAAGCTCTTGGTGAGGCCCGCTGGTGAACTCAGTACGCCGGTTTGCGTGGAAGAAATCCCGAAAAAGATCAACCGAAGGCTCTTCTTGCAGATACGCTTCAGAAAAAACTTGGAAATCACAAATATTGGAAACGGAGTTCGGTCCGATATCCTGTGGATGCAGCTGGAAGGTGGCAAGGACGTCCCGAAAAAATTTTGAACCGGGGGGAGAGAAACCCGTGGAGATGTGATCCAGAAATACAATCACTTCCCCGGACCTAGGAGCGGGAGGACACTCATTACCCGGAGCGCGCCATTTCAATTCGGCCTGAGGACCTAACGTACCAATGCTTGATAGTTTGACTAAATCCTCTTCAGTCACGACAGAACGAACCCAGTCGCATGAAACGTACTGTTTAGCCATTGGAGCAAAGTGCTGAAGAAGAGAAAAGTGCAAAGACGGATTATGAAAAAGCAAACGATCCGGGATTTGTTCATGATATGCAATGGTTAAAATGGAGAATTATTTGGCAAGATTAAACCGGTAATTACGAAACAGAGTTTTATCATTTCCGGTTTAAATGGCAGTTGAAGAAGAATAGTTTAAAGTTATTGCATCAGGTTACATCATTTCCGGTTTATGACATGATGATCTAAACCGGAGCATATTTAGTAGATCTATTGAAGAGAAAAACAAGTTTTCAACGCATTACTAAGGAAAAATAGATCTGAGCATACGGAGATAAAGAAACGAAAATTGCATGGGAAATCTACAGAGGTCCAATTCAGGGCAGATGAGTTTATAGGAGATGCATAAAAAGGAAACCTAAAGCAGACAGACGGCGGAAGTAAAAACAACAAGATTTAAGGGGCAAGGTGCAACAGTTAAATACGCGGAACTAGTACAGAAGGTTCTAATGGTGGAGTTCTAAAAGGCAGAAGCTCTAATGGTGGAATGGAGAAAACTACATGGTTATTATGGTGAGATCTAATCTGGTGCTGAGCGAGAGACCTACAGATTAGGGCCTAAAGATTACAAGGTTTTCATGTACTAAGATCTACGAAGGGACAAGAGCTTCATCGACAGCCCTAATGGCGGAAGAACACGGGCGAAGCAATGGCGGACACGGATCTACCGAGGGGTGGATGAACGTACCAGGGACAGCGAGAATCGGCGGCGGAGAAAATCTGGTCAAGGCTCAGGTTGATGCAGCGGCCGGTCGAAGGCTGAAGATCCTGCGGTCGTCGGCGGCGTTCTTGAGCTCAAGCAGCAATGGAGTTCTTACGGGTCAGGAAGCGGAAGGAGGAAGAAGACGTGAGAAGGAAGAATGAGGAGGGGCGGCATTATTTATAGACAGAGAGGTGGATATGAAGCGACAGGTGCGGTAATCAAGGGAGAAAAATCGGATAAAGATCCGTTGAACGCCTCGATTCTCGGGATAACCATTAAAAACAAGTTACAGTACAGCTCGCGGCGTTAAATGCGGAGATGATGTCATTGTCAGACCTTAATGATTTTGAAGGATGACGTCAGAGCCGGTTTACAAAAAATGAAGACAAGAGAAATTGCAGGAGACGATGGAGATTGATATGAACAAGTTCAAATCATTCTGGGGCCTAATGTCAGGGATATGGTTAATAGGTATAAACCGGATATTGTAAACCGGCTTAGTTATATCCTACTTGGTTTGTTATTAGTAGAGATTACGGCCCATAAGATTTCAGGGCCCATGTATAGAAATACGGTTTGTAAACCGCCAGAGAGATGTAACTTGAGAAATAAGAAAGGAAGAGCAGAGACCGAGGCGGACACGATTATGAGCCGGCCTCGGGACTCTGTAAACCGGACCAGGCGTCACCTCTATATAAAGGGACGACCCGGCACCGGTTCAAGGACAAGCAACAATCAATCCGTCGAGACGCAGGCAAGCGATTCCGCTCCCTGTAATCCGACGCCCAAGTAATACCAAACCAACTAGACGTAGGCTTTTACCTTCTCGAAGGGGCCGAACTAGTATAAAGCCTTTTGTGTCCTTTGTGCGCCATGAACCCTTTCAAGCTAACCCGTGCGATGGTTCCATCATCAAGTCCGTTAAACCGGACATCTGCCGTGTTAATTCCACGACAGATTTGGTATTCTAAATGTCAATCTCTCTTCAAAGTCGTTAACTCTTCAAATCTTCGGAGTATCCACTGTTGTAGCTTCAACACTCCTAATGCATGGTGAAATCATCTTTACTCCGAAGTGGTCAAAATGGAAAGGGTATTGTCTAACTATTTAAGGTAAAAGGGGAGATTTGACAAAGCTCGGAAAAGAAGAGAGGTCAAGAATCTTTTTGAAAATAAAGTTTTAGATAAAATTCTTTCCTATGGGCTTGCCAGTTTCTAGGGTCACGTCCTACAGTCAACATGTGCTCTGATACCATCTTGTAGCGACCTGACCCGAATGGATAAAGTCTCTGTGCTTAAGTGTCATCCCTGGATCGGTATGCTGACACACACAGTACTTGAGGATTTATAACAGAGGTAAATCACATGTATAAAGTAACGTAAATACTATTACCTCAATCCATATAGCGGAAGTAACAACAACGTTGTGGGTTCCCATCAACACAAACGACAAAGTTGAGTGTAGACAGCGCAACCCTAACGTAACACTTACTCGTCGAATAAATTCCTGCAACACGAGACGTTGCAGCCATGTAGGCCAGTACATTGAATGTACTGGCAAATTCACACTGTAGCAGTAATGATGAACAATGCCTACAGCTACATGCATATTTGGCTGGTGGAGGCTGTAAGGTTTAATTTTTGCATAAAGCTAGTTTTTCCCTAGAACAAAGGAATACATTTTATCTACTACTCAGTTTAGTTAAGCAATATTGAGAATGGTACCCCCATCTCAAATCCCCAAGTTACAAAAATTAATAACCCAACAATTTTATTAGATCAAGTGATGAGATCAACAAATAATCCACTTCTAGATACTCAAAGATGTCCATAACCGGGGTACGACTACTCATGAATAGATTGTACACTCTGCCGAGGTTCTACACTTTTCCCCACAAGACTCGTCCGCATCCACGAACGGAAGATCGTGACACCGTCTTTTAGAAGCATTAACTCTTTACTCCTGGTAGATCGGTACACCTATATTCGTTACATCTGCTAGTCTACCACTGAAAGAGCTCACACAACATACTCAACTATGCCAGAGCCCATAATGGCTTGTGGCCGCACACGGAAGTTTCTAGGCATGAAAATATCATATGATCCTTTTGAGCCTGAGTGGGATTCCTTGGACAACACTAGTATATCCCCAGGTGTCCGGGCAAGCCACTGGTCCATCCCCGGGGTGCCCTCGCAAACCACTAGTTCATCCCCAGGGTGCCACAACCAATCCACCCAGATGTGTATTAAAGTTTCCACCTTAAGTTTCCCTTAGTTAAATATCGCTCTCGCATCTTCCATGAATCTCACATACCAATCCACGTCTACAAGCATGGCTAAGCAATAAGTAACAAAGCGTATATTCCCTTGGGTTGATCCCAGGTCATTGGGTTCCTACCTCATGAAATACATAGCAATACCACATGTAACGAAGTCCTACTCATGCAAGTGTTTGAGGATAGAACTAATGCAATAAAAACTGGGTATTGGAAAGTATGATCAAAGTATGAACTTGCCTTGTACTGATGATGTAGATTCGTCGCACTCAGAACTCGTGATAGATCTACTCGTCACACTCCGTTCAATCTATCATAAGCAAACAGTAGTAACCACACATAAGTAATCACTTAGAAGATCGACAAGAACGAAAAAACACTTCGGAAGATTTCGAAAACAAGTGAATAACTCTTGTAACCGAAGACAATTTCTAGGAGTACAAAAATTAAATTAATTTGGCGTATCACAAAGTTTAGGTTAAGAGCTTCGATTTGCAAAAAGAATCAACTGAAACGGAGTTACGGTTAAAAAGATATGATCAAAAGAAGTTTGAAAATGTATTTGAACAAATTTCAAAATTTGAAAGTTGCAAAAAATTTATTTGATAGATTCACTGGATATGTGAGATGAAGACGAAAATCTAGGCGTTGCTTTCATCTAATTTGGATGAACGAGTAAAAAGTTATGACTATTTGAAAAATCATGGCCAAGCTGTTTTAGAGAAGAAAAATATCTATGGCTAAAAGAAATTCTAGGTCTAATGTATAAATACATAGACTAATTGATAATCTAATTATTCTAGCATACTAGTCTAGAAATAATAAGCTACGGGAGTATATAAAAAATACAAAGAATGATACCTTTATAAGGTAGAGAAAAGATAACTTCAGAGATAGGAGACGACCTCCAGAATTCCCGCCGGAGAGAAGAAATATTTTTTTAAGTGAATCTAGTCAAACCAAAATATTGATTTAATCCAAATCAGATGATTTTTGGAGGCTCTATGGGTTTATATTTATCGGTGGAATAGACGCTTATGGGTCAAAAGGCTAGGCAATGTGGGAAACATATATGTACATAGATAAAAAGGAATTTAAAATGAACCGCATGGGCTAGTCACGAGCCGGCCGCGCGCGCGTACGCTTCACAGTTTTTTTATTTAAATTCGGACAAAGGAAAAAAGTAAAGAAAAGAAAACAAATAGAAAAGGAAATTGCTGGCTGGGCCTGGCCCATGTAGGAAAAGAAAAAAATGAAATGCCCGCTGTCACTGTACTAGGCACGTGGGCGACAGATAAATAAAGGCGCACGCGCGGTTTTTTTAATATAGAAACAGAAAAGAATAACTAAATAACAAAAATAGAGGAAAATTTTATATAGGCATATTATATATCAAAATTATCAGAAAAAGCTTTCCTACAACATGAACATTTTTCTAGAGTCAAATAAAATACATGAAAATTTAAATAAATCAAAAAGTGCTACTGTTGCAATAAAAACCAATTTAAATCATTTTTTAAAAGCCAAAATGATATCAAATTTATTTATCCCCAATTTTCTACTATAGGGAATCATTTTACCCTATTTTCCATATATTTTATTTTTGGAGGAAAATAATTTGAATAAAATCCAATAACTCAAATTTGAAAATGAGTTTCAGAATATTTCAAAAGAACTTCCAACTCATATTTCTTATAATTTGAAGAAGTCATTTTATACAATCTCAAGGAAAATCATTGAGTTGCATGAAGTTTCTGAATTTGGAATATTTTCAAATGAAATTCAATTCTCTTCAAAAACCCTTTTCATTTATTTAAATGGAAGAAGTCATATCATCTTCACTCTAGGGTTTTGTGATGAAATGCATTTGAATTCACAGAGAACATAAAGGCAGGGTGAAAGTTTTGGGAAAGTCATTATATTACCTCTCATTTAACTTTCAAAATTTTCAAATTTCACTCAATTTCACACATCACATCACACAAGGAATCAAAACTATCTATTCAATTTCACATTCAAAAATTTAGAATTATGGAATGTTAAACTACCGGTACGGAGGTTATGATGTCAGGAATGATATGGTGATGGCATGTAGGATAGGGGCAACCTCTTGGCAAACCAATTATGCCACTGGATAGATAGGAAGTTTCTAGTTGAAAATGATATAAAGATCATCGACAACGTATGCACTGTTTTCAAACGGTGATCAAAACAATATGCAATGCAAAACTGTTGAAAACAACAACATGCCAACTTGGATGCAACATTTAAATATGCTACAGGAACTATTCATGGCATAAATGAGCATGGCAAGCATGTACAAAATTCACTTAACAAAACTCCCTCACTGAACATGTTACAAAGACCTACAGAGATGATGATAGCATCTATGCAAAATGGCAAGTTATGCTGACAGTTTCATCCTTAGCAAAATAAACATGGCATGGCAGAAACATATTTATGACAACAGGTTTGCAATCTTGGTGCACTCACCAAAGTGCACTTCATGGGTGTCTCAACCTCGGACTCGAACTCGTCTCCCGGTGCTACCCTAAGAATAACAAGCATGCACATAAACACACATGACATGGAAATGAACACATGCTACATGCACGTCAAATACAAATGCATAAGAAGAACACAATGAACGGAACTATGGGGCTACCGATACGGTGGTTATGATGTCGAGAATGATATGGTGAAGGCATGACTGATGGGGGCAAACATGAATGCATAAGAACACAATGAACGGAGCTATGGGGCTACCAGTACGGAGGTTATGATGCCGGGAATGATATGGTGATGGCATGAAGGATAGGGGCAAGCTCTTGGCAAACCAAGTAAGCCACTGGATGGATTGGAATATTCTAGTTGAAAACGATATAAAGATCATCAATAACGGATGCACGGTTTTCAAATGGTGATTAAAACAATACGCAATGCAAAACTGTTAAAAACATCAACATGCCAACTTGGATGCAACATTTAAATATCCTACATGAACTATTCATGGCATAAATGAGCATGCCAAGCATGTACAAAATGCACTTAACAAAACTCCCTTACTGAACATGTCCCAAAGACCTACAGATATGATGATAACATCAATACAAAACGACAAGTTGTGCTGACAGTTTCAGACTTTCCAAAATAAACTTGGCATAGCAGAAACATATTTATGACAACATGTTTGCAAGCTTGTTGCACTCACCAAAGTGCACTTCATGGATATCTCGACCTCAGACTCGCACTCGTCTCCCAGTTCAACCCAAAGAATAACAAGCATCCACATAAACACACATGACATGGAAATAAACACATGACATGAATGCATAAGAAGAACACAATGAATGGAGCTATGGGGCTACCTGTACGGAGGTTATGATTAGGGTCAAGCTCTTGGCAAACCAAGTATGCCACTTAATAGATTGCAAGATTCTAGTTGAAAACAATATAAAGATCATCGAGAACGGACACACGGTTTTCAAACGGTGACCAAAACAATATGCAATGCAAAACTATTAAAAACAGCAACATGCCAACTTGGATGCAACATTTAAATATGCTACAGGAACTATTCATGGCATAAATGAGCATGTCAATCATGTACTAAATGCACTTAACAAAACTCCCTTACTGAACATGTTCGAAAGACCTACAGATATGATGATAGCATAAATGCGAAACGACAAGTTATGCTGAAAGTTTGAGACTTAGCAAAATAAACAAGGCATGGCATAAACATATTTATGACAGCATGCTTGCAAGCTTGTTGCACTCACCAAAGTGCACTTCATGGGTGTCTCAACCTCACACTCGAACTCGCCTCCCGGTGCTACCCAAAGAATTACAAGCCTATACATAAACACACATGACATGGAAATAAACACATGCTACATGCACTTTGAACATGAATGCATAAGAAGAACACAATGAATGGAGCTATGGGGCTACCGGTACGGAGGTTATGATGTCGGGAATGATATGGTGATGGCATGAAGGATAGGGGCAAGCTCTTGGTAGACCAAGTATGCCACTAGATAGATTGTAAGATTCTAGTTGAAAATGATATAAAGATCATCGAGAACGGATGCAGGGTTTTCAAACGGTTATCAAAACAATATGCAATGCAAAACTGTTAAAAACAGCAACATGCCAACTTGGATGCAACATTTAAATATGCTACATGAGCTATTCATGGCATAAATGAGCCTCGCAATCATGTACTAAATGCACATAACAAAACGCCCTTATTGAACATGTTCCAAAGACCTACATATATGATGATAGCATCAATGCAAAACGGCAAGTTATGCTGAAAGTTTCAGACTTAGCAAAATAAACATGGCATGGCAGAAACATATTTATGACAGCATGTTTGCAAGCTTGTTGCACTCACCAAAGTGCATTTCATGGGTGTCTCGACCTCACACTCAAACTCGTCTCCCGGTGCTACCCTAAGAATAACAAGCATCCACATAAACACACATGGCATGGAAATGAACACATGCTACATGCACTTTAAACATGAATGCATAAGAAGAACACATTGAACGGAGCTATGGTGCTATCGGTACAGATGTTATGATGTCGGGAATGATATGTGATGGCATGAAGGGTAGGGCAAGCTCTTGGCAAACCAGGTATGCCACTTTATAGATTGGAAGATTATAGTTGAAAACGATATAAAGACCATCGAGAATGGATGCACGGTTTTCAAATGGTGATCAAAACAATATGCAATGCAAAATTGTTTAAAACACCAACATGCCAACTTGGATGCAACATTTAAATATTCTACATGAATTATTCATGGTATAAATGAGCATGCCAAGCATGTACAAAATGCAATTAACAAAACTCCCTTACTGAACATTTTCCAAAGACCTACATATATGATATCAATGCAAAATGGCAAGTTATGCTGACAATTTCAGACGTCGCAAAATAAACATGGCATGGCAGAAACATGTTCATGACAACATGTTTGCAAGCTTGGTGCACTCATCAAAGTGCACTTCCATATATTTTATTTATCCCCAATTTTTGAAAAGCCAAAATGATATCAAATTTATTTATCCCCAATTTTCTACTATAGGGAATCATTTTACCCTATTTTCCATATATTTTATTTTTGGAGAAAAATAATTTGAATAAAATCCAATAACTCAAATTTGAAAATGAGTTTCAGAATATTTCAAAAGAACTTCCAACTCATATTTCTTATAATTTGAAGAAGTCATTTTATATTCTCTCAAGGAAAATCATTGAGTTGCATGAAGTTTCTGAATTTGGAATATTTTCAAATGAAATTCAATTCTCTTCAAAAACCCTTTTCATTTATTTAAATGGAAGAAGTCATATCATCTTCACTCTAGGGTTTTGTGATGAAATGAATTTGAATTCACAGAGAACATAAAGGCAAGGTGAAAGTTTTGGGAAAGTCATTATATTCCCTCTCATTTAACTTTCAAAAGTTTCAAATTTCATTCAATTTCACATATCACATCACACAAGCAATCAAAACTATCTATTCAATTTCACATTCCAAAATTTAGAATTATGGATGTTACACTACCGTTACGGAGGTTATGATGTCAGGAATGATATGGTGATGGCATGTAGGATAGGGGCAAGCTCTTGGCAAACCAATTATGCCACTGGATAGATTGGAAGTTTCTAGTTGAAAACGATATTAAGATCACCGAGAACGGATGCATGGTTTTCAAACGGTGATCAAAAAAATATGCAATGCAAAACTGTTAAAAACAACAACATGCCAACATGGATGCAATATTTAAATATGCTACAGGAACTATTCATGGCATAAATGAGCATGCCAATCATGTACTAAATGCACCTAACAAAACTCCCTTACTGTACATGTTCCAAAGACCTACACCTATGATAATAGCATCAATGCAAAATGGCAAGTTATGCTGAAAGTTTCAGACTTAGCAAAATAAACATTGCATGGCAGAAACATATTTATGACAACATGTTTGCAAGCTTGTAGCACTCACCAAAGTGCACTTCATGGGTGTCTCGACCTCACACTCGAACTCGTCTCCCTGTGCTACCCTAAGAATAACAAGCATCCAAATGAACACACACGACACAGAAATGTACACATGCTACATGCACTTCAAACATGAATGCATAAGAAGAAGACCTATGGGGCTACCGGTACGGAGGTTATGATGTCGGGAATGATATGGTGATGGAATGAAGGATAGGGGAAAGCTCTTGACAAACCAAGTTTGCCACTAGATAGATTGGTAGTTTTGAGTTGAAAACGAAATAAAGATCATCGAGAACAGATGCACGGTTTTCAAATGGTGATCAAAACAATATGCAATGCAAAACTGTTAAAAACAGCAACATGCCAACATGGATGCAACATTTAAATATGCTACAGGAACTATTCATGGCATAAATGAGCATCGCAATCATGTACTAAATGCACTTAACAAAACTCCCTTACTGAACATGTTCCAAAGACCTACATATATGATGATAGCATCAATGCAAAATGGCAAGTTATGCTGAAAGTTTTAGACTTAGGAAAAAAATATGGCATGGCAGAAACATATTTATGACAACATGTTTGCAAGCTTGTTGCACTCACCAAAGTTCACTTCATGGGTGTCTCGACCTCACACTCGAACTCGTCTCCCGGTGCTACCCTAAGAATAACAAGCATCCACATAAACACACATGGCATGGAAATGAACACATGCTGCATGCACTTCAAACATGAATGCATAAGAAGAACACAATGAACGGAGCTATGGGGCAACCAGTACACGGGTTATGATGTTGGGAATTATATGGTGATGGCATGGAGGATAGGGGCAAGCTCTTGGCAAACCAAGCATGCCACTGTGTTGATTGGAAGATTCTAGTTGAAAACAATATAAAGATCATTGAGAACGGATGCACGGTTTTCAAACGGTGATCAAAACAATATGCAATGCCAAACTATTAAAAACAACAACATTCCAACTTGGATGCAACATTTAAATATGCTACATGAACTATTCATGGCATAAATGAGCATGGCAATCATGTACTAAATCCACTTAACAAAACTCCCTTACTGAACATGTTCCAAAGACTACAGATATGATGATAGCATCAATGCAAAACGGAAAGTTGTGCTGAAAGTTTCATACTTGGCAAAATAAACATGGCATGTCAGAAACATATTAATCACAACATGTTTGCAAGCTTGATGCACTCACCATAGTGCACTTCATTGGTGTCTCGACCTCACACTCGGACTCGTCTCTTGCTGCTACCCTAAGAATAACAAGCATCCACATAAACACATATGGCATGGAAATGAACACCTTCTAGATGCACTTCAAAGATGAATGCATAAGAAGAACACAACGAACGAAGCTATGGCGCTACCGGTATGAAGGTTATGATGTCGGGAATGATATGGTGATGTCATGAAGGAGAGAGGCAAGCTATAGTTGAAAATGATTTAAAGATCATCGAGAATGGATGCACGGTTTTCAAACAATGATCAAAACAATATGCAATGCAAAACTGTTAAAGACAGCAACATGCACACATGGATGCAACAATTGAATATGCTACATGAATTATTTATGGCATAAATGAGCATGCCAAGCATGTACAAAATGCACATAACAAAACTCCCTTACTGAACATGTTCCAAAGACCTACAGATATGATGATAACATCAATGCAAAATGGCAAGTTATGCTGACAGTTTCTGACTTCGCAAAATAAACATGGCATGGCAGAAACATATTTATGACAACATGTTTGCAAGCTTGTTGCACTCAGCAAAGTGCACTTCATTGCTGTCTCAACCTCAGACTTCATCCCGTCTCCCGGTGCAACCCAAAGAATAAAAAGCATCCACATAAACACACATGACATGGAAATAAACACATGCTACATGCACTTCGAACATGAATGCATAAGTAGAACACAATGAACGGAGCTATGCGACTACCGGTACGGAGGTTAAGACGTCGGGAATGATATGGTGATGGAATGAAGGATAGGGGGTAACTCTGGGAAAACATAGTATGCCACTAGATAGATTGGTAGTTTCTAGTTGAAAACGATATAAAGATCATCGAGAACGGAAGCACGATTTTCAAATGGTGATCAAAACAATATGCAATGCAAAACTGTTACAAACAACAACATGCCAACTTGGATGCAACATTTAAATATGCTACAGGAACTATTCATGGCATAAATGAGCATGGCAATCATGTACTAAATGCACTTAACAAAACTCCCTTACTGAACATGTTCCAAAGACCTACACATATGATAATAGCATCAATGCAAAACATTATCATTGCAAAACGAAAGCTATGCTGAAAGTTTCAGACTTAGCAAAATAAACATGGCATGGCAGAAACATATTTATGACATCATGTTTGCAAGCTTGTAGCACTCACCAAAGTGCACTTCATGGGTGTCTCGACCTCACACTCAAACTCGTCTCCCGGTGCTACCCTAAGAATAACAAGCATCCAAATGAACACCCACATCACGGAAATGAACACATGCTACATGCACTTCAAACATGGATGCATAAGAAGAACACAATGAATGGAGCTATGGGGCTACTGGTACGGAGGTTATGATGTCGGGAATGATATGGTGATGGCATGAAGGATAGGGGAAAGCTCTTGGCAAACCAAGTATGCCACTGGATATATTGGTAGTTTCGAGTTGAAAACGATATAAAGATCACCGAGAACGGATGCAAGGTTTTCAAATGGTGATCAAAACAATATGCCATGCAAAACTGTTAAAAACAGCAACATGCCAACTTGGAAGCAATATTTAAATATGCTATAGGAAATATTCATGGCATAAATGAGCATCGCAATCATGTACTAAATGCACTTCACAAAACTCCCTTACTGAACATGTTCCCAAGACCTACAGATATGATGATAACATCAATGCAAAATGGCAAGTTATGCTGACAATTTCAGACGTCGCAAAATAAACATGGCATGACAGAAACATATTTATGTCAACATGTTTGCAAGCTTTTGCACTCACCAAAGTGCACTTCATGAGTGTCTCGACCTCACACTCTAACTCCTCTCCTGGTGCTACCGTAAGAATAACAAGCATCCACATAAACACACATGGCATGGAAATGAACACATGCTGCATGCACTTCAAACATGAATGCATAAGAAGAACACAATGAACGGAGCGATGGGTATACCAGTACCGAGGTTATGATGTCAGGAATGATATAGTGATAACATGGACGATAGGGCAAGCTCTTGGCAAAGCAAGTATGCCACTATATAGATTCGAAGATTCTAGTTGAAAACGATATAAAGATCATCGAGAACGAATGCACGGTTTTCAAACGGCGATCAAAACAATATGCAATGCCAAACTATTAAAAATAGCGACATGCCAACTTGGATGCAACATTTAAATATGCTACAAGAACTATTCATGGCATAAATGAGCATGGCAATCATGTACTAAACGCACTTAAAAAAACTCCCTTACTGAACATCTTCCGAAGACTACAGATATAAAGATAACATCAATGCAAAATGGAAAGTAGTGCTGAAAGTTTCATACTTAGCAAAATAAACATGGCATGTCAGAAACGTATTTATGATAGCATGTTTGCAAGCTTGTAGCACTCACCAAAGTGCACTTCATGGGTGTCTCGACCTCACACTCAAACTCGTCTCCCGGTGCTACCCTAGGAATAACAAACATCCAAATAAACACACACGGCACGGAAATGAACACATGCTACATGCACTTCAAACGTGAATGCATAAGAAGAACACAATGAATGGAGCTATGGGGCTACCGGTACGAAGGTTATGATGTCAGGAATGATATGATGCTGGCATGAAGGATAGGGGAAAGCTCTTGGCAAACCAAGTATGCCACTGGATAGATTGGTAGTTTCGAGTTGAAAACGAAATAAAGATCATCGAGAACGGATGCACGGTTTTCAAATGGTGATCAAAACAATATGCAATGCAAAACTGTTAAAAACTGCAACATGCCAACTTGGATGCAACATTTAAATATTCTATAGGAACTATTCATGGCATAAATGAGCATCGCAATCATGTACTAAATGCACTTAACAAAACTCCCTTACTGAACATGTTCCAAAGACCTACATATATGATGATAGCATAAATGCAAAACAACAAGTTATGCTGAAAGTTTTATACTTAGGAAAATAAACATGGCATGGCAGAAACATATTTATGATAGCATGTTTGCAAGCTTGTTGCACTCACCAAAGTGCACTTCATGAGTGTCTCGACATCACACTCGAACTCGTCTCCCAGTGCTACCCTAAGAATAACAAGCATCCACATAAGCACACATGGCATGGAAATGAACACATGCTGCATGCACTTTAAGCATGAATGCATAAGAAGAACACAATGAACGGAGCTATGGGGTAACCAGTATGGAGGTTATGATGTCGGGAATGATATGGTGATGACATGGAGGATAGGGGCAAGCTCTTGGCAAACCAAGTATGTGTCAGGCCCAAGATGCGATTCTATCCCGATCACGTGACACTTACGTGATTGGGGCACAACCGCATTTCGGGCGCTTAGCAAGATAGATATCATTATATCGTACCATTACGTACATACATGGGGGATACAACAATACATACAAGGCATCCGACTATGGATGCAAACAAGAAAAGCACAAAGACATCCATCTGCTATCCCAGGCTGTTGACCCGGAACCTAACCCAAGACTGAAGAAGAAGAAGAAAGAACTTCAACACAACGATCATCGCTCTCACGTCAAGACATTGGAAACCTGCACCTGCAACTGTTGTTGTAGTATCTGTGAGTCACGAGGACTCAGCAATCCCATAACCATGGGTAACAAGACTAGCAAAGCTTAATGGGTAGGAAGAGGTAAAGTGGTGAGGTTGCAGCAGCGACTAAGCAATATGTATGGTGGCTAACTTACGAGTACAAGAATAAGATGAGCATCTACGCAAACGGTCGCAAACTAGTAGTGATCGCTAAAGATCCTGAACTACCTATGAGTCAAACATAACCCCACCGTGTTCTCTTCTCAAAGTGAAAAGAGACAGTCACGGTTACTCACACAGTTGTGTGTTTTACTTCGGATCCTCTGTCAAGTTTTCTACAACCGGACATTAACAAATTCCAATCTGCCACATAACTGCGGGCACGGCTTTCGAAAGATCACAACCCTGCAGGGGTGTCCCTACTTAGCCCATCACAAGCTCTCACGATCAGCAGAAGTAATAATAATATTACCCCTTATCTTAGGGAAGGCCCGATCAGACTCGGAATTCCCGGTGCACAAGACGTTTCGACAATGGTAAAACAAGTCCAGCAAGACCTCCCGGCGTGCCGACACCCTGATAGTAGCCGCCCGTATCTCATCTCAGGCCACGACCGGATGGGACAACCCACGGGAGCCAGATACCTCGAGTTTCCCCGTGGCGGCCCCGCAGTCTGCCCGTTTGGGACCAACACCATCAGCGCTGGCCCCCCTGTATGTAGAAAGAATCCTCGGGTAGCGCTAACTCCCTATGCAATTAATTAGTTAATTAAGTTTTTATTATGTTTCAATAAAACCAATTTTGGGCCTTGCTGGAGGAGTTTTATTCAAAGACGAACTGTCAAGGGGTCCCCATATACCCAACCGTGTAAGGAACGCAAAATCAAGGAACATAATGCCGGTTTATCTGCTCCTAAGGTGGCATGAGTGGAACAAAACACCGAGCAAAAGGCCAAGCCTTCCACCCATGCCCAGTATATAGGTGTGTTAATAATAACAAATATTGTGATATTCCAACAACAAGTTCCAACATGGTACGATCTTCATCTTCACCTGCAAGTAACAATGCTATAAGAGGGCTGAGCAAGCGGGTAACATAGCCAAACAATGGTTTTGCTAGGAAGGTGTCAAAGGTTAGAGGTTTCATGGCAACAAGGAGAGGGGCTAACAATAATGATGGGTAGCGCGATATATAACGATAGCATCGAGACAACTAAGCATGGCAATGATAGTAAAGGTATCCAAGGGTATGGTCATCTTACCTGAGATCCCGCAAGGAAGACGAATGAGTCCATGAAGAAGACGAAGAAGAAACCTTGAAGACGAACCACGTGTAGACGAACGAATCCTCACGATCGCAATGGAACAAGTACTAACAAGAAGAAGCAAGCAATACGGTAAACACACAACACAAGAACATGACAATATGATCAACCAAGTATGATGCAAGACAAGTCTATACATGATGCAATACATGGCAAGGGATGAAGCACACGAGAACAACACAAGCCAATAAGTTTAAATGAGGCCGGAATCAACATATAACAAATCCGGTAAATCCTCATATGCATAATTTGAAATTAGTCCAGATCTGAACAAACCTTAAGTTAAAGTTGTTAAACAGCAAGTTATCATGCACCATGATGATCTACACGAAATTCTAGTCAAGTTTCATATAAAGTTTGTTTAATTCGAAGCTACGGCCTAGAAGATATGAGCAAGACAAGACAAGCAAGGCAACGGTGCAAGAGGCACCCAGACATGAAGCAAACACACTCCAAACATGAAAACAACATGATATTATGATTCTACATGCAAAATCACACAAGTTTCATATAGGGCACACTCAAAACGGAGCAACGGGCTAAAAGATACACATGAAACAAGATATAACAACAAGCTGAAGTTAACAGCCACATAGCAACTTTGGAGCAAGGTAAATATAAGCTACAGCACCCAATCATGGTAACAAGAAGCATGGATGTGTGATGGGCCTCGAACCCCTCGTTGGTTACCCCAAGTGGAAGGTGTAAGATGCAGTAAGTAGAAGTGTTTTCCCTTAGCAAAGATGCCAAGGATCGAATCCCCAGAGACTCCTAGGTTCAACAAGTAGGTGTCAATTGCTACGGTGCCAGATTAGTAGCAATCAACGTGGACCTGCACACAGATACAAATAACTTTGCTCCCAACGAGTACAAAGAGGTTGTCAATCCCTCCGGCCTTGTAGTTCACAAAGGATTAAAAGCAATGATAGTAGTGATAGATAATGTTTTGCAATAGTAGGTAAATAGCGAAAAGTAAATAGTGGATGTGATCAAGGATGGTAATATGGACCGGAGTCTCATGATGTTCACTAGTGATGTCTCTCTCCCAAAAGACGATAAAATAGCTATGTGAGGTAAACAAATTACAGCTGGGCAATTGACAGGACCACAAACGCAAACCAATGCTGACTACATTGCAAGAAAGGTTGAGGTTCAAAGCATGGGCGGTACGCCCAAGTAAGTAGACCGAAATCCATCAATATCTACTACTAATCATCCACCTTGAGATATCTATCCAGAACATCTCGCTGGTATTAAGTTGCGAGTCCCACCCATAGTGTAAACTCAATGCAACAGACAACTGCATTAAAAGAACTTTGCGTAAAGTAAACAATCCTTGCACCCGCGGGCACAAGCACCGTTGTTTTCCAACTTGTGGCAACAACACATCCCCTAGACTCATGTTTCTGTCACTCAAGCTAGTCATCGAGGGGCATGAACCCATAATCGAGCATAACGTTCCCTCTTGGAGTCACTACCTATTACTCGGCCAAAGCAATAAATAACAACGGAGAACATGCAAGAATTACTTATGAACAAAAATATTAAAGAGGTGAATCAAATATATTACTCAAGATCAATCTGAACATAATCTCATAATGCATCGGATCCCAGCAAACTCAACATAGCAACAGCATAAGGATTACATAGGTGCCTCGATCATGTAGGGCAGCTCACGAGGACTAATTAGTGAAGCACAAGAACGGGAGGAGAACATCACATAGCTACTGGTCATGGACTCATGGTCCAAGGGAGACTACTCACAACTCATCCGGGAGGCGACTGTGGTGGTGGAGAAGCTCCCGGTGGTGATCCTCCCCTCCGGCAGGGTGCCGGGAAGAGTTCTCCTGGTGCTCCCGATCTTGGAAGCGGCGGCGGCGGCGGAACAGAGATGGGATCGCGAAAAGAGTTCCTGTTCTGAGGGTTATGGACGACCCTTTAAATATATGCCAAAGTAGGGCATCAGGGGAGCTTCGGGGGGCCCAGGCGCCCCCCCGGCGCGGCCCGAGGGGGCGCCGCCAGGGCGCCTGGAGCCCTGGTGGCCCCCCCAGGCTGCCCTTCGGACGCAGTGTTGTTTCCCGAACGCTGATTTTTTATATAATTTTTTTGGATTTTTCTGGGCAGTTCTCGAAACGTGAAAACCTGAAATACAAAAACAGCCGAAAACAGAAACTTGCACTGGGGTGCACTGGATTAGTAAGTTAGTCCAAATATGATCAAAAGTGTATGGAAGTGTATGAATATCATAGCAATATCACCCAAAAGTGGCATGGAGCAAGCAGAAATTATAGATACGTTTTGCACGTATCAACATCCCCAAGCTTAATTCCGGCTCGTCCTCGAGTAGGTAAATGATAACAAGAATAATTTCTGTGGTGACATGCTATTAACCATATAGGACTTTTCATAGTCATATGACAAAAGCTTACTAAGACAATGATTCTAAGTAATTAAGTTGCCTCATGAGAAAATCACAAATGACTAAAAGTTTTACAACATGAAACTGAAACATCAAAAAGATTTGCAATGAACATGATGTGCAAATATGATAAAGTGATATCTAGCTTGCCCCCTTTAGTGATGCAAAACATAAATGCAGGGGCACCTTCAAGGTTCAACTGATGACTAGATACAATCATTTCAGAATAAACGATATCACAATCATGCAAAAGACAATGCTACTTTGGGACAATGCACATTAAACTTAGAATGACAATCATGCTCTCAGTAGTTGGTGCTTCAACATAAAAGTAAAAGAATGGTTATGTGCTAGAGCTTTTTATTTTGAAAACATGGAAGCAATTGTGTCAACGGTAGTAGTACTTCATATGTGTCATGCATAAAACATCCTATAAGTTGCAAGCCTCATGCATCGAATACTAATAGTGCTCGCACCTTGTCCTAATTAGCTCGGATTTCCATGGGTTATCATTGCATTGCATATGTTTCAACCAAGTGTCACAAAGGGGTACATCTATGCCACCTGTACAAAGGTCCAAGGAGATAAATCGCATTTGATTTCTCGTTTTTTGATAGATCTCAACTTGAGGACATCCATACCGGGACAACATAGAAAATAGATGATGGACTCCTCTTAAATGCATAAGCATATTCTCATAAGAGATTGAGGATTAAGGTCCAAGCTAAAACTTCCACCATGATGCATGGCTTTGGTTGGCGGCCCAATGTTCTTCTCTAACAATATGCATATTAATTCAACCCACAACAAATCACCCTTACTTCTGACAAGACGAACATGCATAGCAACTCACATGATATTCAACAAAAGTGTGACAGTTGATGGCGTCCCCAGAAACATGGTTACCGCTCAGCAAGCAACTCATAAAAAATAAGATACATAGGCAACATATTTTTACCACAATAGTTTTTAGGCTACTTTCCCATGAGCTATGTATTGCATGGTTAGTTTGCTTAGTACAGGTGGAGGTTAGCAAAAAGACTGGGAGCGACCAACTAAGAGAGCAATGACGGTCATAATCATGCAGAGCGACAAAGCAATATTGAATCAGGCATGGTAGTTATATCGCTACTTAGAAATAAAAGATCATCAAGGCTTGACAGACTTTATTTACAGTCCTAAATATGCGTGAGCATACGCCAAGTCAATCAAAATAAATTCTCAAAGGAAGATATTACTAAACCATACCACATCATAGGCAAACAAATCATGTTGGTACTCCAATAACACATTGGGAACCCCCCAGCTATTTGAGGTTAACCATAAGAAAACCTGAACTACTAAGCACCATCATGCAAGTAGCATCTTTATCACAGACACATTAACCAGTGCAACGGAAGCAAACTCTCTTAATAAGGTGAACATGATAATTAAAGAGAGTTTAAGCAACCAACTAAACAAAAGCTCTTTGAACAGATAAGCATGAATACTAAGAGCATAGCATGATAGTAGCTATTAAAAGACAAAGAACACACAGAGCAAAGATAGACATGAAAAATTCTATGTTCTGTTCTAGGTAGAAGTGGAGCGTGTTTCTCTCCCACATAAAGGAATGCTGAGTTCCGACTCGTTATGAAAAAACTAAAAAGAAAACTAAAAGCAAGACGCTCCAAGTATAGCACATAACACATGAAGTGATAAAAATATAGCGGAACGAAAGACGAACTGATAATGTTGACGGAGAAGGGGATGCACGGGGGCATCCCCAAGCTTAGACGCTTGAGTCTCCTTGAATATTTCTTGGGGGTGCACGGGGGCATCCCCAAGCTTGAGCGCTTGACACTCCTGAATCTTTTTATCATCTTCCCTCGCACACTTGAAAACTCCCTTCATACATAACTCATCATAATCTGATTAGCGGGGTTAGTACCCTTAATAAAATAATTATACCTTGCTCGAAATAAGGATATTCTTGAAGTTCTACTGTTTCTCAAGATTGCCAAAAGGTTTTTGCAAAGAAAAAACAAGTTCTTAATTTGCAAAGTGAAGGTAAGGCAAAACAGGACAGAATCTGTGAAAAACAGAACAGCAGGTAGTAATTGATCTGTTCGGGATACTTCTGCAACTCAAATCAAAAAACTCAGAATAGATGCACGAAAGACAATTATATAGAGAACGCTGTCGAAAACATTCAGACCAAAAAGATGATCTGGTGATTTTATACGAATTTTTCTATCCAAGGACAGAATCTGTTTCCTGGACAGCACCTCACAACTTTTGAACTTTCTAGCAATCAGAGGCTATACTTGGCACAAATATGAAAAGCAAAGATACAATGATGATGCTACAGAAGTAAACAACATCAAGACACGACAAAAACAAAAACTTATTCATGTGGGCTGCCTCCCAAAAGCGCTTTCTTTTATGCCTTTAAGCTAGGCATAATGCATAGAATGATGCTCTTGTAGGAATAAGAGTTGAAGAACAAAAGAGAGCATCAAGAAGCACATATAAATCATATTTAAGTCTACCCCTCTTCCTATGCATTGGAATCTTGTAAAGAAATAAATTACTGAAGCATAAAGCAATAAGCATAGGAAGACAAACAAGTGCAGCTTCAAAACCTTCAACATAAAGAGAGGGAACTTGATATTATTAGGATATTTAGAACCACGTCTCCCTCTCTCATTATAAATTTCAGTGGCATCATGGATGAACTCCACAATATAAGCATCACATAAAGCATTGTTACCATGATCCACATGCAAAAAGGTACTCTTACTCTCCACATAAGCATAATGAAGAGGATAAAACTTAGTATAAAAGAGAGACATAAGCTCTTGCCAATCAAGCAAGTGCGAGTTATCGAGAAGCTTATACCAATCTGAAGCCTTATCTATAAGTGATACGGCGAACAATTTCCTCATGACAAACTCCCTTGATACACCTGCAAGCTTAAATAATGAACATAGTTGTGACAGATATAGCAAGTGTTCACCGGGATGTCTGTCTCCTGCATAGCGATTAGCCAAAACATAATCGATAATACCAGCTGGTATTTTATAGGGCACAATTTCAGTAGGGGGAGGAGCAACCACCACAGTTGTGGGGCGTCTTCCCGCAAGCAACGATCCAATAACAAGGTTGTCCATAAGCATAACTAGTGAAATACATAAAGAAAACTGAAAGGTAAACTAACAAGACTAAAAGCAAAGGTAAAAGATAGCATGCAACTCCCCTATCCTGGAAAGTGGAGTCCCCGGCAACGGCGCCAGAAAATACTCCTTGATGGGCCTCGAACCCCTCGTTGGTTACCCCAAGTGGAAGGTGTAAGATGCAGTAAGTAGAAGTGTTTTCCCTTAGCAAAGATGCCAAGGATCGAATCCCCAGAGACTCCTAGGTTCAACAAGTAGGTGTCAATTGCTACGGCGCCAGATTAGTAGCAATCAACGTGGACCTGCACACAGATACAAATAACTTTGCTCCCAACGAGTACAGAGAGGTTGTCAATCCCTCCGGCCTTGTAGTTCACAAAGGATTAAAAGCAATGATAGTAGTGATAGATAATGTTTTGCAATAGTAGGTAAATAGCGAAAAGTAAATAGTGGATGTGATCAAGGATGGTAATATGGACCGGAGTCTCATGATGTTCACTAGTGATGTCTCTCTCCCAAAAGACGATAAAATAGCTATGTGAGGTAAACAAATTACAGCTGGGCAATTGACAGGACCACGAACACAAACCAATGCTGACTACATTGCAAGAAAGGTTGAGGTTCAAAGCATGGGCGGTACGCCAAAGTAAGTAGACCGAAATCCATCAATATCTACTACTAATCATCCACCTTGAGATATCTATCCAGAACATCTCGCTGGTATTAAGTTGCGAGTCCCACCCATAGTGTAAACTCAATGCAACAGACAACTGCATTAAAAGAACTTTGCGTAAAGTAAACAATCCTTGCACCCGCGGGCACAAGCACCGTTGTTTCCCCCTTGTGGCAACAGCACATCCCCTAGACTCATGTTTCTGTCACTCAAGCTAGTCATCGAGGGGCATGAGCCCACAATCGAGCATAACGTTCCCTCTTGGAGTCACTACCTATTACTCGGCCAAAGCAATAAATAACAACGGAGAACATGCAAGAATTACTTATGAACAAAAATATAAAAGAGGTGAATCAAATATATTACTCAAGATCAATCTGAACATAATCTCATAATCCATCGGATCCCAGCAAACTCAACATAGCAACAACATAAGGATTACATAGGTGATGTAGGGTGGAACCCTAGATGGCCGATCTTTCACGAAATGGAGGGATCCCACGATGAACACGAAGAACACAAAGGGGAATCACGAGAGAAAACACTCAAGAACAAGTCCAATCACACATCCACTAGACAATCAAACACACAAGATCACAAGATACATGAACAACAAAGGGAAAGATACAAGGTAGAGTTCATCTCCAAGAGGAGGTCTTGAATCCGTGAAGGATCTTCCCGTTTAGGGGTCTTGAATCCAAGGTGGATCTTCTCCGTAGAGGGGCCGCGGTCTCTCTCGTGGAGTAGATCCGGGATGGATGAGCAAAGCTCTATCTCACATATGAGGTAAACTAATGCTAACACTAAAATGGTGGAGGTGGAGGAGTATATATAGTCTTGGGCCACGAAGGGGTAAGTGGGAGAGGGATACATGGGCCTCTGGCCCGATAACTGTGCGCAGACAGCATGGGGCCGGACGTCCGCTGGGACACCGGACGTCCGGTGGCTCGGGAGGGACCGGACGTCCGGTAGCTCCCGGACTTCCGGTAATTTCCTGGATTTCGGTTCTCTTGCCGATGTCACGGACGTCCGGTGGCCTTCGGTCATCCGGTCGCCTGGGAGTCGTCGGTCGTCCGGTAGAGGCCGGACGTCCGGAGCCTGTAGCTTTTCGAGCAGCTCCGTTTCTTCCGTCTTCTCTTCCACGCTTCCCTCGCGGATGGTGTAGGTGATCCTTGGCGCTTGAACTCCTCCTCGTCGTCCGTGAAGCTCCGACAATACCTATGCATGCACACGAGTGGAGTGTCAAGTAGTATACCATCCTCGAAGGGGCCAAGTGAACACGTGTAAAGGAGATGATTCACCTTTATGTATGAGAAGTAGAGATCACACGTGTCACTTGCCAAGCAGACTCTTGACATGGTGATGTCCATAGGATGCTCCGCATCATCCCCTCCCCCTTGGGAAAGATCTGACCTCGGATCGAAAACCAAATCACCATGGGAAAGAGGTGGCGTCGTCGTGTATATGTGGACGATCAAGAAGTGCTCATCATCTTGAAGCTTGAAATGGGCGCTCTCCAATGTCTCACCGTCTAGTGATTCCTTCAAAAGGAGCAAGGACAACAAACACTTGGAAAAACAAATGTGGTTAGCGTTAGTGTAAAACCAAGCATTCAAGAGGTGGTTCACCAAACAAGTGTTGTCATCAAGCATAGCATAAGGTGTGACAAAGAAGTGTGGCATGGCAAATAAGCATATAAGTTGAGCACAATCAAGAACATCATTGAAACAAGCGCGCAAGAGTGAGGTAGAGATGCAAATAGGTGTGACAAGTGAAGAAGCATCTACCTCATGGTCATAGCAAGCATGCATAAAGCGCTCATTGAAAGGTCTATGGTAGGCATAAGAATCATTCACGACACCAAAGAAATTGAAGTGTCTAAACACAAGGGTCAAGTGCAAGACAATCCAAGCATAATGCGCATAGGGTGTAGTGAAAATCGAGTGGCACTCAACACAATAGAAATAGCAATTTTTCATCATGTGTGAGGCAAACAAGTCAATCATGTGACAAGCAATGGGACACGACATATGTGAAGAGATGATATTGTTGCAACCAAGCACATGATAGGAGCAAGTAATCCACAAGTCGGATGCAACACACAAGGCAGATATAACATGAGGCATGGCAATGTGGCTATCGTGAAAGAAAGCAATATCACTAACATGTGCGCGATCAAGGGGTCCAAGATGAAAAATAAGTCTCATGGTGCAAGCAACACATGTAGTATGATCCACAATATTCATGCTCATGGTTTTTGGGTTCTCGAAAGAGAAGGATATCACCTTGAAAGCATGTCCTTGTGCATTCTTCACAATGCCGAAGCACAAGCAAGTGCGATGTAGAAGCGTCGTGGTAGAAAGTGGTTCGCTCTCAAGAGCTCGAATGGTCAACTCACGTGAAGTGGAAGTCGACACATAGTCCAAGTATCCTACACATGCACACATTAAAAGGAAGAACGTATGCGCATGGTAGATAAACACATCATCCATCATGATGGTTCTCTTCTCTTGCACATAACCATTAGGAGCAAAAGTGCATGAATAATATGATGCAACAATAGCTATATTCATGTCACTAGGCATATGGTGCAAGTAGGTAAAACAAGCATGCTTCACAAGAATGATGTCATGATCTCCAAACAAATGCGAGAATGCTATGGGGGCAATCTCATTGGCAAGACTAAAATCATGATTGCGCTCAATACATGGTAGCATGAGAGATGCAACATGTGGAGACATATGACAACAAGCAATATCAATCATGTGCAAAGCATGGCAATAACAAGTGATATCTCCACCAAGCTTGCAAATACACATACAAGTATGAGAATCAATCATCATGTGTAATGCAAAGCATGGGTCACAAATGCATGTCAAAGGCAAAGGGATTGACATATCATGCAATGTGAACATGGCAAAAGGGGCATAAGAGATATAATGGACAATAACCCATAACCATGTGAGTGCCATGTAGAAGGAATGCGCGAAGTCTTTGCGCGAAGGGAGCGATGGGAAATATAATCCACGGAATCCCAAGTCATCGTTGCTCTCTAGAGCTCTTTTCGTCAACTCGTGCTCTTGCGAGGTTGACGAGTAAGTATGGGGACCTACACAAAAGACACACAAACCAAAGAAATTGTGCGCGTGGTAAATGTACACATCATCCATCATGATGTGTATGTGCATGTTAGAGTTAGCACAAGATAAGCATCTCTCAAAGAAATTTCGTGCATGGTATAAGAACATGTCATCCATCATGAATGAATAGTTATTGTGTATAGCATGATGTGGATGCAAATTGAGCATACAATTATATGGTACATCTATAGCATGTTCATTCATGGGGAGCATATTGTGCACACAAGCATGGGGATCATGCAATGGATGGGATGGGTCAAAATCTCCTAAAATGTATGAGGAAACTATGGGGGTCTCCTCATAAGCAATATCGGAAGCATAATTTGGAGAAGTGTAACAACATCCAAAACAATGCATGTCAGAAGCTAGGTAATCATGGCATGGCATATGATGGATATGACGCAAAGGAAGCATGTCAATATCATCACAAGAAAAACAAATGCCAATAACCATGGGCTTGTCATCTATGCCATATGTGCAAATTGGGTTTATCTTAATGGCATATGCATAGTTACTATGAAGAGATTGCAAATATGACATATGATTGATCTCATGCATAGCATATGACAAGTCAAGCGGATTGTCAAACATGATGTGACCGAGAGAAGTATCACATGAAATCCTATGCAACATGGCATCACAACTAATAGACTCCACATGGCAATCATCAAACTCATCATAAATGGGTAAATCATCGCATGGGGAAATCATACTAGCACGAAGCATGGCAATAGGTGGATCAACATCATGCAAGCAATCAATGTCAACATAGTCCACTAGTGGGACGAGAGCATCACCTTCACCTTTGTTAGCTTTCGTTTTCCACTCATGTGGTGTAGGTGAGGTGGGAAAGACCAAATGGGGGTCATCATCGTCATCTTGATGGAACCATGTGGGGGGTGCATCATATTCCACCATGGCCATCGTCTTGTCCAATGGAAGGATGAAGTCGTCGAGGATTGGCGCGTCATCATAAATGGGACCTAGCACCAAATGAGAAGACACAATAGAGGTAGTGGTCAAGTCGTTAGTGCTGAAAGTGGCCTCACATGACCTATCAACTATCTCACTCTCTCTATGTGGTGGCTCACTCACTCCCTCAAGGTAGGTGCACTCAATGTCGCATATGGTGGAGTCACTCATCTCACTCAAGTGGTGGGGGTTGTGGCTCTCCTCACATGGGAATTGGGGCAGCTCATCATATATGGGGCTAGTGGTGAACTCGCTCTCACTCTCAATATGGTGGCACAAGTCATCATACGTCGCCGTGGTCGAAGGGAAAATCCCATGCTCAACCATCTCCTCATCGTCGTCGTGGATGAAGGCCGAAGATGGCACATCATCACTCTCGCCTCCAAAGATGGAAGCATCATCCTTGCTCGTCACCATGTCGTTCGCCTCCAAAGCTTGGTCCTCGAATGGCTCCGTAGTCATAGTCGTCGCCGCACGGTCTTGAAAAAGAGTCGAAGTAGACTCGGCATCATCAATGCCACAAAGATGGATGGCGGTGGAGTCGAACTTGGGAGAATCGTCTTGGAGCTCGTTGGGCTTGGACATCGTGGTGGTACTACCCTCATGCTCGTTGTCTTGGAGCTTGGTCTTTGAGAAGTTTGCTTGCGGTGGAGAAGCCTTGGCCTTCATTAGTTCTTGTTCCGCCTTGAGAGCACCAATGTAGTTGTCGTCGAGGGACTTGTAGTTCTCGAAGAAGATAATCTTGTAGACGTCATTGTGCAATCCCATCATGAAGTGGAGCTTCATTGAAATGGGGTCTTCCACGCCGGCACGTCGCAAGGCCTTCTTCATCTCCTTGAAGTACTTGTCGATGGACTTGGATCCTTGAATGGTGTTCTCCAATTGGCGTAGAAGTTGTTCCGTGTAGGTGGGAGGCACGAACTCTCTTCGCATAGCTTTCTTCATCTTGGGCCAATTCACGTTGAAGCTCGTCGAAGGTGTGTTAAGCTACCATGTGGACGCGTTGTCGTGGAGGTGTCTTGTGGTGCACTTCACTTGATCTTCGTAGGGAACTTGATGTAGCTTGAGGCAGTCGTCCATCTTGCGCTCCCACTCGAGATACTCCTCGGGGTCTTGAGTCCCATAGAAAGGAATCTCGTGGTTGTTGTCGAGGTCGTAGTAGCTCGTGGAAGTCGCGGACTTGAGCTTGGTAAGCTTCTCCTGATCATAAGCTTGAGGTTCTTGTGGGCGAAGATGCCGCAAATCCAAAGGCGAAGATGCCTTGAAGTCGCTTGGCGAAGATGCCAAGGTACATGGTGAAGTCGTAGAGCGGTTGTTGGCGTTGAGCTCTTGACCTTCACGTTCTTGTCGTTGATGGTGTCGATGCCGATGAGATCTTGCCGGAGATGGTAGCTCGGAAGGATGTGCACTTGAGCGTCTTCTCGAAGATGAGGGAGACCTCTTGCGGTTCTTGATGAGGGCTTTGAGCTCCTCCATTTGAGCATTCATGTTGGCGCACAAGTTGTTCGTCATGGCATCGAACTCGTCGTTGTTGTTGTAGACCGAAGATGAAATGCTTTGCCTATCCATCACAAGACTCGAGCAAAGGTGAGTAGGAGATGAGATAAACAATACCAAGTTACCTTTTCCCAACATTGAGGATGTATCCCGTTTCACTCAATGTGAAATGAAAGAATAGTGGAATTGGTACCGGACTTGTTCACTCACACCTATCAAGTAAAGCTTTTCGAGTGGCTCGGTGAGGATAGTAGCATAAAAATTTGATGCAAAATGTTAGAAAGAGTCAATAAAGTTGAAAGAGATTCACAAATTCGCAAGTGAAACAAGTAGACCAATAGCAATATGGGTGGCACACGGAAACACACACACGGATAGATAGATGGGGTCGTGCAACCAAGGAATGAGCCAAAATGTGGAATCCACGAAAATGCTCTTGTTGCACAACATTAGAGAGACGCTAGCGCGATTGCACAATAGGCGGATACGAACTTGTGCACAACCTACTAAGCAAAATGCAACGACTTCTATCCCAAGTATGCTATATGTATGGTATTCCGGTGGTATGATCCAAAATGATCGTGATATGGCAATCTTATATGCAATGTGGTATGATGCTATGGCTCTTGCTTACAAGCTTCTTTGTGGCTCTTTTGCTTAAAAGCTTATTCTTTTTCTTTTCTTTTTTTTTGTATATGGCCACGATGCGAAATGCACAAACCAAGATAGCAATTGTGTATATGCGGGAACAATCTTGTGACACAAGGGATGATAAGATGATACCAATGATGATATGGTATATATATGCAATGGAAGAGCGGATCGATGATCACTAATGTGCACAAGTAACGTTGCCGACAATACTCAAAGGCTAGTCTCGATAGCCAAGTGACGCAAAATGGGCTAGGGGTTAACAATGCAATTGCAAGGGGAATATACAATGATGTCGTCGAAGTTACCGTCCGTGTCGATGATGAGAGGTGGTGCTCTTGATGTAGACCCGTTCCTAATTAGCCGAAACACCTTAGGAAACGGAAAAACCACAACTCAAAATCTCAAGGACAAATGTCAAATGGTGGTAGCGGACAAGCGGTGGTGGTTGTGTATGATGGAAAGATGGGCTATACACGATGTCGGAGTTTAAGTCACGGTCCCTAAGTAGCCGAAACACCTTAGGAGACACAAGCCACAACTCAAACAAGCTCGAACAAAATTTGGTTAAGTTGGGTTGGCTATGTATAGTTGGCTATGCTATGCGGAAGTGGTGGTGGTGGTTGATGAAGAAGCAATGGTCCCTAAGTAGCCTAAACACCTTAGGAGACTCAAATCACTACTCAAGCAACCACAAATGCTATGGGGGACAAAATGGTTAGGTTGCTGAAGTCGGTGGTGGTATAGCGGATGATGTGGTGGAGGCCCTAGGCAAAGATGCCAAAATCCACAAAATATGATGGAGTCAAATGAATATGGTTGTATTTTTCTGGTATGGGAAATGTCAAGAGCTTCGAAACGAGCTAAAGAACGTCCAAATCGGAGTTCGTATGAATTAGTTATGGACAAAACAAAAATCAGCCGAATTCAAAAACTGGGTGTACCGGACGTCCGGAAAAGACCGGAAATCCGGTATTTTTTGCTGTATATGTGGTTCCGGTCGTCCGGTGAGTTCCGGACGTCCGGTGCTTCGTGAGGGTCTGGACGTCCAGTAAAACGCCGGTCGTCCGGTGGGTCAGGGTCAACGCGAGATTTTAGATCCGGGACGCGATTTTGGGCGGAATTTGATGATTTTGGGGTCAAAATTGATGAGATTTCGTGGATGAAAGATGGGGAAACTTGGGGAAATGCTAGATCCACTTGAAACCAAGCAAATCCATGGATCAAAATCAACAAAACATCAACAAACCAACAGATCACAAAAAATTTTGGGGCTATTTTTGGTGGGGATTTTCGAATTTTGGGGAAGAACACAACAAAAACAAGCTAGAAAACGGTGGAGGGGGCTCCAAATTCGTGAGAAACCGTGGCTCTTGATACCATAATGATGTAGGGTGGAACCCTAGATGGCCGATCTTTCACGAAATGGAGGGATCCCACGATGAACACGAAGAACACAAAGGGGAATCACGAGAGAAAACACTCAAGAACAAGTCCAATCACACATCCACTAGACAATCAAACACACAAGATCACAAGATACATGAACAACAAAGGGAAAGATACAAGGTAGAGTTCATCTCCAAGAGGAGGTCTTGAATCCGTGAAGGATCTTCCCGTTTAGGGGTCTTGAATCCAAGGTGGATCTTCTCCGTAGAGGGGCCGCGGTCTCTCTCGTGGAGTAGATCCGGGATGGATGAGCAAAGCTTTATCTCACATATGAGCTAAACTAATGCTAACCCTAAAATGGTGGAGGTGGAGGAGTATATATAGTCTTGGGCCACGAAGGGGTAAGTGGGAGAGGGATACATGGGCCTCTGGCCCGATAACTGTGCGCAGACAGCATGGGGCCGGACGTCCGCTGGGACACCGGACGTCCGGTGGCTCGGGAGGGACCGGACGTCCGGTAGCTCCCGGACTTCCGGTAATTTCCTGGATTTCGGTTCTGTTGCCGATGTCACGGACGTCCGGTGGCCTTCGGTCGTCCGGTCGCCTGGGAGTCGTCGGTCGTCCGGTAGAGGCCGGACGTCCGGAGCCTGTAGCTTTTCCAGCAGCTCCGTTTCTTCCGTCTTCTCTTCCACGCTTCCCTCGCGGATGGTGTAGGTGATCCTTGGCGCTTGCACTCCTCCTCGTCGTCCGTGAAGCTCCGACAATACCTATGCATGCACACGAGTGGAGTGTCAAGTAGTATACCATCCTCGAAGGGGCCAAGTGAACACGTGTAAAGGAGATGATTCACCTTTATGTATGAGAAGTAGAGATCACACGTGTCACTTGCCAAGCAGACTCTTGACATGGTGATGTCCATAGGATGCTCCGCATCAATAGGTGCCTCGATCATGTAGGGCAGCTCACGAGGACTAATTAGTGAAGCACAAGAACTTGAGGAGAACATCACATAGCTACTGGTCATGGACTCATGGTCCAAGGGAGACTACTCACGAGTCATCCGGGAGGCGTCCATGGTGGTGGAGAAGCTCCCGGTGGTGATCCTCCCCTCCGGCAGGGTGCCGGGAAGAGTTCTCCTGGTGCTCCCGATCTTGGAAGCGGCGGCGGCGGCGGAACAGAGATGGGATCGCGAAAAGAGTTCCTGTTCTGAGAGTTACGGAGGACCCTTTAAATATATGCCAAAGTAGGGCATCGGGGGAGCTTCGAGGGGCCCAGGCGCCCCCCCCCCCGGCGCGGCCCAGGGGGGGGGGGCGCCGCCAGGGCGCCTGGAGCCCTGGTGCCCCCCCAGGCTGCCCTTCGGACGCAGTGTTGTTTTCGGAACGCTGATTTTTTATATAATTTTTCCGGATTTTTCTGGGCAGTTCTCGAAACGTGAAAACCTAAAATACAAAAATAGCCGAAAACAGAAACTGGCACTGGGGTGCACTGGATTAGTAAGTTAGTCCAAATATGATCAAAAGTGTATGGAAGTGTATGAATATCATAGCAATATCACCCAAAAGTGGCATGGAGCAAGCAGAAATTATAGATACGTTTTGGACGTATCAATGTGAAGTAGACATGATACTTAACAAACATGAACTTAGAACACACCCAAAAGCTTGCTGGAACACATTTAAACAAGCATGGCAAGTTGCAATAAAATTATCCAGACTTAGTCAAAATCTGGGAAGGCAAAAACATCATCACGATGCTGCCTTCGGAGGCATAAAACAACAAACGTATCAACTCTAACAGGAACTTAAAGAGCATGGACAAGTAGTAGACATATCCTACAGCAAACAACTCCATAGGAGGCATGGATCAATAACAACAAGCTCCACCAAATTGATCATGCTGATAAAAACCTGACAGGTAAATTTAATAGCAACTTCAGAGCAAGAAATAAATAAGCTACAACAGGTCATATGAGCAAGTAAGGGCATGAATGGACAGACAATAACATGGACAACAAGACATGATCATTGGCCACTCCAAAACAAGCATGGATTTGACAAGGGCATCAAGCAAACATAACATTAGGTTATAACAGATTCCAGACTTAGCAGTTTTTTCACTAAGTATAAAACAACAACAACAACATGGCATGTTTACTAGCTTCTTTAAGTCACCTCAAGGCATATCATGGAAAGTGAATTGCACCACATCAAAGACCATATGATTGTGCTTCTAAAACATCTAGACATGTGGCATGAAGACAAACACATCAATAGCAATGAGCAAGTGAAATCACCATCTCATAACAAGTTTCAGCACTCAACAGCCACATGCACTTTTGCAACGGAGATTAACATGTCAATATGAACTCAAACAAGCATGCTACAGCAACCATCATGTAGAGCACTTCACAATGAACATTTTGACATATCATATGCTCCATTTGGATAGACATGCACCAAGTTATCATATCTCAAACATGGCATCAAATTAACAAGTAGCAACAATTTATAACAAGTAGCACTCTTGCAACAGAGATTAGGGCATCAAGATGAAGTCAAACAAGCATGGCACAATGGAACAAAGTGTAGAGCACATCACCACGATCATATTATTCACCCAATTTGGACATACACACAAAAAGTTACAGCCACATGAACATAGCAACATATTAGCAGATTTCAGGGACTTAGTGGAAATTAGACCTCGAGGTCGGTGGACAAAGTCCGGCCTGAGCGGACACGTCCGTCGGTGGCGCCCTCGGGCCCACCTGGCAGAGGCACAGAGAGAGAGGGGGCGGACATGTCCGTCGCCAACCGGACATGTCCGTCGGCGGCGGCGGCCGGGCTCGCCTGGCAGCGACAGGCCGAGAGGCGGAGTGGGTCGAAGTGGATCGGGGCGCTGCAGCGGATCGGGTCCTGGTCGGCTGGAGGTGGACCTCCCGGCGGTGAGCTTAGGCCGGCGCGGGCGGCGTTCCGGCGGCTCACAGGGCCGAGGTGGCCGGCGAGGCGGCGCACCGGCGAGGAGACGGTCGGAGGGGCTCTGTTCGGCCGGATCCGGCGAAGGGGCGGACGGCGGCGGGGTTCTCCGGCGAGGAGCTGCGAGCTCCGGGTGGAGGCAGACACGGCGGCGGCGGGAACTGGTGAGGACGGCGGCAGCGATTGGGCAGGTGGCGTGGCGCGAGGCCTCGGGTCCTCCAGCTCCCGAGCGAACCGGCGGCGGGGTGCGGGCTAGGCGGCGGCGGGGTTCGGGCCTGCGCGGGCCTGAGATGGGCTCCGTGGGCCCACGCGGTGGAAGGAGGAAGGTGGCGGCTGTGGAGGTGGGAGGAGGCTGGCGCGGCACGAATTTCGAGGAAGCTAGGGTTAGGCTAGGTGTAGGCCGATTTTGGCATGGGGGAGGGGTTTAAATAAGGAAAGGGGTAGAATTAGGGTTAGGAGGGGGGGTTTGAGGCCGTTTTCGGACCGTTAGATCCCGATCGGACAGCACCGATCGTAAGAGGAATAGATGGGTTGTGTAGAAGGGCTTTGGGCTGCGAGGAGAGAAGGAAAAAAGAGGCCCGCGGGGTTTTCGTAGACCGAAAACATCCGACGAAATAGCCGGCGAGTAGTGCCGCTATATATATCCGTTGGGCTATCAAACGAACTCCGAAGGCGACGAAAATTGACAGGCGGTCTACCTATGCTATAATAAGACCACACATCAAGTTTCATCCCATTCTGAGAACGTTTTCCGGCCACTTATAAAATAAATATTCGGAGGCACCGCGGGCGCGTGTGAGTGTGACTGGGCTCAGAACGGACAACGGAAAGGACGGGTGGACTCGGACGGATGCAAGTTTTGAAAACATGAAGATGCAACACACATGATGACATGGCAAGATGCAACGCAAGCAGATGACAAGGCAACAACGACGAATAACTGGCTGACACCTGGCGCACTGGTCTCGAGGTGTCACGGTATGCCACTCTATTGATTGGAAGATTCTAGTTGAAAACGATATAAAGATCATCGAGAACGGATGCACGGTTTTCAAACGATGATCAAAACAATATGCAATGCCAAACTATTAAAAACAGCAACATGCTAACTTGGATGCAACATTTAAATATGCTATAAGAACTATTCACGGCATAAATGAGCATGGCAATCATGTACTAAATGCACTTAAAAAAACTCCCTTACTGAACATGTTCCAAAGACTACAGATATGATGATAGCATCAATGAAAAATGAAAAGTTGTGCTGAAAGTTTCATACTTGGCAAAATAAACAGGGCATGTCAGAAACATATTAATGACAACATGTTTGCAAGCTTGTTGCACTCACCAAAGTGCACTTCATTTGTGTCAGGAAGGATAGGCGCAAGCTATAGTTGAAAATTATTTAAAGAACATCGAGAATGGATGCACGGTTTTCAAACAATGATCAAAACAATATGAAATGCAAAACTGTTAAAAACAGCAACATGCACACATGGATGCAAAAATTAAATATGCTATATGAATTATTTATGGCATAAATGAGCATGCCAAGCATGTACAAAATGCACTTAACAAAACTCCCTTACTGAACATGTTCCAAAGACCTACAGATATGATGATAACATCAATGCAAAATGGCAAGTTATGCTGGCAGTTTCAGACTTCGCAAAATAAACATGGCATGGCAGAAACATATTTATGACAACATGTTTGCAAGCTTGTTGCACTCACCAAAGTGCACTTCATGGCTGTCTCGACCTCAGACATGAACCCGTCTCCCGGTGCAACCCAAAGAATAACAAGCATCCACATAAACACACATGACATGGAAATAAACACATGCTACATGCACTTCGAACATGAATGCATAAGTAGAAAACAATGAATGGAGCTATGTGGCTACCAGTACGGAGATTATGATGTCGGGAATGATATGGTGATGGAATGAAGGATAGGGGAAAGCTCTTAGCAAACCGAGTATGACACTATATATATTGGTAGTTTCTAGTTAATAATGATATAAAGATCATCGAGAACGGATGCACGGTTTTCAAACGGTGATCAAAAAAATGTTCAATACAATACTGTTAAAAATAACAACATGCCAACTTGGATGCAACATTTAAATACGCTACAGGAACTATTCATGTCATAACTGAGCATGGCAATCATGTACTAAATGCACTTAACAAAACTCCCTTACTGAACATGTTCCAAAGACCTACACATATGATAATAGCATCAATGCAAAACGGCAAGTTATGCTGAAAGTTTCAGACTTAGCAAAATAAACATGGCATGGCAGAAACATATTTATGACATCATGTTTGCAAGCTTGTTGCACTCACCAAAGTGCACTTCACGGGTGTCTCGACCTCACATTCGAACTCGTCTCCCGGTGCTACCCTAAGAATAAGAAGCATCCACATAAACACACACGGCACGGAAATGAATACATGCTACATGCACTTCAAACATGAATGCATGAGAAGAACACAATGAATGGAGCTATGGGGCTACCGGTACGGAGGTTATGATGTCGAGAATGATATGATGATGGCATGAAGGATAGGAGAAAGCTCTTGGCAAACCAAGTATGCCACTAGATAGATTGTTAGTTTTGAGTTGAAAACGATATAAAGATCATCGAGAACGGATGCACGGTTTTCAAATGGTGATCAAAACAATATGCAATGCAAAACTTTTAAAAACAGCAACATGCCAACTTGGATGCAACATTTAAATATGCTACAGGAACTATTCATGGCATAAATGAGCATCGCAATCATGTACTAAATGCACTTAACAAAACTCCCTTACTGAACATGTTCGAAAGACCTGCATATATGATGATAGCATCAATGCAAAACGGTAAGTTATGCTGAAAGTTTCAGACTTAGGAAAATAATCATCGCATGGCAGAAACATATTTATGACATCACGTTTGCAAGCACCAAAGTGCGATTCATGGGTGGCTCGACCTCAGACTCGAACTCGTCTCCCGGTGCTAACCTAAGAATAACAAGCATCCACATAAACATGCATGGCATTGAAATGAACACATGCTACATGCACTTCAAACATGAATGCATAAGAAGAACACAATGAATGTAGCTAGGGGGCTACCGGTACGGAGGTTATGATGTCGAGAATGATATGGTGATGGCATGAAGGATACGGGCAAGCTCTTGACAAACCAAGTATGCCACTGTATTGATTGGAAGATTCTAGTTGAAAACGATATAAAGATCACCGAGAATGGATGCACGGATTTCGAAGGGTGATCAAAACAATATGCAATGCAAAACTGTTTAAAACACCAACATGCCAACTTGGATGCAACATTTAAATATGCTACATGAATTATTCATGGCATAAATGAGCATGCCAAGCATGTACAAAATGCACTTAACAAAGCTCCCTTACTGAACATTTTCCTAAGACCTACAGATATGATGATAACATCAATGCAAAATGGCAAGTTAAGCTGACAGTTTCAGATGTCGCAAAGTAAACATGGCATGGCAGAAACATATTTATGACAGCATGTTTGCAAACTTGTTGCACTCACCAAAGTGCAATTCATGGCTGTCTCAACCTCATACTCGAATCCGTCTCCCGGTGCAACCCAAAGAATAACAAGCATCTACATGAACACACATGACATGGGAATAAACACATGCTACATGCACTTCGATCATGAATGCATAAGAAGAACAGAGTGAACGAATCTATGGGGCTACCGGTACGGAGGTTATGATGTCGGGAATGATATGGTGATGGCATGAAGAATAGGGGCAAGCTCTTGGCAAACCAAGTATGCCACATGATAGATTGGTAGTTTCCAGTGAAAATGATAAAAAGATCATCGAGAACGGATGCACGGTTTTCAAACGATAATCAAAACAATATGCAATGCCAAACTGTTTAGAACAACAACATGCCAACTTGGATGCAACATTTAATAAGCTACAAGAACTATTGATGGCATAAATGAGCATGACAATTATGTACTAAATGCGCTTAACAAAACAGCCTTACTGAACATGTTCCAAAGACCTACAGATATGATGATAGCATCAATGCAAAATGGCAAGTTATGCTGAAAGTTTCATACTTAGCCAAATAAACATGGCATGGCAGGAACATATTTATGACAGCATGTTTGCAAGCTTGTTGCGCTCACCAAAGTGCGCTTCATGGCTGTCTTGACCTGAGACGTGAACCCGTCTCCCGGTGCAACCCAAAGAATAACAAGCATCCACATAAACACACATGACATGGAAATAAACACATGCTAAATGCACTTCGAACATGAATGCATAAGTAAAACACAATGAACTGATCTATGGGGCTACCGGTACGGTGGTTATGATGTCAGAAATGATATGGTGATGGAATGAAAGATATGGGAAAGCTCTTGGCAAACCAAGTATGTCACTAGATAGATTGGTAGTTTCTAGTTGAAAACGATATAAAGATCATCGAGAACGGATACACGGTTTTCAAATGGTGATCGATTCAATATGCAATGCAAAACTGTTGAAAACAACAACATGCCAACTTGGATGCAACATTTAAATATGCTACAGGAACTATTCATGGCATAAATGATCATGACAATCATGTACTAAACGCACTTAACAAAACTCCCTTACTGAACATGTTCCAAAGACCTACACATATGATAATAGCATCAATGCAAAATGCTAAGTTATGCTGAAAGTTTCAGGCTTAGCAAAATAAACATGGCATGGCAGAAACATAGTTATGACAGCATGTTTGCAAGCTTGTAGCACTCACCAAAGTGCACTTCATGGGTGTCTCGACCTCACACTCGAACTCGTCTCCCGGTGCTATCCTAAGAATAAAAAGCATCCAAATAAACACACACGCCACGGAAATGAACACATGGTACATGGACTTCAAACATGAATGCATAAGAAGAACACAATGAATGGAGCTATGGGGCTACCAGTACGGAGGTTATGAGGTCGAGGATGATATGGTGATGGCATGAAGGATAGGGGAAAGCTCTTGGCAAACCAAGTATGCCACTAGATAGATTGGTAGTTTCGAGTTGGAAACGATATAATACCATCAGGAACGGATGCATGGTTTTCAAATTATGATCTAAACTATATGCAATGCAAAACTATTGAAAACAACAACATGCCAACTTGGATGCAACATTTAAATATGCTACAGGAACTATTCACGGCATAAATGAGCATGGCAAGCATGTAAAAACGCACTTAACAAAACTCCCTCACTGAACATGTTCCAAAGACCTACAGATATGATGATAGCATCCATGCATAATGGCAAATTATGCTAATAGTTTCATCCTCAGCAAAATAAACATGGCATGGCAGAAACATATTTATGACAACATGTTTGCAATCTTGTTGCGCTCACCAAAGTGCACTTCATGGGTGTCTCAACCTTAGACTCGAACTCGTCTCCCGGTGTGACCCTAAGAATAACAAGCATGCACATAAACACACATGACACGGAAATGAACACATGTTACATGCACTTCAAACATGAATGCATAAGTAGAGCACAAGGAACGGAGCTATGGGGCTACCGGTACATAGCTTATGATATCGGGAATGATATGGTGACGGAATGAAGGATAGGGGAAAGCTCTTCACAAACCAAGCATGCCACTAGATAGATTGGTTGTTTCTAGTTGAAATCGATATAAAGATCATCGAGAACGGATGCACGGTTTTCAAACGGTGATCAAAACAATATGCAATGCAAAACTTTTAAAAACAACAACATGCCAACTTGGATGCAACATTTAAATATGCTACAGGAACTATTCATGGCATAAATGAGCATGGCAATCATGTACTAAATGCACTTAAGAAAACTCTCTTACTGAACATGTTCCAAAGACCTACACATATGATAATAGCATCAATGCAAAACGGCAAGTTATGCTGAAAGTTACAGACTTAGCAAAATAAACATGGCATGGCAGAAACATATTTATGACAACATGTTTGCAAGCTTGTAGCACTCACCAAAGTGCACTTCATGGGTGTCTCGACCTCACACTCGAACTCGTCTCCCTGTGCTACACTAAGAATAACAAGCATCCAAATAAACACACACGGCACGGAATTGAACACATGCTACATGCACTTCAAACATGAATGCCTAAGAAGAACACAATGAATGGAGCTATGCGGCTACCGGTACGGAGGTTATGATGTCGGGAATGATATGGTGATAGCATGGAGGATAGGGGCAAGCTCTTGGCAAACCAAGTATGCCACTGTATTGATTGGAAGATTCTAGTTGAAAACGTAATAAAGATCATCGAGAACGGATGCACGATTTTCAAACGTTGATCAAAACAATATGCAATGCCAAACTATTAAAAACAACATCATGCGAACTTAGATGCAACATTTAAATATGCTACAGGAACTATTCATGGCATAAATGAGCATGGCAATCATGTACTAAATGCACTTAACAAAACTCCCTTACTGAACATATTCCATAGACTAAAGATATGATGATAGCATCAATGCAAAACGGAAAGTTCTGTTTAATGTTTCATACTTGGAAAAATACACAAGGCATGTCAGAAACATATAAATGACAGCATGTTTGCAAGCTTGTTGCACTCACCAAAGTGCACTTCATTGGTGTCTCGACCTCACACTCGAACTCGTCTCCTGTTGCTACCCTAAGAATAACAAGCATCCACATAAACACACATGGATTGGAAATGAACAACTGCTAGATGCACTTCAAACATGAATTCATAAGAAGAACACAACGAACGGATCTATGGGGCTACCGGTACGGAGGTTATGATGCCGGGAATGATATGGTGATGTCATGAAGGATAGGGGCAAGCTATAGCTGAAAACGATATAAAGATCATCGAGAATGGATGCACGGTTTTCGAATGGTGATCAAAACAATATGCAATGCAAAACTGTTAAAAACAGCAACATGCCAACTTGGATGCAACATTTAAATATGCTACAGGAACTATTCATGGCATAAATGAGCATCACAATCATGTACTAAATGCAATTAACAAAACTCCTTTACTGAACATGTTCCAAAGACCTGCATATATGATGATAGCATCAAAGCAAAATGGCAAGTTATGCTAAAAGTTTTAGACTTAGGAAAATAAACATGGCATGGCAGAAACATATTTATGACAGCATGTTTGCAAGCTTGTTGCACTCACCAAAGTGCACTTCATGGGTGTCTCAACCTCACACTCGAACTCGTCTCCCAATGCAACCGTAAGAATAACAAGAATCCACATAAACACACATGGCATGGAAATGAACACATGTTGCATGCACTTCAAACATGAATATATTAGAAGAACACAATGAACGGAGATATGGGTCTATCGGTACGGAAGTTATGATGTCGGGAATGATATGGTGATAGCATGGAGGATAGGGGCAAGCTCTTGGCAAACCAAGTATGCCACTTTATTGATTGGAAGATTCTAGTTGAAAACGATATAAAGATCATCGAGAAAAAATGCACGGTTTTCAAAAGGTGATCAAAACAATATGCAATGCCAAACTATTAAAAACAGTGACACGCCAACTTGGATGCAACATTTAAATATGCTATAAGAACTATTCATGGCGTAAATCAGCATGGCAATCATGTACTACATGCATTTAACAAAACTCCCTTACTGAACATGTTCCAAAGACTACAGATATGATGATAGCATCAATGCAAAATGAGAAGTTGTGCTGAAAGTTTCATACTTAAGAAAATAAACATGGCATGTCAGAAACATATTTATGACATCATGTTTGCAAGCTTGTTGCACTCACCAAAGTGGACTTCATTGGTGTCTCGACCTCACACTCGAACTCATCTCATGGTGCTACCCTAGGAATAACAAGCATCCCCATAAACACACATGGCATGGAAATGAACACCTTCTAGATGCACTTCAAACATGAATGCATAATAAGAACACAACGAACGGAGCTATGGGGCTACCGGTACAGAGGTTATGATGTCGGGAATAATATGGTGATGTCATGAAGGATAGGGGCAAGCTATAGTTGAAAATGATATAATGATCATCGAGAATGAATGCACGGTTTTCAAACAGTGATCAAAACAATATGCAATGCAAAACTGTTAAAACTAGCATCATGCCAACATGGATGCAACAATTAAATATGCTACATGATTTATTCATGGCATAAATGAGCATGCCAAGCATGTAAAAAATGCACTTAACAAAACTCCCTAACTAAAGATGTTCCAAAGACCTACAGATATGATGATAACATCAAAGAAAAATGGCAAGTTATGCTGACAGTTTCAGACTTTGCAAAATAAACATGGCACGGCAGAAATGTATTTATGACAACATGTTTGCAAGCTTGTTGCACTCACCAAAGTGCACTTCATGGTTGTCTCGACCTCAGACTTGAACCCGTCTCCCGGTGCAACCCAAAGAATAACATGCATCCACATAAACACACATGACATGGAAATAAACACATGCTACATGCACTTCGAACATGAATGGATAAGTTGAACACAATGTTCGGAGCTATGGTGCTACCGGTACGGAGATTATGATGTCGGAAATGATATGGTGATGGAATGAAGGATAGGGGACAGCTCTTGGCAAACCAAGTATGCCACTAGATAGATTGGTAGTTTCTAGTTGAAAACGATATAAAGATCATCGAGAACGAATGCACCGTTTTCAAACAGTGATCAAAACAATATGCAATGCAAAACTGTTAAAAACAACAACCTGCCAATTTGGATGCAAAATTTAAATATGCTACAGGAACTATTCATGGCATAAATGAGCATGGCAATCTTGTACTAAATGCACTTAACAAAACTCCCTTACTAAACATGTTCCAAAGACCTACACATATTACAATAGCATCAATGCAAAATGGCAAGTATGCTCAAATTTTCATACTTTGCAAAATAAACATGGCATGGCAGAAACATATTTATGATAGCATGTTTGCAAGCTTGTAGCACTCACTAAAGTGCACTTCATGGGTGTCTGGACCTCACACTCGAACTCGTCTCCCGGTGCTACCCTAAGAATAACAAGCATTCAAATAAACACACACATCACGTAAATGAACACATGATACATGCACTTCAAACATGAATGCATAAGAAGGACCCAATGAATGGAGCTATGGGGCTACCGGTACGGTGGTTATGATGTCGGGAATGATATGGTGATGGCATGAAGGATAGGGGAAAGCTCTTGGCAAACCAAGTATTCCACTGGAGAGATTGGTAGTTTCGAGTTGAAAATGATATAAAGATCATCAAGAACGGATGCACGGTTTTCAAATGGTGATCAAAACAATATGCAATGCAAAACTGTTAGAAACAACAACATGCCAACTTGGATGCAACATTTAAATATGCTACAGGAACTATTCAAGGCTTAATGAGCATCGCAATCATGTACTAAACGCACTTAACAAAACTCCCGTACTGAACATGTTCCAAAGACCTACATATATGATGATAGCATCAATGTGAAACAACAAGTTATGCGGAAAGTTTAGGACTTAGCAAAATAAACATGGCATGGCAGAAACATATTTATGACAGCATGTTTGCAAGCTTGTTGCACTCACCAAAGTGCACTTCATGGGTGTCTCGACCTCACACTCGAACTCGTATCCCGGTGCTACCCTAAGAATAACAAGCATCCACATAAACACACATGGCATGGAAATGAACACATGCTGCATGTACTTCAAAAATGAATGCATAAGAAGAACACAATGAACGGAGCTAAGGGGCTACCAGTACGGAGGTTATGATGTCGGGAATGATATGGTGACGGCATGGAGGATAGGGGCAAGCTCTTGGCAAACCAAGTATGCCACTTTATTGATTGGCAGATTCTAGTTGAAAACGATATAAAGATCATCGAGAACGACGCACGGTTTTCAAACAGTGATCAAAACAATATGCAATGCCAAGCTATTAAAAACAGCAACATGCCAACTTGGATGCAACATTTAAATATGCTACAAGAACTATTCATGGCATAAATGAGCATGGTAATCATGTACTAAATGCACTTAACAAAACTCCCTTACAGAACATGTTCCAAAGACTACACATAATATGATAGCATCAATGCAAAACGGAAAGTTGTGCTAAAAGTTTCATACTTGGCAAAATAAACACGGCATGCCAACCTAGATGCAACATTTAAATATGCTACAGGAATTATTCATGGCATAAATGAGCATGGCAATCATGTACTAAATGCACTTAACAAAACTCCCTTACTGAACATATTCCACAGACTATAGATATGATGATAGCATCAATGCAAAACGGAAAGTTCTGGTTAATGTTTCATACTTGTCAAAATACACAAGGCATGTCAGAAACATATTAATGACGGCATGTTTGCAAACTTGTTGCACTCACCAAAGTGCACTTCATTGGTGTCTTGACCTCACACTCGAACTCGTCTCCTGGTGCTACCCTAAGAATAACAAGCATCCACATAAACAAACATTGCATTGAAATGAAAATATGCTACATGCACTTCAAACATGAATGCATCAGAAGAACACAATGAATGTAGCTATGGGGATACCGGTATGGAGGTTATGATGTCGGGAATGATATGGTAATGGCATGAAGGATAGGGGCAAGCTTTTGGCAAACCAAGTATGCCACTTTATTGATTGGAAGATTCTAGTTAAGAACGATATAAAGATCATCGAGAATGGATGCACGGATTTCAAACAATGATCAAAACAATATGCAATGCAAAACTGTTAAAAACAGCAACGTGCCAACTTGGATGCAACATTTAAATATGCTACATGAATTATTCATGGCATAAATGAGCATGCCAAGCATGTACAAATGCACTTAACAAAACTCCCTTACTGAACATTTTCCAAAGACCTACAGATATGATGACAACATCAATGCAAAATGGCAAGTTATGCTGACAGTTTCAGATGTCGCAAAATAAACATGGCATGGCAGAAATATATTTATGACAGCATGTTTGCAAACTTGTTGCAATCACCAAAGTAGAATTCATGGCTGTCTCAACCTCAGACTCGAATTCGTCTCCCGGTGCAACCCAAAGAATAACAAGCATATACATAAACACACATGACATGGGAATAAACACATGCTACATGCACTTCAAACATTAATGCATAAGAAGAACACAATGAACGGAGCTATGGGGATACCGGTACGGAGGTTATGATTTCGGGAATGATATGGTGATGGCATGAAGAACAGGGGCAAGCTCTTGGCAAATCAAGTATGCCACTGGATAGATTGGTATTTTCTAGTGAAAACGATAAAAAGATCATCGAGAACGGATGCACGGTTTTCAAACGGTGATCAAAACAATATGCAATGAAAAATTGTTTAAAACAACAACATGCCAACCTGGATGCAACATTCAAATAAGCTACAAGAACTATTCATGGCATAAATGAGCATGGAAATTATGTACTAAATGCACTTAGCAAAACTCCCTTATTGAACATGTTCCAAAGACCTACAGATATGATGATAGCATCAATGCAAAAGGGCAAGTTATGCTGAAAGTTTCATACTTAGCCAAATAAACATGGCATGGCAGAAACATATTTATGACAGCATGTTTGCAAGCTTGTTGCGCTCACCAAAGTGCACTTCATGGGTGTCTCGACCTCACACTCGAACTCGTCTCCCGGTGCTACCCTAAGAATAACAAGCATCCACATGAACACACACGACATGGAAATGAGCACATGCTACACGTACTTCAAACATGAATGCATAAAAACACAATGAACGGAGCTCTGGGCTACCGGTACGGAGGTTATGATGTCGGAATGATATGGTGATGGCATGAACGATAGGGGCAAGCTCTAGGTTAAAATGATATAAAGATCATCGAGAATGGATGCACGGTTTTCAAACGGTGATCAAAACAATATGCAATGCAAAACTGTTAAAAACATCAACATGCCAACTTGGATGCAACGTTTAAATATGCTACATCAATTATTCATGGCATAAATGAGCATGCCAAGCATGTACAAAATGCACTTAGCAAAACTCCCTTACTGAACATGTTCCAAAGAACTACAAATATGATGATAACATCAATGCAAAACTGCAAGTTATGCTCACAGTCTCATACTCCGCAAAATAAACATGGCATGGCAGGAACATATTTATGACAGCATGTTTGCAAGCTTCTTGCACTCACCAAAGTGCACTTCATGGTTGTCTCAACCTCAGACTCTAACTCGTCTCCCGGTGCAACCCAAAGAATAACAAGCATCCACATAGGCACACATGACATGGAAATAAACACATGCTACATGCACTTCAAACATTAATGCATAAGCAAAACACAATGAACACAGCTATGGGGCTACTGGTATGGAGGTTATGATGTCGGGAATGATATGGGGATGGAATGAAGGATAGGGGAAAGCTCTTGGCAACCCAAGTATGCCACTGGATAGATTGGTAGTTTTTAGTTGAAAACGATATAAAGATCATCGAGAACGAATGCACAGTTTTCAAATGGTGATCAAAACAATATGCAATGCAAAACTGTTAAAAATAGCAACATGCCAACTTGGATGCAACATTTCTATATGCTCCAGGAACTATTCATGGCATAAATGAGCATGGCAATCCTGTACTAAATGCACTTAACGAAAATCCCTTACTGAACATGTCCCAAAGACCTACTGATATGATGATAGCATCAATGCAAAACGGCAAGTTATGCTGAAAGTTTCAAACTTAGCAAAATAAACATGGCATGGCAGAAACATATTTATGAGAACATGTTTGCAAGCTTATTGCACTCACCAAAGTGAACTTCATGGGTGTCTCGACCTCACACTCGAACTCGTCTCCCGGAGCTACCCTAAGAATAACAAGCATCCACATAAACACACATGACATGGAAATGAGCACAAGCTACATGCACTGCAAACATGAATGCATAAGAAGAACACAATGAACAGAGCTATGGGGCTACCGTTACAGAGGTTATGATGTTGGGAATAATATTTTGATGGCATGAAGAATAGGGGCAAGCTCTTGGCAAACCAAGTATGCCACTGTATTAATTGGAAGATTCTGGTTCAAAACAATATAAATATCATCGAGAATGGATGCATTGTTTTCAAACGGTAATCAAAACAATATGCAATGCAAAACTGTTACAAACAACAACATGCCAACTTGGATGCAACATTTAAATTTGCTACATGAATTATTCATGGCATGTACAAAATGCACTTAACAAAACTCCCTTACTGAACATGTTCCAAAGACCTACATATATGATGATAACATCAATGCAAAATGGCAACTTTTGCTAACAATTTGAGACTTCGCAAAATAAACATGGCATGGCAGAAACATATTTTTGACAGCATGTTTGCAAGCTTGTTGCACTCACCAAAGTGCACTTCATGGTTGTCTCGACCTCGGACTCGAACTTGTCTGCCGGTGCAACCAAAAGAATAACAAGCATCCACATAAACACACATGACATGAAAATAAGCACATGCTGCATGCACTTCGAACATGAATGCATAAGCAGAACACAATTAATGGAGCTATGGGGCTACCGGTACGGAGGTTATGATGCCAGGAAAGATATATGGTGATGGAATGAAGGATAGGGGCAAGAACTTGGAAAACCAAGTATGCCACTGGATAGATTGGTTGTTTCTAGTTTAAAACGATATAAAGATCATTGAGAACAGATGCACGGTTTTCAAACGGTGATAAAAAATATGCAATGCAAAACTGTTAAAAACAGCAACATGCCAACTTGGATGCAACATTTAAATATGGTACACAAACTATTCATGGCACTAATGAGCATGGCAATTATGTACTAAATGCACTTCACAAAACTCCCTTACTGAACATGTTCCAAAGACCTACACATATGATAATAGCATCAATGCAAAACGGCAACTAATGCTGAAAGTTTCAGACTTAGCAAAATAAACATGGCAAGCCAGAAACATATTTACGACAACATGTTTGCAAGCTTGTTGCACTCAACAAAGTGAACTTCATGGGTGTCTCGACCTCATACTCAAACTCCTCTCCCTGTGCTACCCTAAGAATAACAAGCATCCACATAAACACACATGGCATGGGAAGGAACACATGCTACATGCACTTCAAACAGGAATGCATAAGAAGAACACAATGAATGCAGCAATGGGGCTACCGGTACGGAGGTTATGATGTTGGGAATGATATGGTGATGGCATGAAGGTTAGGGGAAAGCTCTTGGAAAACCAAGTATGCCACTGGATAGATTGGTAGTTTCGTGTTGAAAACAATATAAAGATCATCGAAAACGGATGCACGGTTTTCAAATGGTGATCAAAACAATAAGCAATGCAAAACTGTTAAAAACAACAACATGCCCACTTGGATGCAACATTTAAATATGCTACAGGAACTATTCATGGCATAAATGAGCATCGCAATCATGTAATAAATGCACTTAGCAAAACTCCCTTACTGAACATGTTCTGAAGACCTACATATATGATGATAGCATCAATGCTAAACGGCAAGTTATGGTGAAAGTTTCAGACTTAGCAAAATAAACATGGCATGGAATAAACATATTTATGATAGCATGTTTGCAACATTATTGCACTCACCAAAGTGCACTTCATGGGTGGCTCGACCTCAGACTCAAACTCGTCTCCCGGTGCTACCCTAAGAATAACAAGCATCCACATAAACAAGCATGGCATTGAAATGAACACATGCTACATGCACTTCAAAAATGTATGCATAAGAAGAACACAATGAATGGAGCTATGGGGCTACTGGTACGGAGGTTATGATGTCGAGAATGATATGGTGATGCATGAAGGATAGGGGAAAGCTCTTGGCAAACCAAGTATGGCACTATATATGTTGGTAGTTTCTAGTTGAAAACGATATAAAGATCATCGAGAATGGATGCACGGTTTTCAAACGGTGATCAAAACAATATGCAACGCAATACTGTTAAAAACAACAACATGACAACTCGGATGCAACATTTAAATATGCTACGGCAACTATTCATTGCACAAATGAGCATGGCAAACATGTACTAAATGCACTTAACAAAACTCCCTTACTGAACATGTTCCAAAGACCTACACATATGATGATAGCATCAATGCTAAACGGCAAGTTATGGTGAAAGTTTCAGACTTGGCAAAATAAACATGGCAAGGCAGAAAAATATTTATGATAGCATGTTTGCAAGCTTATTGCACTCACCAAAGTGCACTTCATGGGTGGCTCCACCTCAGACTCGAACTCGTCTCCTGGTGCTACCCTAAGAATAACAAGCATCCACATAAACTAGCATGGGATTGAAATGAACACATGCTACATGCACTTCAAACATGAATGCACAAGAAGAACACAATGAATAGAGCTATGGGGCTACCGCTACGGAGGTTATGATGTCGGGAATGATATGGTGATGGCATGAAGGATAGGGGCAAGCTCTTGGAAAACCAAGTATGCCACAGTATTGATTGGAAGATTCTAGTTGAAAACAATATAAAGATCATCGAGAATGGATGCACGGATTTCAAATCGTGATCAAAACAATATGCAATGCAAAACTGTTAAAAACAGCAACATGCCACTTGGATGCAACATTTAAATATGCTACATGAATTATTCATGGCATAAATGAGCATGCCAAGCATGTACAAAATGCACTTAACAAAACTCCCTTACTGAACATGTTCCAAAGACCTACAGATACGATGATAACATCAATGCAAAACGGCAAGTTATGCTGACAGTTTCATATGTCGCAAAACAAACATGGCATGGCAGAAACATATTTATGACAGCATGTTTGCAAACTTGTTGCACTCACCAAAGTGCACTTCATGGCTGTCTCAACCTCAGACTCAAATTCGTCTCCCGGTGCAACCCAAAGAATAACAAGCATCCACATAGACACACATGACATGGAAATAAACACATGCTACATGCAGTTCGAACATGAATGCATAAGAAGAACACAATGAACAGAGCTATGGGGCTACCGGTACGGAGGTTATAATGTCAGGAATGATATGGTGATGGCATGAAGAATAGGGGCAAGCTCTTGGCAAACCAAGTATGCCAATGGATAGATTGGTAGTTTCCAGTTGAAAACGATAAAAAGATCATTGAGAACGGATTCACGGTTTTCAAACGGTGATCAAAATAATATGCAATGCAAAACTGTTTAAAACAACAACATGCCAACTTGGATGTAACATTTAAATAAGCTACAAGAACTATTCATGGCATAAATTAGCTTGGCAATTATGTACTAAATGCACTTAACAAAACTCCCTTACTGAACATGTTCCAAACACCTAGAGATATGATGATAGCATCAATGCAAAACGGCAAGTTATGTGAAAGTTTCATACTTAGCCAAATAAACATGGCATGGCAGAAACATATTTATGACAACATGTTTGCAAGGTTGTTGCACTCACCAAAGTGCACTTCATGGGTGTCTCAACCTCACACTCGAACTCGTCTCCCGGTGCTACCCTAAGAATAACAAGCATCCACATAAACACACATGGCATGGAAATGAACACATGCTACATGCACTTTGTTGGTGTACAAAAGTAGGGGCACTCTTTTATACCCCTTTACTTGTGCACGGGCGGTTAGAGCCACGCCTGTGACCACACATATCAAAGCAGAGGAGGGAAGTCAGACACACAAAGTTACCAGAACAACGCCAAGACGGTGGCACAAAAAGACCAAGCAAGAAGATAGGCTCTCCCCCGACAAGGACTCTTGCCGGGGCGGCCTGCAGGCCCCCGGCAAGAACCCTTGCCAGGGCGATTCACCCAAAATGCCTCCGTCGCAGCCACCCTTGAGCCTAGGAGCTCCAATGTCAACCAAGGCTCGGGAAGCGCCCACGTGATGGCATGCAGATCTTTGTGAAGATAAAGGTCTATGGCTCACGAGATGAGAACTAGACGACAAGGCAATCACAAGGCTCCTTGCCGAGGATGCCCACGAGGCCCCGACAAGGCTCCTCACCAAAGACACCCCAAAGCCCCAGCAAGCCTCTTGCCGAGGACACTCCCGGAGGCCCCGGCAAGACCCTTGCCAGGAACAGACACAAGACCACGGCAAGCCCTTGCCAGCCTATCATCGCCCCAGCTCAGCGGCTGACCCACTTGCCCAAGTAGGTACTCACATGGTGGTACGTGGTTCCTGGTCCAGCTAGTGAAGCACCTGCGTGGTGGCATGCAGATCTTTGTGAAGACCCTAACGCCATGCCACCTCAGCTACCTGCCCCGCTGGCATGGACGCGCGTCACAACCAGACGGAGCGGCCACGGACGGGACGGGCCTCATTTCCGTCCCCGATAAAGCGAGTGGACACCTAAGTAGCGCATTTATTGCATCTTGTCCCGTAATGGCATGAGATAAGCTTGTGCACTATGCACCTTTCCACCTCTTGTGTGCCACTATGGCAGCCCCTTTGGACTATAAAAGGAGGCCCGCGACATACTGGAGAAGGATTCGGACCCTGGAGAACTAGACATGCACCGTAGCTAGTTCAAGAACTCAAGAACACTCGAATATACACCAAAGCAGGACTAGGGTATTACGCATTCTCGCGGCCCAAACCTGGGTAAACGATCCTTGTACTAACTCTTAGACCCGCTCTTTGCCCAACCTCGCGCCCACCAACCGTAGAAGAGATCCTAGTGATCCCATAGGTGTCATTTCGTATCGACATCTTGGCGCGCCAGGTAGGGGTGCAGTTGTGAAAATCCGGTCTGGCAGTTAGTGCAGCAGTTCTCCGTGGCCATGATTTCCAAGGAAGGGAATGACCAAGTGCGGGGCATCATCAGCAAGTGCAGTGGACGCCCATGCAACAACAGAAAAGATAAGTCGCGCAAAACTTTGAGTAATTCCTTTTTACATAAGGTTATTCTCCTCGGAGATCTTGCACTCTGTATGATAAACCTATATGCAATAGGACCCTTCCACTATTGGCAAGGCCCTCGTCCTGTTTCGAGTTCCCTCAACAGTTCGAGTGGCCGTGTCAAGAACGGCAGGGTAGCCTTTCCACTACCGGCAACGCTTTTGTCCTATTTCGAGTCCGCTCAACAGTTCAATCAGCCGCGCTGAGAACGGTAAGGCGGTTAGCCCGACAGCAAGCACGCCCGGCAGGCTATGGAGGATCCATCCTCAGAGTGTCGCGGCCTGGGTTTACGCGCCGGCAAGCCTATCCAATTAAGCATAGGGAGGACATACAGAGAGAAATCAAACAGGAAAGTATCGCACATTACTTCAAGGTACTGCAGAATTATGTTACATCAATTGTTGATGCGGTTCTAACTAAAGATATAAATCGTCTTGGTTGTGAACCTGCAGCGGTGGTAAGAAACATGGTGCCTAATCCCGACCCTGGCCCTCTATCCTCTGAATTCCGCCGACGCAATCGATGATGGGCTTGATACGCTCCTTGAGCGCCGTGAGATCTACATCATCCGGCAAGCTATCCAGTGCGGTGTTGAAGTCGAGGTCGGGGTTCCAGTAGGCCACCTTGGTGAGGACCTTGGTCAAGGCGCCCCGGCAGAGCCTCCGGGACTCGTCGGCTAGATAAGCCGCTCGGTCGGTGTGGAGCTTTTCCAAGGCATCAAGGATGCACTCGAAGAACCCGGTCAGGCTGGCGTGGATGGAGAGTTTCACCTCTCGGGAAAACCTAAAATTTGGCAAACCCATGGCGGCCAGCTACGCGGTGAGTTTCTCCGCGACAGCGACGAGGCAGCTGATCCAGAGGTTCTCGCCCTTCACGTAATCTGCGTAGCCAGCGACGTCATTCTTCTGCAGCCGTTTCTCCTCCTCCAGGTCCTTGTTCAGAGTCTCCTCCCGAGCCTTGGCCTCCGAAAGCATCCCCTTGAGGCCCTCCAATTCCAGCTTTAGATCTTTGATGGAATCCTGGGACGTGGAGAGCCGCTCGGCCTTGCCGAGATCCTCGGCTTGCGCCTCCATCAAGGTGGCGTGGATCGTGTCCCTCTCATTGGTCAGCCCCAGGACCCGTTTGTTCAGGCCATCCCGCTCCACCTCTAGCTCCTTTACCCTTCCGGCGTGGATCCGAGACTGAGCATTGAGTGCCTCAATGTGCCTCTGTTCCAGCTCCTGGGTCCGCCGCGCGACAAGCTTGTCAACCTCCTCGTCCTTGCCACGGAGTTCAATGGCGAGTGCCTGCTCGCGGGCGACGAGGTCTTCCACCTGAGAGTCCAGTTGAGCTTTGTGCTGGTTGTGGGCGGCCTCATCATTGGCGGCCCGCTCCTTGGCCTCCTCTTGGGCCTTCTCGAGATTGGACTGCGCCAGCATGAGATCTCGGGCGCGCTCGTCCAGCTGATCCTTGGAAGCCCTCAACTCGCTCCGGGCCTCGGCAAACCAGACTTTCGTCTGGGCAACGCGCTCCCGGAAGTCGTCCTCCGCCTTATCCACCACTGTCGACCTGGACTTTACCTTGTCCAGGTGGGCGCGGTGGAGCGCTTGAAGCTTCTGGAAGCTGGCGCCCATGGCCCGAAGAAGCTGCTCTTCTCGAGAACTGTCGTCGCCGGCGCTCGGCTCGTCAAGAACCTCAAGCCCGACGGCGGCGAGCGCCTCGTCGTCGAACACCTCCCCCTCGGTTGGCGCCCTACTGCTTGCCATCCATGGGAGGTGGACGAACAAGTCATCACTCACCTTCAAGTAACGGCCCGAGCCAGAGGCGGCGGAGGAGGGAGGCTGGTCGTCAGCAGCAGCCTTGCTGGCCTCCTCGGCAGCGGCCCTGCCGGCCTCATCGGCGGCAGCCTCGCCGGTTCCCCTGGCGGGCCCCTTGCCGGCCTCCTCGGCAGCAGCCTCGCCGGTCCCTCCGGCGGGCCCTTTGCCGGCCTCTTCGGCGCTGGCTTCGCCGGTCCCTCCGAGAGGCCCTTTGGCTGCCTCCTCTGCAGTGGCCTTGGCGACCTCCTTGGCAGCAATCATGTCGGCCTCGGCCTTAGTGTCCTTGGCAACCTCCCCGATGGTGGGCTCGACATATGCCCGGTCCGTCGAGGGAGGGTCTCAAAAAGGGGGTCAAGAGAAAGAGTGAGGCAAGGCCAAAGTCGAAGCTCAACTTACAGAGAACAAGCAAATTATCCATACCAGGCTGGATGAGTGGCGCTCTCCTCGCCAACGATCGTTGTCGGGGAAGAGTCACCGGCGCTCACCTCTCCTCCTCCTCCATGGCCGCGGGCTCAGTGGTCGGTGCCCTTGCTGGAGACGCCCCTCGGGGTGGTGTAGTAGAGGGGGGCGGCATGTTAGGGGTGGCCCCCTGAGGGCCCTCCTGCTGCCGTTCCACACCTACAAACCCGACAAGGTCAGTATCAAGAATTCACGCCCCAGTGTTCGTCCATGGAAGAGTAAATAGTGGACTTGCGCCGGGGGCTATTGTCTGGGCTGCTCACCACCACCAGCGGCATGCCTAAGGTACCCGCCGGGGGCTTATCGGCGGACGACACCCTGGCCCTCTTTGCCGCCCTCTGGGCCAGCGTCCCCATATCCCTACGGAGACAGCATCGGATCAAAGAGAGATAATGCATAAATGGCGTCAGGAGATAATGTGAGGGGCGAAATACATACTCGTCCTCCGTCTCCTCCTCCTCCTCTGGCTTCCTCTTCTTCCTCCTAGGGCTAATAGACCCAAGATCAAAGTTGACGTCCATGAGGACATCTGCGGGAGGGGGAGAAGGAGATGGGGTCCGACCACGCCTGGACGAAAAGGAGGCAGCTACCGTCCTCTTCGCCACCGCGGTCTTCCCCTCCTTCCTCTCCGCCGCGGCCACCATCGACCTCGTCTCGCGCACGAGCTGCTCCGGGGGCTGCTGCCGCCGCACGATGCTGCCGGGCCGGACCGGCTCGCCCGAGCCGGCCCGCCGCAGGACATGCCGCCTCCCTGTGGCAGGAGGGTTGGCGGCCTCGGCCTCCTCATTGGTCAACTCCTCGACCACTTCCTCGACAAGGGGAGCGTTGGCATCGGCGCCAGCGCGGCTGGTCTCCTCAGTGAACTTCGCCCACCCAGCGAGCTCCTCCTCCTCGGTGGCCATATTGGCCTTGTCCTCCACGTGGTCGGTGCTCCCGGCCTCCAGGACAAGCGCCGCATCCGCCGCCCTGGCGGCAATGTAATCTAGTTCCGCCTGGGTGGTGTCTTGGACAAGCACCGGCTCTTCGCGGACACGTCTCTCCGACAAAGTGTCGAAGAACACGTGCACCCGATCCGTCGGCGGCTCGACCCAGGCCAGGTCAAGGCCGTGCGCGTTGAAATCCTGCATCATGGCGATGATGGCGGACTAGCAAGAGTTGTTGCTTAGCGGGACCACTCCCGCCGACAACCCAAACAAGGACCCCTTGACGGCCTTGTCGGTCCTCCCGGCCCTGCCATCGCGGTCCACGTCGAGCTGGAAGAGCCTCTGGCAGAGATGAGCGTGCTCCATCACCGTGAAGTTGTGCTTCCGACCGGGGCGAAGCCTCATGACATCGGCCGCGTTCTGGAAAAGCCAAGCCGGTCTCGCTTTGTTGTGCAGCGGCGCGATTCGGTGGCGGATGAAATAGGCCTCAATCATCTCGAGGGTGAGCCCAGCCTGAGCAAGGCGGTGGATCCTGGTGGTGGTGATCGATAGCTTCTTGTCGTTGGCGTCGACATACCCCCAGTCCTTGCGGTGGACCGGCGGGCTCTGACGAACTCGGCAGAATTCTGGTGGGTCGTCCTCCTTAATCCACAGCCACCGGCTCCTCCACTCATCCCACCTCTCCATCTGTGCGCTGTCCGGATACGCGCCCTTCTCCTGGGCCCGTGGAATCTAGGTGACGCAGCCGGAGATGGCGTCCCCCTGGATGCGGGAGATGTAGTTGTGGAAGAGCCCCGTGCTGGGAACTACCCCGACGAAACCCTCACAGAGGTGGGCGAAGAAAGCCATGCATGCCACGGCGTTCGACGTGAAATCGAGGAGATGGAAGCCGTAGGTATGCAAGATATCATTGAAGAAATCAGAGAAAGGGGGACAGAGGCCACAATAGAAGTAGTCGACGAAGAAGGGATACTGATTCGGGCTGGCCTCTGTGAATTGGGTGGGGATGACGTGCGTGGCTGGATGCCCCGTCTTCTTGCACCCCCACAGGGGCTGGAAGTAGTCCCTGAGATGGACTGCGTCGACCGTCGGAGGGAAGTAGGTGTGCTTCATCTGAAGCACCGCCCACTCACTCTCTGGTAGCTCCTTCTCCCCCGCGTCCTCGACTGCTACCTTGCCCTTGCTGGACTTGGGTGCCATTGCAGCTGTGGAAGAAAGAGAGGAATCAGGGGCAAAGGGAAGCACGGCGGCGGCGAGTGGAGGCAAGAGCTTTGGCTTTTCGCTTGGAGAAGAAGCAGAGGAACGGCGAACCCGAGATTGAAGGAGCGCAGGAGGTAAATGAGCGGCGTTCCTACGGTTTTCCCCCTTTTTATGGGGAAGGCGCGGGCCGCCCCCTTTACCATTTACTGCGACATGACACCAGCGTGCAGCAACCGCCCCACGTCAGCGCAGGTCATGGGGAAGCGCAACCACCAGAGGAGTTACTGCGGTAAAAATAATCCAACCCTACTGCCCGCGCACCGTTCTGGGCCTAGCCCAACAGCGTGTTTCTCTTATGAATGGCCCAGGCCCGGGGGCTCCCGTCAGTGTACACAAGTAGGGGCGCTCTTTTATACCCCTTTACTTGTGCACGGGCAGTCAGAGCCACGCCTGTGACCACACATAACAAAGCAGAGGAGGGAAGTCAGAGACACAAAGTTACCAGAACAACGCCAAGACGGTGGCACAAGAATACCAAGCAAGAAGAAATGCTCTCCCCCGACAAGGACTCTTGCCGGGGCGGCCTGCACACCTTCGGAAGAACCATTTCTGGGGCGATTCACCCAAAACTCCTCCGTCGCAGCCACCCTTGAGCCTAAGAGCTCCAATGTCAACAACAACACTGGAACCAAGGCTCGAGAAGCGCCCACGTGATGGCATGCAGATCTTTGTGAAGACAAAGGTCTATGGCTCACGAGATGAGAACCAAACGACAAGGCAATCACAAGGCTCCTTGCCGAGGATGCCCACGAGGCCCAGACAAGGCTCCTCACCAAAGACACCCCTAAGCCCCGGCAAGCCTCTTGCCGAGGATGCTCACCAAAGCCCCGGCAAACCTCTTCCCGAGGACACTCACGGAGGCCCCGGGAAGACCTTTGCCGGGAACAAACACATGACCACGGCAAGCACTTGCCGCCCCGTCATCGCCCCAGCTCAGCGGCCGACCCACTAGCCCAAGCAGGTACCCACGTGGCGGTACGTGGTTCCTGGTCCACCTAGTCATGCAGATCTTCGTGAAGACCCTACCACCACGCCACCTCAGTTGCCTGCCCACTGGCCTGGACACACGTCGCAACCAAACGGAGCGGCCACAGATGGGACGTGCCTCATTTCCGTCCCCGATAAAGCGAGTGGACACCTAAGTAGCGCATTTAATCCGTCTTGTCCCGTAATGACATGAGATAACCTTGTGCATTGTGCACCTTTCCACCTCCTGTGTGTCACTGTGGCAGCCCCTTTGGACTATAAAAGGACGCCCGCTACATACTGGAGAAGGATTCGGACCCTGGAGAACTAGACATGCACCGTAGCTAGTTCAAGAACTCAAGAACACTCGAATATATACCAAAGCGGGACTAGGGTATTACGCACTCTCGCGGCCTGAACCTAGGTAAACGATCCTTGTACTCACTCTTAGACCCTCTCTTTGCACAACTTCGCGCCCGCCAACTATAGAAGGGATTCCAATGATCACATAGGTGTCATTTCGTACCGACACACTTCAAACATGAATGCATAAGAACAAGATGAACGGAGCAATGAGGCTACCGATACAGAGGTTATGATGTCGGGAATGATACGGTGATAACATGAAGGATAGGGGCAAGCTCTAGTTAAAAATGATATAAAGATCATCGAGAATGGATGCACGATTTTCAAACGGTGATCAAAACAATATGCAATGCAAAACTGTTAAAAACATCAATATGCCAACTTGGATGCAACATTTAAATGTGCTACATCAATTATTCATGCCATAAATGAGCATGCCAAGCATGTACAAAATGCACTTAACAAAACTCCCTTACTGAACATGTTCCAAAGACCTGTAGATATGATGATAACTTCAATGCAAAATAGCAAGTTATGGTGACAGTCTCAGACTTCGCAAAATAAATATGGCATGGCAGGAACATATTTATGACAGCATGTTTGCAAGCTTGTTGCACTCACCAAAGTGCACTTCATGGTTGTCTCGACCTCAGACTCGAGCTAATCTCCCGGTGCAACCCAAAGAATAAGCATCCACATAAACACAGATGACATGGAAATAAACACATGCTACATGCACTTCGAACTTGAATGCATAAGCATAACACAATGAACTGAGCTATGGGGCTACCGGTACGGAGGTTATGATGTCGGGAATGATATGGTGATGTAATGAAAGATAGGGGCAAGCTCTTGGCAAACCAAGTATGCCACTTGATAGATTGGTAGTTTCTAGTTGAAGACAATATAAAGATCATCGAGATCGGATGCACGGTTTTCAAATGGTGATCAAAACAAAATGCAATGCAAAACTGTTAAAAATAGCAACATGCCAACTTGGATGCAACATTTAAATATGCTACAAGAACTATTCATGGCATAAATGAGCATGGCAATCATGTACTAAATGCATTTAACAAAACTCCCTTACTGAACATGTTCCAAACACCTATAGATATGATGATAGCATCAATGCAAAACAGCAAGTTATGTTGAAAGTTTCAAACTTAGAAAAATAAACATGGCTTGGCAGAAACATATTTATGAGAACATGTTTGCAAGCTTATTGCACTCACCAAAGTGCACTTCATGGGTGTCTCGACCTCACACTCGAACTCATCTCCTGGAGCTATCCTAAGAGTAACAAGCATCCACATAAACACACATGGAATGGAAATGAGCACATGCTACATACACTTCAAACATGAATGCATAAGAAGAACACAATGAACAGAGCTATGGGGCTACCGGTACGGAGGTGCTGATGTCGGGAATAATATTGTGATGGCATGAAGGATAGGGGCAACCTCTTAAAAAACCATGTATGCCACTGTATTGATTGGAAGATTCTGGTTGAAAACGATATAAAGATCATCGAGAATGGATGCACGGTTTTCAAACGGTCATCAAAACAATATGGAATGCAAATCTATTAAAAACAACAACACGCCAGCTTGGATGCAACATTTAAATATGCTACATGAATTATTCAAGGCATAAATGAGCATGTGAAGCATGTACAAAATGCACTTAACAAAACTCCCTTACTGAACATGTTCCAAAGACCTACAGATATGATGATAACATCAATGCAAAATGGCAACTTATGCTAACAGTTTCAGACTTCGCAAAATAAACATGGTATGGCAGTAACATATTTATGACAGCATGTTTGCAAGCTTGTTGCACTCACCAAAGTGCACTTCATGCCCGTCTCGACCTCGGACTCGAACTCGTCTCCCGGTGCAACCCAAAGAATAACAACCATCCACATAAACACACATGACATGGAAATAACACATGCTACATGCACTTCGAACACGAATGCATAAATAGAACACAATGAACGGAGGTATGGGGCTACCGGTACGGAGGTTATGATGTCAGGAATAATATGGTGATGGAATGAAGGATAGGGGCAAGCTCTTGGCAAACCATGCATGCCACTGGATAGATTGGTAGTTTCTAGTTGAAAACGACATAAAGATTACCGAGAACGGATGCATGGTTTTCAAATGGTGATCAAAACAATATGCAATGCAAAACTGTTAAAAACAGCAACAAGCCAACTTGGATGCAACATTTAAATATGCTACAGGAACTATTCATGGCATAAATGAGCATGGCAATCATCTACTAAATGCGCTTAACAAAACTCCCTTACTGAACATGTTCCAAAGACCTACAGATATGATGATATCATTAGTTCAAAATGACAAGTTATGGTGAAAGTTTCAAACTTAGCAAAATAAACATGGCATGGCAGAAACATATTTATGACAACATGTTTGCAAGCTTATTGCACTCACTAAAGTGCACTTCATGCGTGTCTCGACCTTACACTCGAACTCGTTTCCCGGAGCTATCCTAAGATTAACAAGCATCTACATAAACACACATGGCATGGAAAATAGCACATGCTACAAGCACTTCAAACATGAATGCATAAGAAGAACATAATGAACGGAGCTATGGGGCTACCGGTACGGAGGTTACGATGTCGAGAATGATATTGTGATGGCATGAAGGATAGGCGCAAGCTCTTGGCAAACCTAGTATGCCACTGTATTGATTGGAAGATTCTGGTTGAAGACGATATAAAGATCATCGAGAATGGATGCACGGTTTTCAAACGGTGATCAAAACAATATGCAATGCAAAACTGTTAAAAACAGCTACATGCCAACTTGGATGCAACATTTAAATCTGCTACATGAATTATTGATGGCATAAATGAGCATGCCAAGTATGTACAAAATGCACTTAACAAAACTCCCTTACGGAACATGTTCCAAAGACCTACAGATATGAGTGTAACATCAATGCACAATGGAAACTTATGCTAACAGTTTCAGACTTCACAAAATAAACATGGCATGGCAGAAACATATTGATGACAGCATGTTTGCAAGCTTGTTGCACTCACCAAAGTGCACTTCATGGCTGTCTCGACCTCAGAATTAAACTTGTCTCCCCGCGCAACCCAAAGAATAACAGACATCCACATAAACAAACATGACAATGAAATAAACACATGCTACATGCACTTCGAACATGAATGCATAAGAAGAATAGAATGTACGGAGCTATGGGGCTACCGGTACGGAGGTTATGATGTCAGGAATGATATGGTGATGGCATGAAGAATAAGGGCAAGCCCTTGGCAAACTAACTATGCCACTTGATAGATTGGTAGTTTCTAGTTGAAAACGATAAAAAGATCATCGAGAACGGATGCATGGATTTCAAACGGTGATCAAAATAGTATGCAATGCAAAACTGTTAAAAATAGCAACATGCCAACTTGAATGCAACATTTAAATATGCTCCATGAATTATTCATGGCATAAATGGGCATGCAAAGCATGTACAAAATGCACTTAACAAAACTCCCTTACTGAACATGTTCCAAAGACCTACAAATATGATGATAGCATCAATGCAAAACGGCAAGTTATGCTTAAAGTTATGCTTAAAGTTTCATACTTAAATTTTCATATTTATGACATCATGTTTTCAAGCTTGTTGCACTTACCAAAGTGCACTATATTGGTCTCTCGACCTCACACTCGAACTCGTCTCCCGGTGCTGTCCTAAGAATAACAAGCATCCACATAAACACACATGGCATGGAAATGAACACATGCTACATACACTTCAAACATGAATGCATAAGAAGAACACAATGAACGGAACTACGGGGCTACCGGTACGGAGGTTATGATGTCGGGAATTATATGGTGATGGCATGAAGGATAGGGGCAAGCTATTGGCAGACCAAGTATGCCACTAGATAGATTGTAAGATTCTACTTGAAACTGACATAGAGATCATCAAGAATGGATGCACGGTTTTCAAACGGTGATCAAAACAATATGCAATGCAATACAGTTAAGAACAGCAACATGCCAACTTGGATGCAACATTTAAATATGCCACATTAATTTTTCATGGCATAAATGAGCATGCCCAGCATGTACAAAATGCAGTTAACAAAACTCCCTTACTGAACATGTTCCAAAGACCTACAGATATGATGATGACATCAATGCGAAATGGCAAGTTATGCTGACAGTTACAAACTTTGCAAAATAAACATGGCATGGCAGAAAGATATATATGACATCATGTTTGCAAGCTTGTTGCTGTCACCAAAGTGCACTTCATGGCTGTCTCGACCTCAGACTTGAACTCGTCTCCCAGTGCAACCCAAAGAAAAACAAGCATCCACATAAACACACATGACATGATAATAAACACATGCTACATGCACGTCGAACATGAATGCATAAGCATAACACAATGAACGGAGCTATGGGGCTACCGGTATGGAGGTTATGATGTTGGGAATCATATGGTGATGGAATGAATGGTAGGGGCAAGCTCTTGGCAAACCAAGTATGCCACTGGATAGATTGGTAGTTTCTAGTTAAAAAAGATATAAAGATTATTGAGAACGGACGCAAGGTTTTCAAACGGTGATCAAAACAATATGCAATGCAAAACTGTTAAAAACAGCAACATGCCAGCTTGGATGCAACATTTAAATATGCTACATGAACTATTCATGGCATAAATAAGCATGACAATCATGCACTAAATGCACTCAACAAAATTGCCTTCTTGAACATGTTCCAAAGACCTACATATATGATGATTGTATCAATGCAAAACATATTTACAACGGCATGTTTGCAAGCTTGTTGCACTCAACAATGTGAACTTCATGGATGTCTCGACCTCATACTCGAAGTCTTCTCCCTGTGCTACCCTACGAATAACAAGCATCCACATAAACACACATGGCATGGAAAGGAACACATGCTACATGCACTTCAAACATGAATGCATAAGAAGAACACAATGAACGGACCTATGGGGCTACCAGTATGGAGGTTATGATATCGGGAATGATATGGTGATAGCACGAAGGATTGGCGCAAGCTCTTGGCAAACCAAGTATACCACTGTATGGATTGGAAGATTCAAGTTGAGAACAATATAAAGATCAACGAGAATGGATGCACCGTTTTCAAACGGTGATCAAAACTATATCCAATGCAAAGAAGTTAAAAATAGCAACATTCCAACTTGAATGCAACATTTAAATATGATACATGAATTATTCATGGCATAAATGAGCATGCCAAGCATGTACAAAATGCACTTAACAAAACTCCCTTACTGAACATGTTCCAAAGACCTACAGATATGATGATAACATCAATGCAAAATGGCAAGTTATGCTGACAGTTTGAGACTTCGCAAAATAAACATGGCATGAAAGAAACATAATTATGACATCATGTTTGCAAGCTTGTTCCACTCACCAAAGTGCACTTCATGGTTGTCTTGACCTCGGACTCGTACTCGTCTCCCGGTGCAACCCAAAGAATAACAAGCATCCACATAAGCACACATGACATGGAAATAAACACATGCTACATGCACTTCGAACATGAATGCATAAGAAGAACACAATGAGCAGAGCTATGGGGCTACTTAGACGGAGGTTATGATGTCGGGAATGATATGGTGATGGGATGAAGGATAGGAGCAAGCTCTTGGCAAACCAAGTATGCCACTGGATAGATTGGAAGTTTTCTTGTTGAAAACGATATAAAGATCATCGAGAACGGATGCACGGTTTTCAAACGGTGATCAAAACAATATGCAATGCAAAACTGTTAAAAACAGCAGCATGCCAACTTGGATGCAACATTTAAATATGCTACATGAACAATTAATGGCATAAATGAGCATGGTAATCCTATACTAAATACATTTAACAAAATATCCTTATTGAACATGTTCCAAAGACCTACAGATATGATGATAGCATCAATGCAAAACGACAAGTTATGCTGACAGTTTTAGAATTAGCAAAATAAACATGGCATGGCAGAAACATATTTATGACAACATGTTTGCAAGCTTCTTGCACTCACCAAAGTGCACTTCATGGGTGTCTCGACCTCACACTCGAACTCGTCTCTCGGTGCTACCCTAAGAATAACAAGCATCCACGTAAACACACATGACAAGGAAAGGAAAACATGCTACATGCACTTTGAATATGAATGCATAAGAACACAATGAACAGAGATATGGGACTATCGGTACGGAGGTAGTGATGTCGGGACTGATATGGTGATGGCATGAAGGATAGAATCAAGCTCTTGGCAAACCAAGTGTGCCACTGGATGGACTGGAAGATTCTAGTTGAAAACGATATAAAGATCAGCATGAACGGATGCATGGTTTTCAAACGGTGATCAAAACAATATGCAATGCAAAACTGTTAGAAACAGCAACATGCCAACTTGGATGCATCATTTAAATATGCTACATGAACTATTCATGGCATAAATGAGCGTGCAAAGCATGTACAAAATGCACTTAACAAAACTCCCTTACTGAACATGTTCCAAAGATCTATAGATATGATGATAGCATCAATGTAGAATGGCAAGTTATGCTGACAGTTTCAGACTTGCTAAATAAACAAGACTTGGGAGAAACATATTTATGACAACATGTTTGCAAGCTTGTTGCACTCACCAAAGTGCACTTAATGGTTAACTTGACCTCAAACTCGAACTTGTCTCCCGGTGCAACCCAAAGAATAGCAAGCATCCATATAAACACACATGACATGGAAATAAACACATGCTACATTTACTTCGAACATGAATGCATAAGAAGAACACAATGAACGGAGCTATGGGGCTACCGGTATGGAGGTGTCGGGGAAACGACACCTATGGGATCCTGGGGATACATTTTGCTGCGGTTGTGGGGCGTAGAGTTGTGCAAAGAGCAGGTCTAGGCGATCAACGCATGGGAATTTTATCCCAGGTTCGGGCCGCAAGATGATGCATAAAACCCTAGTCCTGCTTGTCTGTGTATATTTGGTGTTCTTGAGCTCTTGAACTGGCCTCTATGCGTGGCTATTCAAAAAGTCTGAATCCTCTCTTAGTATGCCTTGGGCCTCCTTTATACATCCAAGGGGTTGCCACAGCGACACACAGGAGGTGTCAAGCTACTATAGTGTACAAGGTTATCCCCTAACATCTTAGGACAAACGCATTTAATGCGCCACCTATGTGTCCCCTAGCTTTATTGGGGACGGCAAGAAAGCTTGTCCCGCCCATTGCCGCCTCATCTTGCTCCGACACGCATCCAGGTTGACGAGGTGTGGCGCCACGCTAGCTGCTAGACGTTGTGGTGGAAGGGTCTTCACGAAGATCTGCATGCCACCACGCAGGTGCATTCAAGCAACGGAATAGAAGTAGGAGGATGAGGGGAACGAGAGGGAGAGAGGGGAATCAGATGGGCAGAAGAAACCCTCGACGTGTCATGTCCATCTGGCTAGTCCAAGCGGATTTCTGGTCCAATCGGGCCGATACGAGCTGAAACGGTATGGGTGACCGTATAATGACCCGGTTCAGCGAGCCCGATGATCGTAACTTGCGATTTTGTGAATACAGTGACCAGTGTGAACCCTAGAGTCAAGTTCAGTTACTGTAGATGTAATTTTCTCCTATATCTAGGAATGGATAAGCAAATGCCATAATAGGTAGGTATGGCGGCTATTTTCAGGAAAGATATAAGGTATGTTTAATGCACCGGTGAAAGTTGTGCGGTACTAGAGTGGCTAGCAAAGGTGGAAGGGTGAGAGTGCGTATAATGCATGGACTCAACATTAGTCATAAAGAACTCACATACTTATTGCAAAAAAATTATTAGCCCTCGAAGCAAAGTACTACTACGCACGCTCCTAGCGGAGAGGTTGCTAGGAGTTAACCATCGCGCGCTCCCGACTTTCACACAAAGGAGGACAATCAAGGATAAATTGTGCTCCAACATCATCACATAACTAGAAGACCATACGTGCATGCTACAGGAATCACAAACCTTAACACAACTGTTCTTACTATTCCACAATTTACTACTAGCATGACTCTAATATTACCATGTTCGTATCTCAAAACAATTGTAAGGAATCAAACTTCTCATATATTCAATGCTCTTTATGAAAGTTTTTATTATACCCCCTTGGATACCTATCATATTAGGACTAAATTCATAACCTAAGAAAATTACCATGCTGTTATTAGACTCTCAAAATAATATAAGTGAAGCAAGAGAGTTCATCAATTTCTTCAAAATAACATCACCGCCGTGCTAAAAAGGATATAAGCGAAGTAATAGAGCAAGTGCCTAGCTCAAAAGATATAAGTGAAGCACATAGAGTATTATAATAAATTCACAATTAATGTGTGTCCCTCTCAAAAGGTCTCTACAGCAAGGATAATTGTGGCAAACAGAAAAGCAAAGACTCAAATCATACAAGACGCTCCAAGCAAAACACATGTCATGTGGTGAATAAAAATTTAACCTCGAGTAAATTTACCGATGGATTGAAGAGAAAAGAGGGAATGCCTTCCGGGGCATCCCCAAGCTTAGGTTCTTGGTTGTCCTTGAATATTACCTTGGGGTAACTTGGGTATCCCCAAGCTTAGGCTCTTGCCACTCCTTATTCCTTAGTCCATCAAATCTTTACCCAAAACTTGAAAACTTCACAACAGAAAACTCAACAGAAAACTTGTGAGATCTGTTACTACAATCGGGCAAATAACCACTTTCGGTACTGTTGTGAACTCATTCTAATTTGTATTGGTTTTATATCTACTGTATTCCAACTTTTCATCGTTCATACCCCCTGGTACAACCCATAGATTCATCAAAATAAGCAAACAACACAATGAAAACAGAATCTGTCAAAAATAGCACAATTTGTAGCATCTGAAAATTATGTATTCTTATGCAACTCTAAATCTTTTGAAAAATTGGGACAATGTGAGAAATTTTTATATAAATATTTTGTAAAAAAAATCAGAAAATTATGACGTTCCAGTGAATTATAGAATTTTCGGTACTGGACGCAAAAGTTTCTATTTTTCAACAAAATCAAATCAACAATCTTCCAAATCATCCCAAAGGTCTTACTTGGCACAAACACTAATTTAAAACATAAAAACACTTCTAACTAGAGGCTAGAAGGTATATTTATTGGAAACAGAAGCAAAAAGATAAAAATAAAAATAAAATTGCCTCATGATACGTCTCCAACATATCTATAATTTTTTATTGTTCCATGTTGTTATATTATCATTTGTGGATGTTTTACAATCATTTTATAGTCATTTCATTTTTTTTTTGGTAATAACCTATTGACATAGTGCCAAGTGTCGGTTGCTGTTTTCTGCATGTTTTTTACATCGCATGAAATCAATATCAAATGTAGTCCAAACACCGTGAAACTTTTTGGAGATGTTTTACGGGCTAGAAGACACGCAATGGGCCAGAGCTGCACCTGGGGGGTGCCCCGAGGGGGGGCACAACCCACCAGGGCGCGCCCAGGTGGGTTGTGCCCACCTCGGTGGCCTATCGCACCGCCTCTTTGCTTTATAAATACTCAGATATTCCAGAAACCCTAGAGGAGTCGACGAAATTCTATTCCAGCCGTCGCAAAGTCCAGAACCACCAGATCCAATCTAGACACCATCACGGAGGGGTTCACCATCTCCATTGGTGCCTCTCTGATGATGTGTGAGTAGTTCCTTGTAGACCTACGGGTCCATAATTAGTAGCTAGATGGCTTCCTCTCTCTCTCTTTTGATTATCAATACATTGGTCTCTTGGAGATCCATATGATGTAACTCTTTTGCGGTGTGTTTGTTGGGATCCGATGAACTTTGAGTTTATGATCAGGTCTATCTTTTTATATCCATGAAAGTATTTGAGTATTCTTTGATCTCTTATATGTGTGGTTTTTATAGCCTCATATTTCTTGTCCGATAATTGGGTTTTGTTTGGCCAACTTGATCTATTTATCTTGCAATGGGAAGAGGTGCTTTGTAGTGGGTTTGATCTTACGGTGCTTGATCCCAGTCACAGAAAGGGAACTGACACGTATGTATCGTTGCTACTAAGGATAAAACGACAGGGTCTATTTCTAAATAAATAGATCTTGCCTACATCATGTCATCGTTCTTATTGCATTACTCCGTTTCTCCATGAACTTAATACACTAGATGCATGCTGGATAACGGTCGATGTATGGAGTAATAGTAGTAGATGCAGGCAAGAGTCGGTCTACTAATCTTGGACGTGATGCCTATATAATGATCATTGCCTGGATATTGTCATGATTATTTCAAATTCTATCAATTGCACAACAGTAATTTTTCCCACCATTTGCTATTTTCTCGAGAGAAGCCACTAGTGAAATCTACGACCCCCGGTTCTCTTTCTCATATTATTTGCCTTTGTGATCTATTTTCCTTTGCTTCTATTTTCCGATCTATTAAACCAAAAACCCAAAAATACCTTGTTGCGATTTATCTTATTTGGTGTTCGATCTATCAATATTTACAACTCTATCACGTATGTTAGCCGAAAGGGATTGACAACCCCTTTTACACATCGGGTTGCGAGTATTTATCATTTGTGTGCTGTTTACGTTGTGTTTCTTGGTTCTCCTACTAGTTCAATAACCTTGGTTTCATCACTGAGGGAAATACCTACCGCTGCTATATTGCATCATCCCTTCCTCTTTGGGGAAAACCCGACGTAGTCCTAGCAGTCATCAAAAGGAAATTTTTGGCGCCGTTGTCAGGGAGCACCTTCAACATATACCAGGTTCCTAATCACAAATCTCATCTCCTCGCAATTTACATTATTTGCCATTTGCCTCTCGTTTTCATCTCCACCACTTCAAAAATATTTGCCGTTTTATTCGCCCTCTTCTTCGTTCGCCGTTTTCCTTGTCGGGGCTGTTTTTGCGTACGATCTAGTTTACGTACTCATGATGCCTTAAAGAAAATATTATGATGTTCCTTACCCCAATATTTTGATTGAAATTGAGAAAAGTACTAAGGGATATGTGACTACACAATTTGAGCATAATAATTATTTTACCGAAGAACTCAAGGAGCACTCCGTTGTGCTTGATGCTATAACGAAACAACTTGATGATATTAGTAGAGAAGTTTGCAATCTACAATCTAAGTATACTTTTGCTGAAAGTTTGCTAGGAAAAATATCCGATGCACAAGCTACTCTAGTAAATCAAATGGCCGCTAAACCGAAGTCGTTAGAAGATAAAAATGATGAAGACATTAAAATGATTGGTGTTTCTTCTATTGATTATTTGTTTAGTAAAGTTCAACTTGATGATAAAGGGACTCGAGAAGAGTCAACTTTAGGTAGAAGGCGTCCCAATATTTTGGAGACTGAAAATCTTGTAGAGAAAATTGATAAAAGTGGGTTCGGAGAGGTCAAGACTTTAACTAGAGAAGTGCCCACTATCTTGGATTACAAAGACTTTAATTATGATAGTTGTTCCTTGATTGATTGTATTTCTTTGTTGCAAACCATGATTAATTCACCCCATGCCTATGAACAAAATAAAGCTTTTACTAAACATATTGTTGATGTTATGATGAAAGATTTAGATGATAAGTAGAAATCAAAAGTGTCAATTCCTAGAAAGTTGCATGATGAATGGGAACCTACTATCAAAATCAAAATTAAAAATTATGAGTGTTTCGCTTTGTGTGATTTGGGTGCTAGTGTTTCCACGATTCTGAAATGTCTTTGCGATGTTCTTAGTCTTACGAAGATTGAAGATTGCTCTCTTAATTTGCATTTGGAGGATTCCACTATTAAAATCCTTTGGGAAGGATCAATGATGTTCTTATTCTTGCAAATAGGAACTATGTACCCATAGACTTTATTGTTCTTGACATCGATTGCAATCCGTCTTGCCCTATTATACTTGGTAGACCGTTTTTGCGCATTGTTGGCGCGGTGATTGACATGAAATAAGGGAATATTAAATTTCAATTTCCTTTGAGAAAGGGCATGGAACACTTCCCTAGAACCAAGATCAAATTTCCTTATGAATCTATAACGAGGGCAACTTATAGAACATCCAACAAGGATGACAACACTTGACATCTTGGTATCATGCCTAGCTATGGTAGTAAAACGATAGCGCTTGTTGGGAGGAAACCCAACTTGTATCTTTTTGCTTTTTGATTTCCTTGTTGTTTACAATAAAATAATCTTTCATACCTCTGGTTGGATGTGTTTTTGTGGTCTGAATAAAGGTTTGCGCCAAGCAAAGCCTTAGGATCATGTTGGGTGCTAGTAGATTTGATCTTTTGGAAAAAATAGAAACTTTTGCGCTCACGAGAAAAAATCTCATTTTCAACAGAAGAGTGCTTTTAGGTTGATTCTTTTTGCAAAAGATTAATATACATATTGCCCATGCGTCCCTATTTTTTTAAAAAAATAGAGTTACTTAAGTAGTCGAATCTTCCAGATTCTATAAACTATTCTATTTTTGACAGATTCTGTTTTTATTGTGTTACGTGCTTGTTTTCATGATTCTATGGTTTTCTTTGATGAGTTTTTGCCATAGAAAAGTTAAAATACAGTAGATATATTACAAATACAAAATATTAATTGGTTTTCTATGGCACTTATAGTAGTGATTTGTTTTCTTATACTAACGGATCTCACGGAAGTTTTGTTGAGTCTTGTGTGATTGAAGTTTTCAAGTTTTGGGTTATCTTACGATGGATGAAGGAATAAGGAGTAAGAAGAGCCTAATCTTGGGGATGCCCCGGCATCCCAAGCTATTATCCAAAGAGAAGCCATCAACTAAGCTTGGGGATGCCGCAAGTGGCATCCCCTCTTTCATCTAACGACCATCGGTATTTTACTCAAAACTATATTTTTATTCGTCACATGATATGTGTTTTGCTTGGAGCGTCTTGTACGATATGAGTCTTTGCTTATTTTGTTTTGCTTTTTAAGTAATCAATCCTTTCTGTGGACACCTATTAGAGAGAGCCAAAATTATGCCATGACTTGTTAGAATAGCTCTCTATGCTTCACTTAAATTTTTATGAGCTATGAATTTGCTCTAGTGCTTCACTTATATCTTTTTTAGCACGGTGTGATTTAGTATTTTTAAGAAATACTCTCTTGCTTCACTTAGATTTATTTGAGAGTTAGTAAAAAAATTAAGAAATTCTATCTTGCTTTACTTAAATTATTTTGAGAGAAAGAAAAAAAGTATGCTCATGGTCTTCACTTATATTTGTTTGAGCTTATCAAAAGTAACACATGAAAATTAGTCCCAATGTGATAGATATCCAAGAAGGATATAATAAAAACTTTCATGAAGATCACTAGACAAAATAAACTTGATTCCTTGTAATAGTTTTGAGACATGATGATATGATATGTGAGTCATGTTGGTCGCTTCCCAGTCTTTTGCTAGCCTGATCACGACTTGTACATCCAAATCCTTTATCCCGGTTTTGCCACATGAGTCCACCATACCTACCTATATGCGGTATTCCCTTACCATTCTAAGAAAATTTGTATGTGCCATCTCTAATTTTCAAAATAAATTTCCCTTTTGTGTGCCCGTACCACTCACGAGGTGGTGAGGAATGGTCGATATTTTCCATGCTAGATGTGTTATTCTCACGATGAGTGTTTATTCACTTGTCATTGAACAAGAGTAAGGCAAAGGTATTAGGGATACTTTATGTTGTCAAAAAATAAATTCCTTGGAAAGTGTTGGTATGGAAGGCAACCATGGATTCGGCTAACCATGGCTTGTGAAAGTTTGGTGGAAAAGGAATAAACTTTATTTTATGTTTGGCAACCGCCTATGATATATCTAGCATGGAAAGTGTTGGGAACCTCAACTTGTTTTCGTTGGTGGGAAAAGTACACCTCCCAAAATAATTTTATCTCTCGATTTAAGCTTTGACCTCTAGCACCTCTACAAATCTCTACTTCCCTCTATGAAGGGCCTTTCTTTTACTTATGCAATTTTTATTTTTGAATTTGAGTCTCCATCTTCTCTTATAAAGAACCAACTAGGAAACACTATGATCGTACTTGAGCATTGGGTGTAACTAATATGGGAGTGTGTTTCATGAATCGATCAATGGTTGAGCATGATGGGCTAAGGATAACTTATTTTAGCATTGATATTTTGAAAGACATGGTTGCTTGTTGATATGTTTGAGTATTTAAATCTCATGTCAAAACTAGACTATTGCTTTGAACCATCTAAAAGTCCAAATGTCCATGCTATAAAGAAAAGAATATGATATGACATGATATGCAACAATGCACATAAAAAATTCTATTTCTATCATTTACCTACTCGAGGACGAGCATGAATTAAGCTTGGGGATGCTAAAAGTTTCATACTTAGCAAAATAAACATGGCATGACAGAAACATAATTATGACATCATGTTTGCAAGCTTGTTCCACTCAACAAAGTGCACTTCATGGTTGTCTCGACCTCAGACTCGAACTCGTCTCCCGGTGCAACCCAAAGAATAAGCATCCACATAACCACAGATGACATGGAAATAAACACATGCTACATGCACTTCGAACATGAATGCATAAGCAGAACACAATGAACTGAGCTATGGTGCTACTGGTACGGAGGTTATGATGTCGGGAATGATATGGTGATGGAATGAAGTATAGGGCAAGCTCTTGGCAAACCAAGTATGCCACTTGATAGATTGGTAGTTTCTAGTTGAAGACGATATAAAGATCATCGAGAACGGATGCACGGTTTTCAAATGGTGATCAAAACAATATGCAATACAAAATTGTTAAAAATAGCAACATGCCAACTTGGATGCAACATTTAAATATGCTACAGGAACTATTCATGGCATAAATGAGCATGGAAATCATGTACTAAATGCACTTAACAAAACTCCCTTACTGAACATGTTCCAAAGACCTACAGATATGATGATAGCATCAATGCAAAACGGCAACTTATGCTGACAGTTTCAAACTTAGCAAAATAAACATGGCATGGCAGAAACATATTTATGAGAACATGTTTGCAAGCTTATTGCACTCACCAAAGTGCACTTCATGGGTGTCTCGACCTCACACTCGAAATCGTCTCCCGGAGCTATCCTAAGAATAACAAGCATCCACATAAACACACATGGCATGGAAATGAGCACATGCTACATGCACTTCAAACATGAATGCATAAGAAGAACACGATGAACAGAGCTATGGGGCTACCGGTACGGAGGTGATGATGTCAGGAATAATATTGTGATGGCATGAAGGATAGGGGCAAGCTCTTAACAAACCAAGTATGCCACTGTATTGATTGGAAGATTCTGGTTGAAAACGATATAAAGATCATCGAGAATGGATGCACGGTTTTCAAAACGATGATCAAAACAATATGCAATGCAAAACTGTTAAAAACAGCAACATGCCAACTTGGATGCAACATTTAAATATGCTACATGAATTATTCAAGGCATAAATGAGCATGCCAAGCATGTACAAAATGCACTAAACAAAACTCCCTTACTGAACATGTTCCAAAGACCTACAGATATGATGATAACATCAATGCAAAATGGCAACTTATACTAACAGTTTCACACTTCGCAAAATAAACATGTGATGGCTTCTCGCCCCTCGTTGGTTACCCCAAGTGGAAGGTTTGAGATGCAGTGTAGCGGTAGTTTTCCCTTGGCAAAGATACCAAGGATCGATTTCCCCTGAGACTCCTAGTTTCAACAAGAAGGTGTCAACTGCTAACGGCGCCAGATATTAGCAATCAACTTGGACCTGCACACAGATACAAACTTTGCTCCCAACGAGTACAGAGAGGTTGTCAATCCCTCTGGCCTTGTCGTTTACAAAGGATCAAACGCAAGTGATAATGGTGATAGGTAAAACTGCATATAGTAAGTAAAAACAGAAAGTAAATAGCGGATGTGATCAGTGATGGTAATATGGACCGGGGTCCCATGATGTTCACTAGTGATGTCTCTCTCCCAAAAGACGATAAAACAGCTATGTGAGGTAAATGAATTACAGCTGGGTAATTGACAGAATTATGTGCGCAAACCAATGCTAACTATGTTGCAAGAAAGGTAGAGGTTCAAAGCATGGGCGGTACGCCAAGGCAAGTAGACCGAAATCCATCTGCATCTACTACTAATCATCCACCTTGAGATATCTATCCAGAACATCTCGCTGGTATTAAGTTGCGAGTCCCACCCATAGTGTAAACTCAAAGCAACAGACAACTGCATTAAAAGAACTTTGCGTAAAGTAAACAATCCTTGCACCCGCGGGCACAAGCACCGTTGTTTTCCCCCTTGTGGCAACATCACATCCCCTAGACTCATGTTTCTATCACTCAAGCTAGTCATCGAGAGGCATGAACCCACAATCGAGCATAACGTTCCCTCTTGGAGTCACTACCTACTACTTGGCCAAAGCAATAAATAGCAACGGAGAACATGCAAGAATTACTTACGAACATAAATATAAAAGAGGTAAATCAAATATATTACTCAAACACAATCTGAACATAATCTCACAATCCATCGGATCCCAGCAAACTCATTATAGCAACAGCATAAGGATTACATATGTGCCTCGATCATGTAGGACAGCTCACGAGGTCTAATTAGTGAAGCACAAGAAGGGGAGGAGAACATCACATAGCTACTGGTCATGGACCCATGGTCCAAGGGAGACTACTCACAACTCATCCGGGAGGCGTCCATGGTGGTAGAGAGGCTCCCGGTGGTGATCCTCCCCTCCGACAGGGCGCCGGGAAGAGTTCTCCTGGTGCTCCCGATCTTGGAAGCGCGGCGGCGGCGGAATAGAGATGAGATCGCGAAATAGGGTTCCGTCCTCGAGGGTTTCGGGACACGTGTTAAATATATGCCAAAGGGGGGCATCAGCGGAGGCCTGGGGGGCCCAGGCGCCCCCCCGGCGCGGCCAGGAGGGGGGCCGCGCCACCAGGGCGCCTGGAGCCCTGGTGGCCCCCCTCCGGCCCTACTTCGACCATGTGGAAGCTTCCGGAACGCTGATTTTTTATATAATTTTTCCGGGATTTTTCTGGCAGTTTACGTGACGGGAAAACCTGAAATACAAAAACAGCAGAAAACAGAAACTGGCACTGGGGTGCACTGAGTTAATAGGTTAGTCCAAATATGATCAAAAGTGTATGGAAGTGTATAAATATCATAGCAATATCACCCAAAAGAGGCATGGAGCAAGCAGAAATTATAGATACGTTTTGGACGTATCAACATCCCCAAGCTTAATTCCTGCTCGTCCTCGAGTAGGTAAATGATAACAAGAATAATTTCTGTGGTGACATGATATTAACCATATAAGACTTTTCATAGTCATATGACAAAAGCTTACTGAGACAATGAATCTACAGTAATTAAGTTGCCTCATGAGAAAATCACAAAGAACTGAAAGTTTTACAATATGATACTGAAACATCAAATAGATTTGTAATGAGCATGGTGTGCAAATATGATAAAGTGATATCTCGCTTGCCCCCTTTAGTGAAGCAAAACATAAATGCAGGGGCACCTCCAAGGTTTAAGTGATGACTAGATACAATGATTTCAGAATAAACGATATCACAATCATGCAAAAGACAATGCTACTTTGGGACAATGCACATTACACTCAGAATGACAATCATGCTCTTAATAGTTGGTTCTTTAAAAGAAGGTGGAGACTCTCGAACCGTGGCTTTTGTTGGCAAGGTTGAAAACCCGTAGTCGGAAACAAAGACAAAACATGTACCAGAGCTCTTGGTTTTAAAAACAGAGGTAATAATTATTATTATTTTAGATTATGCATGTTCCATCAACGAATGCTAGTAGACAACTCAATCACTTCTTGAGATGGACAAGTTTCGAGGAACGGCTCCTGTCGTGGAATTACCACGGCAGATGTCCGGTTTAACGGACTTGATGATGGAACCATCGCACGGGTTAGCTTGAAAGGGTTCATGGCACACAAAGGACACAAAGGATTTTATACTAGTTCGGCCCCTTGGAGAAGGTAAAAGCCTACATCTAGTTGGTCTGGTACTGCTTGGGCGTCGGTTTACAGGGAGCGGAATCGCTTGCCTGCGTCTCGACGGATTGATTGTTGCTTGTCCCTGAACCGGTGCCGGGTCGTCCCTTTATATAGAGGTGACGCCTGGTCCGGTTTACAGAGTCCCGAGGCCGGCTCATAATCGTGTCCGCCTCGGTCTCTGCCCTTTCTTTCTTATCTCTCAAGTTACATCTCTTTGGCGGTTTACAAACCGTATTTCTATACATGGGCCTTGAAATCTCATGGGCCGTAATCTCTACTAAAAATAATAAACCAAGTACGATATAACTAAACCGGTTTACAATATCCGGTTTATACCTATTAACCATATCCCTGACATTAGGCCCCAGAATGATTTGAACTTGTTCATATCAATCTTCGTCATCTCCTGTAATTTTCTTCTGTCTTCATCTTTTGTAAACCGGCTCTGACGTCATCCTCCGAAATCATTAAAGTCTGACAATGACATCATCTCCGCATTTAACGCTGCAAGCTGTACTGTAGTTTGTTTTTAATGGTTATCCCGAGAATCGAGGCGTTTAAAGGATCTTTATCCGATTCTGCTTCCTTGATTACCGTACCTGTCGTTTCACATCTGCCTCTCTGCTTATAAATAACACCGCTCCTTTTCATTCTTCCTTCTCGCGTCTTCTTCCTCCTTCCGCTTCCTGACCCGCAAGAACTCCATTGCTGCTTGAGCTCAAGAACGCCACCGACGACCGCCGGATCTTCAGTCTTCGACCGGCCGCTGCATCAACCTGAGCCTTGACCAGATTCTCTCCGCCGCCGATTCTCGCTGTCCCTGGTACGTTTATCCACCTCTCTGTAGATCTGTGTCCGCCATTGCTTCGCCTGTGTTCTTCCGCCATTAGGGCTTCCGATGAAGCTCCGTTCCTTCGTAGATCTTTTTCTCATAAAAATCTTGTAATCTTTAGGCCCTAGTCTGTAGGTCTCCCGCTTAGCACCAGATTGGATCTTACCGCAATAACCCTGTAGTTTTATCCGTTCCACCATTAGAGTTCTCCGCAAGCTTCATATCGTTCATTCTTTGAACCTGTGACTCATGATAGTCTTTTTTTATCGATCTTTTTCCATTTTTACTCCGTTGCAGATGCGTCAAAACCTTACTGTACCTGTCTATCATGTAAACTCGTCCTTTTGGTATGAAGTCTGCGTAGCCTTCTTCTTTAGCGGTTAGTACTCCGCTGTAGATTAATTTCTTTTCTTCAGCATACTCAGATCCTTCCCTCTTAGCAGTTATTTAGAAACCTGTTTTTCTCCTTAGTAGATTCGCTAAGTATGTTTCGGTTTAGATTGTCGTGCCATAAACCGGAAATGATGTAAACTGATGCCATAACTTAAACTGTTCCTCTTCAACTGCCATTTAAACCGGAAATGATAAAACTTTGTTTCATAGTTACCGGTTTAATCTTGCCAAATAATTCTCCATTTTAACCATTGCATATCATGAATAAATCCCGGATCGTTGTTTTTTCATAATCCGTCTTTGCACTTTCTCTTCTTCAGCGCTTTGCTCAAATGGCTAAGAAGTATGTTTCGTGCGACTGGGTTCGTTCCGTCGTGACTGAAGAAGATTTAGTCAAACTATCAAGCATTGGCACGTTAGGTCCTCGGGCCGAGTTGAAGTGGCGCGCTCCGGGTAATGAGTGTCCTCCCGCTCCTAGGTCCGGGGAAGTTATCGTATTTCTGGATCATATTTCCAGGGGTTTCTCTCCCCCCGGTTCAAAATTTTTCCGGGACGTCCTTGCCACCTTCCAGCTGCATCCACAGGACATCGGGCCAAACTCCGTTTCCAATATTTGTGATTTCCAAGTTTTTTCTGAAGTATATATGCAAGAAGAGCCTTCAGTTGATCTTTTTCGGGATTTCTTCCATGCAAACCGGCGTACTGAGTTCACCAGCGGGCCTCACCAAGAGCTTGGTGGTATTAGTATTCAGAAAAGGAGGGATGCAGTTTTTCCTCACGCCTCTTTACACACTCACCCCAAGGACTGGAACAAGTCTTGTTTTATTGTATAGACACATCTCCTGAAGGTGAAAATCCGTTGCCGGGTTATCGTGAGACTCGTATCCCGGCAAATCACCCCCTGCCACAACGGTTAAGTGCTACTGAAAGGATCCAGTTTTCACCTCAACTTTCCAAGCTGAGAGCTTTCATAGCCAATGGACTGCTCGGTACTGATTTCCTTCGCTGCTGGTTATCCTGGAGCATCCTTCCCTTAAGCCGGCGCCCTAAACTGATGTACAAGTACTCCGGTAAACCGGAAGATCCACTGAGGTTTACTAAAGAGGAACTTTCTGAATCGGAAGTGATAGAGTCTGCCAAAAAGATCGTCAACCCTGCTTTAACAGATTGCTCCAAGGTTGGCTTGGCCCCATACTTTAAGAAGAATAAGCAGCCTGAAGTAAGTTTTCTTTAACCCGTACTTTATAAACCGTCCTTTTTGAACCGTCTTTTACTTGCCTTTGCTTTTTCACTTAGGCTGACAACCCCTTCTGGAGGAGAAAACCTCAGGACAAACCTGTAAAGCAGATTCGCCGGAAAACTCCTGCAAACAAGAAAAGGAAGGCAGCCGTTGATGCCGGTTCTCCTTCTGAGGATGATGATCCGGACTCCGAGGTATGCCTTGCTCCGGCTTACATTTTGCCTTTATGTAATTGTTAACATATCTAATGATACCCTTTCACAGGATCCACTTGAAGGTGATAACCCGGCTGAGATTGAGGTAACCCTTATTTCTTCTGATTCAGAACCTTCTCCTCAAAAGAGCCGTCGGACTGTTAGAAAATATCAATTTTCTCATCCTTATGCTAAGTTGGATCCTAATTTTGATTTGAAGAAGCAACAGCACGAAGCTTTGCGCCGGACCACTCGCCATAGTGGCTTAGCAGTGGAATCTTCTGGAATCTCATTGACTCCGGTTCGAAAGCGCCGCGCTGAGGTGATACTCTCTCCAACCCTTCTTCACCCCAAGGCCGGTCTTATCAGAAAACCACTTAAACCGACTGATCCTGATTATCAGGAAACCCCACTGTCCTCTTCTGGCGAATCAACCGCTACACAGCTTCCTCCTCTGAAGACCGTCCCGGGGTAATTCTCTTTACCATTCCGGTTTATGACGCTCCTTCCCTTTATAGTACTAACTTATTTTGCTTATCTTTCCAGTAAACCGAAACCTAGCAAGAAGGCCAAGGCGAATAAGCTTGTTGTTGATCCCTCTGCTGATGAACCAGTAATTGAGCCGTCAACAGCTATCCCTCCTGAAGGTACTCCTGTCACTCCGGTTCAAGAACCTGTTCTTGATACTCCTGCCACTGATGCTGCCCAAGATCCACCAAGTCCAGCCCGGGTTATTTCTCCTCAAGTTAACCCAGGGTCTCCTGACCCGGCTCAAGCTGAAGTTACTCCTCCCAATGCACCCACTTCCCCTGACGTTGTGGTTACTGGCGCTGCTTATGTTGCGCCAGCCAAACCCACCGTTTTAGCAAAACATACTGCTAAAACGGAGAAAGTAACTCAGGAAAAGGGGAAGTGGAGTACGGACATATCCAGTCTTTCGAGTATGAGTGCTCAAGACATTTATTCCGGATACTTGAACCGGCTCCACAGTAGCCGGGACTATGAAGCCAGCTTAGTAAACCTGATGAGAGAGAAATACGAAGTAAGTCTTCCTGTTCTGACTTTGCTTTGTTTTGACGCATCTTTATCTTCTAACAGCCCCCAAGTTCCGGTTTATCTTCTTTATTGAAGGTAATCCGGAACTTTGTAGTTTTTAACTGCTGATCCATACATTAGCCCCCAAGTATCAAGTAGATAACTTGGTTATGTAGTTGATACTTGTAAAAATTGTTTCTGATGCATTGCTTCAACTGCCATTAGCCCCCAAGTGTCAAGTATACAACTTGGTTGTGTGCTTGAGACTTGTAAAAATTGTCTCTGATGCATTGCTTCAACTGCCATTAGCCCCCAAGTGTCAAGTATACAACTTGGTTGTGTGCTTGAGACTTGTAATTTCTAATCTTACCTTTGAATTTTTGTCTACAGGCTGAGCTGAACCGGAATGCTGTGGAAAATAGTGAACTTCGAAGCCGGCTTATAGAGACTGAGGCAGCTGCTTCAAAGGCGAAGAAAGAACTTCAAGTGAGTTTAAAAACTGCTGAAGACTTGAAGAAGTTCTTTGATGAGGAACGGACTGCTTTTGAAGTCCAGAAGAAGGATCTTGAAAAACGTATTCAGGATGCCGAAGGAGCACTTAACCCGGTTACTGAAGAATTGACCGGGTTAAAATGCCAGATTGATTTGATGACCTCTGCTATCTTTGGTAAGCATAACCTGAATTCTTGTCTGTTATCTTTGCAACCTGTAATTTGTACCGGTTTAACGTTTCTTGTTGTATGTAGGACGCCGTGTCTCCCATCTTGGGGATGATGTACGGAAGAAACTGAAGGCCTGCTATACTTTGGTGGAGCAACTATACTCTGGAGCGCAAAGGATTATCAGCGCTACTTCCTTTGGTAAACCGGCTCCTTCGACCATCAAGGCTACTTTGAACAGTTTGTCCATTCTGCCAACTCGTCTTGAAGAGGTGAAGAAATCGGCTGCTCGAGGAGGTGCTCTTCTGGCCCTTACAAGGGCTAAAGCTTGGGTTCCAGATATTGACCCGGCGGAAGTGTTAACCGGATTTCCTGACACCAAGGAAGACGGTTCAGCCTTTGATGAGAAGGATCTGTACGCTCTGACAAAGGAAATGCGTCCACTCGCTAGCAAGATTGCGGTGGAAGCTGACTTGTCTCGATACCATCCAGCATATGACTTGCAAAACGATCGGGTGGAACGACTGGTTTATGATGTTGCAAATTTAACTCCGCCGGTTCGTCCTCACACTTTTGCTCCTGACATTGATCCTGCTGAGTTGATCAACGATGAAGTATATTTCCGTGCCTTGGCCAAGATTGATTGGCGTGCACCAGATTTCCCGCCGCTTCACGAGGAGGAAGATGTTCCGGAACAAGATGGTGGCCAATCATCCCGGCAAGGAGAAGCGGAATCTTGAATATTATTGTTGTAATCATAATTGTTATTCCGTAAACAATGATTCCAACTATTTGGCTTTCATGCCTTGTAATAGGTTTAGCTGAAATTCAATGCACTGTGATCCGGCTTTTGATCTTTATAAAGTACTCGTTCCCTGACTTGTTGATTGATGCGGATTTCTTGCTCTGTCCATAAAAAAGATGAAAAAATATGTCCTAGTGGTTTGACCACTGGACGGATTAACTTGTTCTCTTGGTATAACAAACAAGCGTATCTTTGACAAATAACTGTGATACCTTAATTGTATGTAGCCAAAATACCTTAAACCGGCAAGATGTTTAAAATTACCTTAATCAGTCTTCATCAATTCTAATAAGTCCTTGAAACTCTTCAGCTCAACTTGTCCATAAATCCTTCTCTTTTCGGTTTAGCAATTTGTAACTTGTATCTGATTGTGTGCTGCCAATTGTCAGCTCATTATGAAGTCGAGCCGGGTTACGATGAATGCCGGTTTAACTCTCTCTGGTGTTCATGACCTAGATTTATAACACTAGATAGACAGTCAACTTCTAGAGCTATTCCTCTTAGTTAAAAAGGTTATGAAACACAAAACATCACGAAACACATCAAAAAACTCATAACATAGCCATTCAAGGGGGTGTGGGCGAACCCGACTGTCCCCAGGGGCCGGGTCATCATTTGAACGTGGGCGTACCAACTGTTCAGGGAGCCCAAAAACTCATAACGTAGCCATTCAAGGGGGTGTGGGCGAACCACTGTCCCCAGGGGCCGGGCCATCATTTAAACGTGGGCGTCCCCACTGTTCAGGGAACCCAAAAAATTCATAACATAGCCATTCAAGGGGGTGTGGGCGAACCACTGTCCCCAGGGGCCGGGCCATCATTTGAATGTGGGCGTACCCACTGTTCAGGGAACCCAAATATTTGTAACATAGCCATTCAAGGGGGTGTGGGCGAACCACTGTCCCCAGGGGCCGGGCATCATTTGAATGTGGGCGTACCCACTGTTCAGGGAACCCAAATATTTGTAACATAGCCATTCAAGGGGGTGTGGGCGAACCACTGTCCCCAGGGGCCGCTGACATTCCTCCTTTTCCTTTTTCTTTAAACAGGGCTTTTCTCTTCCTGAACCGGACATGATCTTTTGTTCCTGTGAGTTCTACCGCTCCTTCACATACCCTGTAAAGATTAGTTTCTAAAAACCAGCTAACATTGAAATATGTTTCTTTGATAACAAACTGATATGGATATTTGCCACAAATTTGATGTATGTGAAAAAAGGGCTGAGCCCCCGGTTTACCGAGGGTGCCGGTTTATTCATTATTCATAATATATACATAGGATACATGGGAGCCTATGGCTCAAGTATAATACGGCCGTAGATGAGCAATGTTCCATGGCCTTTTCGTCTCCTCTTCTGATGTCCGTGAATCTTTGTGCTCTCGAATATCCACCAAATAGTATGACCCGTTGTGTAAATTTTTGCTGATCACAAAGGGCCCTTCCCATGGCGGGGATAGCTTGTGCATGTCTGTTTGATCTTGGATAAGCCGGAGTACCAAGTCACCCTCCTGGAATGCCCTGGTTCTGATCCGGCGGCTGTGATATCTGCGCAGGTCTTGCTGATAAATCGCCGACCGTGCTGCAGCTATGTCACGCTCTTCATCCAACCGATCCAAACTATCTTGTCTTGACTCCTCGTTGATGGCTTCTACATAGGCCGCCACCCTTGGGGAATCATGGCGTATGTCACTTGGAAGAACTGCTTCTGCCCCGTAAACCATGAAGAAAGGTGTATAACCTGTAGACCGGTTTGGTGTAGTGTTAATGCTCCAAAGGACAGAGGGTAACTCTTCAACCCAACACCCTGGGGTTCTCTGCAAAGGTGTCATAAGCTGGGGCTTAATTCCACGCAAAATCTCCTGATTTGCCCTTTCTGCTTGACCATTGGATTGGGGGTGAGCCACAGAAGATACATCCAAACGAATATGCTCTCGTTGACAGAATTCTTCCATCTCACCCTGAGATAAATTGGTGCCGTTATCTGTGATGATGTTGTGTGGAAAACCAAACCGGAATATTACTTTTTTGATAAACTTAACCGCCGTTGCCGCATCACACTTGCTTATAGGTTCCGCTTCAACCCACTTTGTAAATTTGTCCACTGCCACTAGTAGATGAGTTTTCTGATCTTGGGATCTCTTGAAGGGACCAACCATGTCAAGCCCCCAAGTTGCAAAAGGCCAAGTTATTGGTATCATCCGGAGTTCTTGTGCCGGAACAAGGGCACGTCTTGAGAATTTCTGACAAGCATCACACTTGCGGACCAGGTCTGCCGCATCTGCATGTGCGGTTAACCAATAAAAGCCATGTCGGAAAGCTTTAGCCACCAAAGATTTTGATCCGGCATGATGACCACAATCCCCTTCATGAATCTCCCTTAGAATCTCACGACCTTCCTCAGCTGAGACACACCGTTGAAATACTCCAGAGGTGCTACGATGGTGTAACTCCCCGTTGGCAATTGTCATAGATTTGGAGCGCCGGATTATCTGCCGTGCTTCATCTTCGTCCTCTGGTAACTCTCCGCGGCTTAAATATACCAGATAACGTAACGTCCAATCCGGAATAACATGGGTTGCTGCCACCAACTGTGCCTCTGGGTCTGGAACAGCTAGATCGTCCTCTGAAGGTACTTGAACCGAAGGATTGTGCAACTTATCCAAAAAGGTGTTTGGTGGTACCGGTTTACATTGCGACGCTAGCCGGCTTAAAGCGTCAGCTGCTTCGTTCTTCCGCCGGTCTATATGCTCCACCTGATACCCTTTAAAGTAACCTGCGACCGCTTCAACCTCTCGTCGATAAGCCGCCATGAGGGGATCCCTTGAATCCCACTTGCCCGAAACCTGCTGTGCCACCAGGTCCGAATCACCCAGGCACTTAACCCGGCTCAAATTCATCTCTTTTGCCAATCTCAAACCGTGAAGCAGCGCCTCATATTCCGCTGCATTGTTAGTACAAGGAAATAACAACCGGAGTACATAACAAAATTTATCACCTCTGGGGGAAGTTAAGACAACTCCGGCCCCCGATCCCTCCAACTGCTTTGAACCGTCGAAGTGGATCATCCAATAAGTAAGATCCGGCTTCTCCTCAGGAGTTTGTAATTCCGTCCAGTCATTGATGAAGTCGACCAGTGCCTGAGACTTTATAGCAGTACGTGGTACATACTTCAGCTCATGTGGACTGAGCTCAATGGCCCATTTGGCTATTCTGCCTGTTGCTTCTCTATTCTGGATTATATCTCCCAACGAAGCTGAACTAACCACAGTTATTGGATGCCCTTGGAAATAATGCTTCAATTTCCGGTTTGCCATGAACACCCCATATACCAATTTCTGCCAATGAGGGTATCTCTGCTTAGATTCGATGAGTACTTCACTCACATAATAAACCGGGCGCTGAACCGGATGTTCCCTTCCTGCTTCCTTGCGCTCAACCACGATCGCAACGCTAACTGCCCGTGTGTTTGCAGCAACATATAACAGCAAAGGCTCCTTATCAATAGGAGCAGCTAAAACCGGCGGTTTCGCTAGTTGCTGTTTCAGATTCTCAAACGCTGTATTCGCCTCATCACTCCAAATGAACCGGTCCGTTTTCGTCAACATTTGATAAAGCGGTATCGCCTTTTCTCCTAAGCGACTGATAAACCGGCTCAACGCCGTGATCCGGCCAGCTATGCGCTGAACATCATTAATGCAAGCCGGCTTCGCCAAAGATGTGATGGCCTTGATCTTCTCCGGGTTGGCTTCTATTCCCCGGTTTGAGACCAGGAATCCCAAAAGCTTACCAGCCGGGACACCAAAAGCACATTTCTCCGGATTGAGCATCATCCTGTAAGCCCGAAGATTATCAAAGGTTTCTCTGAGGTCTTCTATCATTGTTCTTTCCTCCTTTGATTTGACCACAATGTCATCCACGTAAGCATGTACGTTCCTTCCTATCTGCCCCTTCAAACAATTCTGAACACAACGCTGATAAGTTGCCTGCGCACACTTGAGCCCAAAAGGCATAGACACATAGCAAAAAGCACCAAAAGGGGTTATGAATGCTGTCTTCTCCTGGTCTTCAACTGCCATTTTGATCTGGTGATAACCTGAGTATGCATCCAAAAAACTCAGCCTCTCACACCCAGCTGTAGCATCGATAATCTGATCAATGCGAGGTAGAGCAAAAGGATCAGTTGGGCAAGCTTTATTGAGGTCTGTGTAGTCCACACACATCCTCCACTTCCCATTCTTCTTTAGAACTAGCACCGGATTAGCCAACCATTCCGGATGAAACACCTCCACTATGAACCCTGCCGCCAAAAGCTTAGCCACTTCTTCTCCTATAGCCTTGCGCCTTTCTTCATTAAAGCGGCGCAGATACTGTTTTATCGGTTTAAACTTCGGGTCAATATTCAACTTGTGCTCAGCGAGTTCCCTCGGTATACCTGGCATGTCAGACGGTTTCCATGCAAAGATATCCCGGTTCTCACGGATGAACTCGATGAGCGCGCCTTCCTATTTGGGGTCCAGATTAGCACTGATGGTGAATTGCTTAGACGAATCTCCAGGCAGAAAATCGACCTGCTTAGTCTCTTCCGCTGATTTGAACTTCAAAGCCGGATCATGCTCGGTGGTCGGCTTCTTCAGCGGAGTCATATCGGCCGGATCAACATTATCTTTATAAAATTTTAACTCTTCAGTGGCACATACCGCTTCTGCATACGCTGCATCACCTTCCTCACATTCTACCGCTATCTTACGACTGCCATGCACCGTAATTGTGCCTTTATGACCCGGCATCTTGAGCTGCAGATAAACATAACATGGCCTAGCCATAAATTTAGCATAAACCGTTCTTCCAAACAAAGCATGATACGGACTTCTAATTTTGACAACTTCAAAAGTGATCATCTCCGATCTGGAGTCATGCTCATCCCCAAAGGTAACTTCTAAATCCACCTTACCAACCGGATAAGCTGACTTACCTGGGACCACCCCATGAAACACTTTGTTTGATGTCCTTAACTGTTTATCTGTTAGACCCATCCGGCGAAAGGTCTCGTAATATAATATGTTGATACTGCTACCTCCGTCCATGAGGACTTTAGTGAACCTGTATCCTCCCACCTGAGGTGCCACCACCAAGGCTAAATGTCCCGGATTATCTACCCGTAATGGGTGATCATCTCTGCTCCACACAATGGGCTGCTCTGACCATCGTAGAAACTGTGGCGTCGCCGGTTCTACCGCATTAACAGCCCGCTTCAAAACCTTCTGGTCTCTCTTACATAAACTTGTGGTGAAAACATGATACTGACCGCTGCTCAACTCCTTCGGATTACTCTGGTATCCGGATTGCTGCTGTTGCTGCGGGCGCTGCTGCTGCTGATTTCCTTGGTTATTGTGACTCCCTTGGCCCTGCTGCTGATTATTCTGATTGTTGTAACCACCTTGATGATACGATTGATTTCCCTGACCATGATAACCACCTTGATAATGCGATTGATTTCCTTGACCATTGTAGTTTCCTTGACTACTTTGGCCGCCTGGCCGGGATTGATAACCACCGTTGTTCCCTTGATACCCGCTGTTGCCTCTGTATCCTGGACCGGAGTTGTTCCCTTGATAACCCGGACCATAAAACCCGGGCCCTGAACCGCCGATTGGGGGCCGGTTGAGAGGATAAAAACGGCCGTTCCCTGCTATCATAGGGTTCAGGCATTCTCTTGCCGTGTGCCGTGCAGGCCCCTTTCTCCCGCTATGCTTTATACAGGGTTGATCCAAATCCTGCTCCCAACCCGGGTTTCCTCCACCGGTCTGGCGAGTGGGACCTTGCTGACTACCCTGAAAGCCGCCTTGAACCTGTGTATTAGCCACAAAATCGGAGCTGTTTTCTGGCTTCCGTTTGCCCAACACATTTGAAGTAATCGGATTAACTGACGCCGGTTTACCAGTCTTGCTGGCCTTTACCGATTTATCTACTTCTGGCTCCAGATACTTGGTATTATCTGAGTCTCCGTACTTCACCAAGGCACTCATCAAAGTCCCCATGTCATTGCACTCCCGTTTGAGCCGTCCGAGTTTTAATTTCAAAGATTCAAACCGGCAATTGTTCTCCAATGTTACGATTGCTGTGCTCGGATTAATGCCGTTTGAGGAGTGCAAGATCTCTGCCACTCTACGTACCCAAGCTGATGTAGACTCCTGCTCTCCTTGCACGCATGCCGCTAAATCTATCACCGACATAGGTTGCTTGCATGTATCCTTAAAATTTTTGATGAACTGACTGCGCAGCTCCCCCCATGATCCGATAGAATTCGGAGGTAATGCCTTTAGCCAAGTCCGGGCCGTACCTTCAAGCATCATAGTGAAATATTTGGCACAAGCCGATTCATCCACGTCCAGCATCTCCATGGCCATCTCGTAACTTTCCACCCAAGCTTCGGGCGGTAAATCGGCTGTGTAATTAGGCACTTTGCGAGGTCCTTTGAAATCCTTGGGCAACTTAACGCTCCGCAGGGCAGGGACGAGACATTGTATCCCAAACCCGCTCGCTGTAGCTCCTGTCCCTGTAATGCCTGTGTGAACCGGCGTTGACTGACGAACCTCATCCCTGGCCTCCGATCTAGGCCGGTTTCGATCCGGGGCTGGCATCTCTGCCCTTGCCGGATTATCTTGCCTGTGTGGATGTCTCCTCCGTTCGCTGCTGGACACTTCTGGCTCCTCCCAATGTCTAGAGTAACTTCGGTTGGGGCGTGGTGTTGAATGCAACCTTTCCCTGCTGTGAGAGTACGCTTGATGCTGTATTAACACCGTATTAAGTAGCTTCTGGGCCCTGCGCGCCTCTATCGCCATCGGAGATGTTTCTTCCACAGGTAAAGCGGCCAACCGTGCTGCTGCTGCGGCAATATTGTCCACAGGGTTTGAGTAGTGTCCCGGGGGGATAGGAACATAAGGTGCCGACGTAATCCGTCGCTCTTGCTCTGCAGCAGGTTGCTGAACCGGCTCTTCTCGAGCCGGTGGGCTTCTCCGGTTTAAAATTGGATTGTTACTGGCCCCAGCCCCAGGTGTTCTGAACAAATTCGCAGATTCGTAACCCGGCGGCAGGCGGGATCGATATTTTCGCCCCCTCACTGCTTCCACCGAAGCCTGCTCCATCCTTAAGTGAAAAGCTTGATCATCCAACTCTGCTTGTCTGATGGCTAACATATCTCCTTCTGCCTTTAAATCCTCCTTTAATTGATCGATCCGGGCCTTCAACTGAAGAAGCACTGCATCATGTTGCGCCTTGTCTGCTGGAGCCACGACCTCTACTGCCTTAGCTGCGAACTCCTCGATCAAGGTCGATAGAACCGCAGTAATGGAGGGATTTGAACCGCTTCCACCTGGGCCAGCCTCCGCTGTTGTTCCGTTCGTCGGGGGCTGTGAACCGGCCATGAAGACCGCCACCCGGTTTGGCGGGTCAAAGGGGCCCGGAATACTGTTTCCATCGGACTCGCCCTCAGACCGGCCGTCCCGCAACTGATACAGAGATTCAGTTTCCCCGGATGAAGATTCGTCATCTGAGTAGACAACGGTTGCACCATCAGATTCCGATCTGACCTCGGCTTGGCCTCCGCGGATTGCCCCAACGAACACACGCTTCCTGGCAGGCGGAACCCGGGCCGATCTCGCACGCTGAGCCGGCTCGATGATGTCGGGGAGGGTGTCCGGCTCAGGTCCCGGTTCGCCGATTTTGCCGATGAAGACTTGGATGCTGCCGAAGGGGACCCGGTACCCGTATTCAATTGAATCGGCCTCCGGTCCCCAACCCGCGTCGTTGATGTAGATCCGGCCACGACGACTCTTGGTCATCCGGCCGACTGCATAACCCTTTAACCCTTCGAAACCGCCTTCCAAGAACTTGAAACCGTCGTGCGCAGGCCCCACGGTGGGCGCCAACTGTCGTGGAATTACCACGGCAGATGTCCGGTTTAACGGACTTGATGATGGAACCATCGCACGGGTTAGCTTGAAAGGGTTCATGGCACACAAAGGACACAAAGGATTTTATACTAGTTCGGCCCCTTGGAGAAGGTAAAAGCCTACGTCTAGTTGGTCTGGTATTGCTTGGGCGTCGGTTTACAGGGAGCGGAATCGCTTGCCTGCGTCTCGACGGATTGATTGTTGCTTGTCCCTGAACCGGTGCCGGGTCGTCCCTTTATATAGAGGTGACGCCTGGTCCGGTTTACAGAGTCCCGAGGCCGGCTCATAATCGTGTCCGCCTCGGTCTCTGCCCTTTCTTTCTTATCTCTCAAGTTACATCTCTTTGGCGGTTTACAAACCGTATTTCTATACATGGGCCTTGAAATCTCATGGGCCGTAATCTCTACTAAAAATAATAAACCAAGTACGATATAACTAAACCGGTTTACAATATCCGGTTTATACCTATTAACCATATCCCTGACAGCTCCCGAATGAGGACGATCACATCCTCTTAATCTCCTTTGTTTATCACTGCCAAAGTTTTCTGATTTCACATGAACAAAGCGTGAAGGAGGGTTTGTTTGTTATATTTGATCCGGGCGCACTCTTTGCCAGTTCCTTCTCGTATTATGGGTTTGCACATTAGACATGCAATCCCGGGGTGAAGCTTGTCCAACTTAAAAAGATCATGAATTAACTACTACTTCCTCATGAACTAAAACAGAGGCACAAAATAGGAATGCTTTTTTTTTTTGAATAATTTCCAGATGGTACATGAAAGTCTTCGTTAGGAATGGCAGGTAAATACCATGTATAGGAAGGTATGGTGGACTCATATGGCATAACTGGTTTAAAGGATTTTGGATGCACAAGCAGTCAGTCCGCTTAGTACAGGTGGAGGTTAGCAAAAGACTGGGAGCGACCAACTAAAAGAGCAATGACAGTCATAATCATGCAGAGCGACAAAGCAACATTGAATCAGGCATGGAAGTTATATTGCTACTCAGAAACAAAAGATCATCAAGGCTTGACAGACTTTCTTTACAGTCTTAAATATGCGTGAGCATACGCCAAGTCAATCAAAATAAATTCTTGAAGGAAGATATTACTAAACCATACCACATCATAGGCAAACAAATCATGTTGGTACTCCAATAACACATTGGGAACCCCCCCAGCTATTTGAGACTAACCATAAGAAAACATGAACTACTAAGCACCATTATGCACGTAGCATTTTTATCATAGACATATCAACTAATGCAACAGAAGCAAACTCTCTTAATAAGATAAGCATGATAACTAAAGAGAGTTCAAGCAACCAACTAAACAAAAGCTCTTTAAAAAGATAAGCATGAATATTAAGAGCTGAACATGACAGTAGCTATTGAAAGACCAAGAACATACACAGCAAAGATAGACATGAAAATTCTATGTTGTGTTCTAGGTTGAAGTGGAGCGTGTTTCTCTCCCACACAAAGAAAGCTTAGTTCCAACTCGTTATGAAAAGCTAAAGAAAACTAAAAAGGAAACTAAAAGCAAGACGCTCCAAGCATAGCACATAACGCATGAAGTGATAAGAATATAGTGGAATGAAGGACGAACTGATAATGTTGATGGAGAAGGGGATGCACGGAGGCATCCCTAAGCTTAGACGCTTGAGTCTCCTTGAATATTTCTTTGGGGTGCATGGGGGCATCCCCAAGCTTGAGCGTTTGACACTCATGAATCTTTTATCATCTTCCCTCGCACACTTGAAAACTCCCTTCATACATAACTAATCATAATCTGATTAGCGAGGTTAGTACCCATAATAATATAATTGTTCCTTGCTGGAAATAAATATATTCTTGAAGGTCTACTGTTTCTCAAGATTGCCAAAAGGTTTTTGCAAAGAAAAAGCAAGCTCAAGGTTTGCAAAAATAGGGAAAGGCAAAACTGGATAGAATCTGTGAAAAACAGAACAGCTGGTAGTAAATAATTTTTTCGGGGCACTTCTGCAACTCTAATCAAGAAACTCAGAACAGACGCCCGAAAGACAATTGTATAGAGCACGCTGTCGAAACAATTCAGGCCAAAAAGATGATCTGGTGATTTTATACGAATTTTTCTATCCAAGGACAGAAGCTGTTTCCTGGACAGCACGTCACAACTTTTGAACTTTCTTGCAATCAGAGGCTACACTTGGCACAAAGTTGAAAAGTAAAGATACAATGATGATGCTACTGTAGTAACAACATCAAGACACAACAAAATCAAAATAAAATTTTATTCATGTGGGCTGCCTCCCAAAAGCGCTTTCTTTTATGCCTTTAAGCTAGGCATAATGCATAAAGATCAAGTTGTATCAATTGAACCATCATCAAAAAGCTCTTCAATAGTACAACTAGTCTTAAGAGGACTTTCAAATAAAGGCCTCATAGAGATACTTCTAGGGAGAAGAGCAAAAGGAAAAAAGTCAAGGGAAGTTCATTTATAAATTTATCAAAGAGAGGTGTTTCTTCCAAAGTCTTCACAGTTTCAACTCCTTTGGCAATAGATGGATTACTTTTAGAGCGGGGAGCCTTTGGAACATGAACGAACTTAGGCTCCTTCTTTGCCGGAGTTTCTACCTTTTTGGTTTTGATTGAGGAGAAAGTAGTTCCTAGAGTATCAAAGATTTCCTCAATTTTTTCTATCCTAGAAGAGTCCAAGTCATGGGATTTGATGGTCTCCAAAGTTTTGAAAATTTTATGCATGGAGCTATCAAGCCTATTCAAATTCCCTTGGATCTTATGATCCAACTCGTTTATCTTATTAATGTTTGGCATCTCTAGCTCTATCTTTTCAAGTTTTTTCATAATGTGAGCTAGGGTGATGTCCTCTTGAATGCTAACAACAGGGGGATTCCCGACAAGATTTTCAATAATACTAAGAGAATCCCAAACTGGGGCCTCTAGGAAATTTCCATTGATAGCAGTATCTAGAATAAACCTATTCCAAGAAGTAATTCTAACATAAAAATTTCTAAGCAGGATAGTAGTAGATTGCTTCTTGGTGGCTCTTTTTTTAGAATCATTAATTCTATACCAAGCATCTTTTAGACTTTCCCCACCTCTTTGTTTAAAGGTGAGAACTTCTGCCTCTCCAAAGACAAAAGGACCCGCCATAATGACAACTATAGAATGAGATAACTGTTTTTGTGATTTTCGATAAAAGATACTAAAGCAAAAAAACTGAAAGGTAAACTAACAAGACTAAAAAGCAAAGGTAAAAGATAGCGTGCAACTCCCCTATCTTGAAGAGTGGAGTCCCCGGCAACGGCGCCAGAAAACTTTGCTTGATGGCTTCTCGCCCCTCGTTGGTTACCCCAAGTGGAAGGTTTGAGATGCAGTGTAGCGGTAGTTTTCCCTTGGCAAAGATACCAAGGATCGATTTCCCCTGAGACTCCTAGTTTCAACAAGAAGGTGTCAACTGCTAACGGCGCCAGATATTAGCAATCAACTTGGACCTGCACACAGATACAAATAACTTTGCTCCCAACGAGTACAGAGACGTTGTCAATCCCTCCAGCCTTGTCGTTTACAAAGGATCAAACGCAAGTGATAATGGTGATAGGTAAAACTGCATATAGTAAGTAAAAACAGAAAGTTAATAGCGGATGTGATCAGTGATGGTAATATGGACCGGGGTCCCATGATGTTCACTAGTGATGTCTCTCTCCCAAAAGACGATAAAACAGCTATGTGAGGTAAACGAATTACAGCTGGGCAATTGACAGAATTATGTGTGTAAACCAATGCTAACTATGTTGCAAGAAAGGTAGAGGTTCAAAGCATGGGCGGTACGCCAAGGCAAGTAGACCGAAATCCATCTGCATCTACTACTAATCATCCACCTTGAGATATCTATCCAGAACATCTCGCTGGTATTAAGTTGCGAGTCCCACCCATAGTGTAAACTCAAAGCAACAGACAACTGCATTAAAAGAACTTTGCGTAAAGTAAACAATCCTTGCACCCGCGGGCACAAGCACCGTTGTCTTCCCCCTTGTGGCAACAACACATCCCCTAGACTCATGTTTCTGTCACTCAAGCTAGTCATCGAGGGGCATGAACCCACAATCGAGCATAACGTTCCCTCTTGGAGTCACTACCTACTACTTGGCCAAAGCAATAAATAGCAACGGAGAACATGCAAGAATTACTTACGAACATAAACATAAAAGAGGTAAATCAAATATATTACTCAAACACAATCTGAACATAATCTCACAATCCATCGGATCCCAGCAAACTCATCATAGCAACAGCATAAGGATTACATATGTGCCTCGATCATGTAGGGCAGCTCACGAGGTCTAATTAGTGAAGCACAAGAAGGGGAGGAGAATATCACATAGCTACTGGTCATGGACCCATGGTCCAAGGGAGACTACTCACAACTCATCCGGGAGGCGTCCATGGTGGTGGAGACGTTCCCGGTGGTGATCCTTCCCTCCGGCAGGGTGCCGGGAAGAGTTCTCCTGGTGCTCCCGATCTTGGAAGTGCGGCGGCGGCGGAACAGAGATGAGATCGCGAAAAAGGGTTCCGTCCTCGATGGTTTTGGGACGCGTGTTAAATATATGCCAAAGGGGGGCATCGCGGAGGCCTGGGGGGCCCAGGCGCCCCCCGGCGCGGCCAGGAGGGGGGCCGTGCCACCAGGGCGCCTGGAGCCCTGGTGGCCCCCCTCCGGCCCTACTTCGACCGTGTGGAAGCTTCCAAAACACTGATTTTTTATATAATTTTTCCGGGATTTTTCTGGCAGTTTACGTGACGGGAAAACCTGAAATACAAAAACAGCAAAAAACATAAACTGGCACTGGGGTGCACTGAGTTAATAGGTTAGTCCAAATATGATCAAAAGTGTATGGAAGTGTACAAATATCATAGCAATATCACCCAAAAGAGGCATGGAGCAAGCATAAATTATAGATACGTTTTGGATGTATCAACATGACATGGCATAAACATATTTATGACAGCATGTTTGCAAGCTTGTTGCACTCACCAAAGTGCACTTCATGGTTGTCTCGACCTCGGACTCGAACTCGTCTCCCGGTGCAACCCAAAGAATAACAACCATCCACATAAACACACATGACATGGAAATAAACACATGCTACATGCACTTCAAACATGAATGCATAAACAGAACACAACGAACGGAGGTATGAGGCTACCGGTACGGAGGTTATGATGTCGGGAATGATATGGTGATGGAATGAAGGATAGGGGCAAGCTCTTGGCAAACCAAGTATGCCACTGGATAGATTGGTAGTTTCTAGTTGAAAACGACATAAAGATTATCGAGAATGGATGCACGGTCTTCAAATGGTGATCAAAACAATATGCAGTGCAAAACTGTTAAAAACAGCAACAAGCCAACTTGGATGCAACATTTAAATATGCTACAGGAACTATTCATGGCATAAATGAGCATGGCAATCATGTACCAAACTCCCTTACTGAACATGTTCCAAAGACCTCGGAGAACTAGGGCCTAGAGAACGCGCAGAAAGGGGAAAAGGACACGGGGAGAGAGAGGAGCTCACCACGAGCACGACGGAGTGCTCGGCCGGCCCAGTCCTGGACGGAGTCGACGACGGCGCGCCTCGAACACCTACGGCCATCGTAGAGGAAGGAGAGGAAGAAGAGCTCGACGGAGAGGCGATCGGGTCCGCGTAGTTGACGTAGAGGAAGAAGACGACGTCGAGGAAGCAGGTAGACAGCTTTGGCGATGCTGAAGACGACGCGGGGCTCGCCGGCGACGAGAGGCTGCTCTCAGATGCGCTCGGGTGTCGATGGGGGCGGTGGATCTGGAGGATGTCCGCTCTCCAGACGGCGAGAGGGGGGGAGGAAACCTAGGGTGGAAGAGAGGACACGATTTGGGTTTAAAAGAGGGGCTCGGCGCACGGCCTCGACGTCCGTGAACTGACGGCGTGACGGTGAGCGCGGGCGTCCTCTGCTTTTCTGATGGAGGAAGACAGAGACGCGGGGCTGAGCCATAGACAGGTGGGGCCACGCGCTCGGAATGCCCACGGCGTGACTGCGAGCGCTGCGGCTGGGCCTGCGTTGGAGTTGGGCTGCGCTGCGGTGAGAGAGAGAGATGGGCCTGCGGTGAGAGAGAGAGAGGGAGGAGGGCCCAGTTGCACTGCAGGCTGCTGCTTTTCTTCTTTTCTTTATTTTCTTCTGGCAGAAAAGAAAATGAATAGCACATAAATAAATAAGAAGAGTTAGGGGAAAAGAAAAATATCCCCATGCTCAGTGAATTATGCCCTATTTAAATAAATTGGCTTGGACATTTTTAGAGGCAGAAAAATAAAAGGAGTTTGAATATGGATTAAACTCTTGATATTTTAAGACCCAACCAAATCATTTTCAAATGAGGTGATATTTGGTGGAGAGGATGTTGGCATGGGGCAAGATTTAAGGGAGGAGAAAGAAACACTATGGCACTAGCTAGGTGGCTTGCACAATAGAGCAAAGAAAATGCCAGAAAGAAAATAAGGAGAAGAAGAAGAAGAAGAAGAGGGGAGAAGAGGGGTAGGGTTTAGCTAGGCTTAGCTTAACCTCACATCCAACAAAAATCACAAGGTCTCACACATGCACAAAAATAAAGTAAACTATGATGCCATGATGATATGATGATGCGCAATGCAAGGATGCAAAATAATAAAAGATATGGCAATGCAAATAAAATAAATGACAAGGACCCCCAAGGATAATGACAAGGATCAAAGAGGAAGCTTTATTGCCATTATAGAAAAGTGTTACATTTGGGGTATTACAAACTCTCCTACACTACAAAAAGATCTCGTCCCGAGATCTAGGACTGGAAGAAGGAAGGATACTCGAAACGAAGGTGATCTTCTTGTTCCCACGTAGCTTCTCGGTCGGTATGGTGTGACCACCTAACTTTCAAGAACTTGATTGACTTGTTGTGGGTTTTGCGCTCAGTTTCCTCAAGAATAGCAACAGGGTGCTCACGATAAGATAAGTCTTGTTGAAGATCAATCTCCTCGAACGGAATGGTGCGTTCAGGTGTCTTGAAGCACTTGCGGAGTTGAGACACATGAAACAAATCATGAACATTTGCAAAGTTGGAGGGGAGCTCAAGTTGATAGACTAGATCGCCTCTTTTGCCAAGAATCTTGAAAGGGCCCACATATCTAGGAGCAAGCTTTCCTTTGATACCGAATCTTTGGGTTCCTTTCATAGGAGAAACACGGAGATAGACATGATCCCCAATGTCGAAAATCAAATCATGATGCTTGCCGTCATAGTAACTCTTTTGATGCGATTGAGCGGCTTTGAGATTCTCACGTATGACTTTGCACATTTCTTCGGCTTCTGAGATCAAGTCGTTGCCAAGAAGTTGACGTTCACCAGTCTCGGACTAGTTGAGCGGGGTATGGCACTTTCTGCCATAGAGGATTTCAAAAGGAGCTTTGCCGGCACTTGCTTGGAAACTGTTGTTGTAAGAGAACTCGGCAAACGGGTGACAATCATCCCACTTCATGCCAAAAGAGATGACACAAGCTGTGAGCATGTCTTCAAGGATCTGGTTCACTCTTTCGACTTGACCACTAGTCTGAGGGTGAAATGCAGTGCTGAAATGAATCTTAGTGACCATGGCTGACTGAAAGGAATCCCAGAACTTGGATGTGAACAAACTTCCACGGTCTGAGGAGATGACTTGAGGAATGCCATGCAACGAAACAATTCTGGAAGTGTACAACTCTGCCAGCTGAGCTGCATTGATGGATTCTTTGACGGGAAGGAAGTGAGCTACTTTGGTTAGCTTGTCAATCACAACAAAGATAGCATCATTCCCCTTCTTGGACTTAGGAAACCCAGTGACGAAATCCATTTCAACGTGGTCGAATTTCCACTCGGGAATAGGTAGAGGTTGAAGGAGACCGGCTGGACGTTGATGCTCTGCCTTCACTCTTCTGCAGACATCACATTCATTCACGAATTGGGCAATCTCCCTTTTCATGCGAGTCCACCAGTAAGATTGCTTGAGGTCTTGGTACATCTTGGAACTTCCGGGATGAATCGAGAGGAGGGAGTCATGTGCTTCGTTCATTATGAGCTTCCTGAGATCACCCTTGGGAACCACAATTCTATCCTCAAAGAACAAGGTGTCTTTCTCATCAACACGATAGCACTTGTATTTGGGAGTACCCTTAGAAATACCATGTTTCACTTTCTGCACCATAGCATCACTTAGTTGGGCCTCATGGATCTGATCTTCCAAAGTAGGAGCAACTTTAAGATTTGCAAGAAAGCCTTGTGGAAGAACTTGGAGGTTGAGCTTCCTGAATGATTCACAAAGCTCAGGCTGAAACGGCTTGAGAAGGAGACTTTTGCAATATGCCTTCCTGCTCAAGGCATCTGCAATGACATTGGCCTTGCCATGTGTGTACTCAATGCTTGGATCATACTCTTGGATCATCTCAACCCAACGAGTCTGGCGAAGGTTCAAGTTAGGTTGTGTGAAGATGTACTTCAAGCTCTTGTGATTGGTGAAGATGTCCACTTTCCTGCCCAATAGAAGGTGTCTCCACGTGATCAAGGCATGTACCACTGCTGCTAGCTCGAGATCATGTGTGGGGTAATTCTTCTCATTTGGTTTCAACTGACGAGAAGTGTATGCCACAATCTTCTTGTCTTGCATGAGAACACCACCAAGTCCTTGTAAAGAAGCATCACAGAAGACTTCATAGGGCTTGGAATCATCTGGAGGAGTAAGAACCGGAGCAGAAATGAGCTTCTCTTTGAGTGTTTTGAATGCCACATCACAATCAGGAGTCCAGTTGTACTTGACATTCTTCTGCAACAGGTTGGAAAGAGGCTTGGCAATCTTGGAGAAGTTCTCAACGAACCTTCTACAATAGCTAGCTAGACCAAGGAAGCTTCGGAGTTGCTTGACGTTCTGCGGGGGTTCCCTGTTGACAATAGCTATAACTTTCTTGGGGTTGATAGAAATACCCTCGGCAGAGATGATATGGCCAATATATGAGACTTTATCCAGTCAGAATTCACATTTGGAGAACTTCGCATAGAACTTGTGTTCACGGAGTCTGTCCAGGACCACACGGAGGTGCTTGGCATGGTCTTCTTCATTCTTGGAGAATACCAAGATGTCATCCAGATAGACGAGAACAAATTCATTGGTGTAGGGGTTGAATATGACATGCATCATCCTCGAGAAAGTGGGTGGAGCATTAGCGAGGCCAAAAGACATGACCGTGTATTCATAAGAGCCAAAACTCGTTCTGAATGCGGTCTTGGGAATATCTTCTTCACGGATACGGATCTGGTGATAACCCATCCGGAGATCGAGCTTTGAGAACACCTTTGCTCCTTTGAGCTGCTCGAACAATTCATTGATGTTGGGGAGTGGATACTTGTTCTTTATCGTCTTCTTGTTCAATAGCCGGTAATCAACGCAAAGAAGCTTCGTGCCATCCTTATTCTTGACAAATAGAACACCACAGCCCCAAGGAGAAGTGCTAGGCCTGATTAGACCCATATGCTCTTGCTCATCGAGTTGTTTCTTCAGCTCCTTCAACTCATCAGGGGAGAGCTTGTACGGACGCCGACATGCTGGCTCGGTACCTGGCTCGAGTTCAATGACGAATTCAACTTGACGATGCGGAGGCATGCCTGGAAGCTCTTCAGGGAAAACATCTTCATACTCATTGACCACTGGAATCTGAGAGATGGCATTAATCTCGCCATTGTCATTGAGAGAGAATAGCCTGATTGTGTTATCTCGAGAGGCGATGATAATCATGTCTTCATCAGGATGAGTAAGCTTGACTTCCTTATTTGCACAATCAATGTTTGCATCATGCTTGGAAAGCCAATCCATCCCAAGAATAAGATCAATGTCGGAGTTGCCGAGAATAACCGGAGAAACCAGAAAACTGTAATCTCCCATGTGAATAGATATATCCGGAGCATATAAGCTAGAAGTCATTAACTTCCCTGGAGAAGTAACTTGCAACTTTTAGGGTAATGCCACTGTGCCCACATTGTGCTTGGATGCAAATGGATATGACATGAAGGAACATGATGCACCAGAATCAAACAAAACTTTAGCAGGTTTAAGATTGACTGGAAGGTTACCAAGTATCCCATCTGAAGAATTCTCTGTTTGAGCTTCATTCATCAGATTCACTCTTGCTTGCTTGGGATTGTGCTTGACAATAGCAGTGCTGACAGGTGGAGGAGGCGGAAGGCGCCTTGGGTTGGGACACTTGTTAGCATAGTGACACTTATGAGTACACTTGTTGCAAACCACTTCTAAGAGAGGACAGTGATAAGGACCACTTGACTTCGAAGCTTGAAAGTGATTCTTGGACTGATTGCTTGGGTTGGGTGGGTGGGAGAAACCACGACCACCAGAGTGCTTGTTGTTGTTGTTGGGAGGGCGGAGCACTGGAGGAGGTGGAAGCCAAAACTTCTGCTGCTTTGCGACCACTTGGGAAGAAGAGGAGGAGTTAACAGCATCTCTGATCCTCTATTTGGAAGCTTCAACCTTGAGCTGGGCTGCCTCTTGCTTAAGGGCCATGTTATAGAATTGATCAAATTCATCCGGCTCAAACAAGGTGAGACCTAGTTGGAGTTCATCCTTCAGACCACCACGGAACTGATAAATCTTGCTCTTCGCATCTGGGATGTCTTGCTTGGCATAGCGGGTAAGGTTCTGGAACTTGACATTGTATTGATAAACGGACATGGTGCCTTGCTTCAGGTTGCGGAATTGCTCACGCATGCCTTCAGTGACACTAGTTGGAATGTGGTGAGAGCGGAAATCCTTGCAGAAGTCAGTCCACAAGATTTCACGTCCACCTCTGGAATCTTTGTACTGTTGCCACCAATCAGCGGCTTGATCCTTGAGTTGGAAGGCGGCAAACTTGACATAATCCTCAGGTCTCACGTTACTGCATTCAAAGTGCTTCTTGATGTTTGTTATCCAGTCTTCAGCATCTAGCGGATCCACACAGTAACTGAAAGACTTCGGTTGGTTTGCCAGAAACTGGTTGAGTGTAGCAAAGTGAGGTTGATTGAACAGATTGCCTTGGCCTTGGTTCCCATGACCACCTTGATTTGCTTGGTTAGCTTGAATGTTCTGCATCATTTGCATAAGCATCTGGGTGTTCTGGTTTGTCACTTGCATAATTGCTCTCCAGGCCTCAGACGGAGGAGGAGGGGAAGGAGGACGATCAGGAACTTCTTCACCCTCTGGGTTAGCATTGGGAATCTTCTTAGGAGCCATCCTAAATGAGATGACAACTATTAGCCATTGATTGAAAGAAATAAGCTGAATCAACAGCTAGAATTGCAACATAAATCTTCACAAGAACATTCGAACAAAATGAACGAATGTAATATACAGTTTAATGGTACAACAATCTTCTCGAGAAGCCACTTGGGAGAACAAAAGTTAAATAAATCAACAAGGATCAGATAGAACAAATACAAGATAGAAGCTTCGTCCCACATGTTCGTGCTGAAAGCTCATGGAACGTGTTACAAAAGGGTTTTGCAATCCCCGGATCAGCATAGCCAAGGACCCTTTAAGATTCAACTCCCAATCGGAACAAACGCCCATAAAACCACTTCACTCCATGTAGAGCCCCGAACTCCATATCATGCATTCGTTGGAAGAATGCCTACGAGCTACTAGATGAACCCAACTATAAATTTCCGAAAGTTTCCAGTTATGCAATCAGGTGTTGGGGATACAAGGGAAGCACCGCGCACTCAACTCTAATCCTACATCCAGCTGTATCCATCCTTCAACACATAACCAGTTATTTCCGGAAATTGTTTACCTCGGACCTTCGAAACACATCTGCTATACAAGCTATGGCAATATTCCTGAACTACCTCCCCAGTACTGGGTGATGTCGGGGTTATCTTTCCACCAACCGCATAGAAGAGTTTTCCATGTCAGCCGTCTTAAGTATTCCAGAACTGCTGCGATAGAGTTGTGACGACAACACCTAGGAGCTCAACTCCCCGGGACACTGCCACAACCCCTAAATGATAGGAGGCATCGAGAACAATGTTCTCGTCACAAAGACATCGCAACAATCCAAACAATACTCGTGTGATCCTAAAAAAATTAGTGAATTTTTGAGAGTAGAAGAGATAGAATATTGTCAGGAGTCCTCACCAGAGTGATAAAGGGATGAGGAGTAAAAAGAAATCCTACTCTCCGATATATATAGGACTCAAAACATTTTCAAGTGTGTGCCTTGACTCAACCGTCAACGATTCGATCAATCAGTGGTGGCTCCTAGGTCGGAGAAGGCTCTGATACCAACTTCTAATGCCCAGTATGAGATTATACCTCCCACGTGTCGAGGCATGACTTAAAGGCATAATATCATACTGGAATGATCTCAAGAATGGTATCTTTGCACAACTCATGTAAAAGAGGGATGAAATTGTAAAAGAGTAGTTGGCTTTCACTCGCCACATCACACAATGCATTACATAAACATTAATCATCCAAATAACATCATGGTCCGACTACGGACGAAGATCCAAATGAAAGATACCATAAATAAACAACACAAGGTCCCGATCATCCTATTAAGAGCCCTACTGATCCTCTGGATAAGACACGTAGTATCACCCACGTTCTTCATCGAACTCCCAGTACAACTCTGAACCACCAGCTGTGTAGTTCTCAACGGTACCTGCATCTGGTGTTGTGTAGAATATGTGAGCCACAGAGGACTCAGCAATCCCGTTCCCGGGTAGCAATACTATCAAAACCTTGGGTGTGGAACAAGGCTGAAGAACAAGGTTGCAGCTGCACTAGCACTAGCTTACGTGTTTAGAGCGAGAAGAGAAGTGCCAACGATCGTCAAAGTGATCACAAAGTGATCCTAACTAAGCACGTCAAACATAACCCCACTGTGTTCACTTCCCGAACCCCTTCGGAAAGCGACCGTCACGGTTACTCACGCTGGTAGTGTATTATGAACATAGTGTCAAGTTTTCTACAACCGGATATTAACAAATTCCCATCTGCCACATAACCGCGGGCACGGCTTTCGAAAGATCAAATCCCTGCAGGGGTGTCCCAACTTAGCCCATCACAAGCTCACGATCTGCGGAGTCGCAACTCCAAGGTGGGAAGACGCGAGTATTCTCGGAATCCCGTGCTCAAGATATTTCGACTAAGGTAAAACTAATCCAGCAAGACCTCCCGGCGTGCCGACACCCTGATAGTAGCCATGAGTATCTCGTCTCAGGCCACGAACGGATGGGACATCCTACGGGTTTTTACCAGCCCTTGAGTTTCCTCAAGGTGGCCCCGGAGCCTGCCCAGTTTGGACCAACACTCATGTGGAGCACTGGCCCAGGGTTGTTGATTAAGAAAAGGGTTTATAACTCCCTATGCAAGTTTTTAGTTATTAGGCAAATGTAAAACCAATGTTGGGCCTTGCTGGAAAGGCTTTAGCGCTAAGCGGGTTATCGAGGGGGGCCTATAAACCCCAACCGTGTTAGGGACGCAAAAATCAAGGAACATAACACCGGTTTAAACGGTTCCTAGGGAGGCATGAGTGGAACAAAACACCAAGCAAAGGCTTAGCCTTCCACCCATTGCAAAATATATAGGTGATTTAGTTTACAGATTATATAGTGTGATATCCCAAAAATAACTTCATCATGAAGCAAGAATCTTCAAATCTTCTCCTGCAACTAACAATGCTATAAGAGGGGCTGAGCGATGCTTACGTAGCCAATCAAAGGTTTGCTAGGTTGGGTGTTTAGAGAGTTTCATGGCAACAATAGGAGGCTGACAAACAGACATAGGCATCGAGGCAATAAGCTAAAGAGCGAGACAACTAGCAATAGGCAAAGATAGTAAAGATATCTGGGCCAGGTCATCTTGCATGTTGGATCCTCGGAGGGAACGTAACCTTGCTCCTCACACTCAACCTCGGTAGAAACCTCATACTCCGTTTTGTCATCGGGCTCTAACCAAACACAACAATGCAACAACAGAACAAAATCAATCAACATGCAGTGCTCAATCACATGATGCATGCACATGGAGCATATGAACATGGAAGAAATGATGCATGGCCTAGGGGTCACAAGAATGCAATATCATCACAACCAACAAGATCAAACACAAACATAAACAAGCAAAGGAACCACTTAACAAGTTTATGTAGTTTTCCAAACAAGCAACCAACATGTTTTTAAGAGGTTGGTTAACATGGCAAGGGTGCAACTAACATAACAGCAACATGCGAGCACATTTAAATGTGCTGGAAATAAATACAACAATATACAGAAACTCCCATATTCATTTATTTGCATTTGGGACAGATTTGAAAAACTTCTGTGATTGAGTTGGCAAACATGCTAAACATCAGCACCAAAATATTCTACACATTTTTCTACCCCAAATGCATATAAAGTTTGTTAAAATTGGAGTTGTAGATATTTAGTTATGATTTTTGCAAGTTTAAGCATATTTAAAAAAATTTAAATTCAAACAACATTTAAAAGTTTTTAAACATGGCAGCAAGTGGCATATTCATAATCTACACAAAATTCTAAGCACTTTTCATATAGGACTCAAATTCATCTGAAACATAAATATGCAGATATTAATTAAACAAGAAAAACAGAAAAGAAAATAAAACAATAAAGGCGCCAGGGTCTAAAATGACCCAGGCTCAGCTAGCCACGCCCACTGACAAGGGGGCCCGACGGGGCTGAGCTGGCGAAGCGGGTGCGCGCGGGGATGGAGGAGGAGCTGTGAGGCTGGCAGGTGGGGCCTACCTGTCAGCCTTAGGCGAAAACTAAAAATGGGCGAATTCCACTACGCCCGCGAGGGATCGAACCCACGCCCTCATGCTGAAACTGACGGAGACAAACCACTGCGCTACTGAATCGATCTTGATAGATAGCAGGTAGTATAACTGAAGAATATGCAGCAACAGGCAGAACAGGGGAGGCGCTAGCCCTCGTCGGAGCCGCTTCGGCGACCAATTGACACGGCGGAGGGGTGCGAGAGACTCCTTGAGGAGTTCCGCATCCCACCAGCCTGCCAGCAGCGCCTACGGGGCACTACATCACCGGCGGCGAGCAACTACAGCACGACGGCGACAGAGCAACGGCGAGGCGAAGCAAGGCTCTAGGCGACACACGACTGCACAAGAAGAACCTATGCGTCTAGGCGGAGCGAACGGGCAGCACGGCAAGACCTAGAGGGGTCGGAACACTCGCCGACGACGAGGTCCGACAGCGACGCGATCGGGCGCTCGGAGAACTAGGGCCTAGAGCATGCGCAGAAAGGGGAAAAGGACACGGGGAGAGAGGAGCTCACCACGAGCACGACGGAGTGCTCGGCTGGCCTAGTCGTGGACGGAGTCAACGATGGCGCGCCTCGAATAACTACGGCCATCGTAGAGGAAGGAGAGGAAGAAGAGCTCGACGAAGAGGCGATCGGGTCCGCGTAGTTGACGTAGAGGAAAAAGACGACGTCGAGGAAGCAGGTAAACAGCTTTGGCGAGGTTGAAGACGACATGGGGCTCGCCGGCGACGAGAGGCTGCTCTCAGATGCGCTCGGGTGTCGATGGGGGCGGCGGATCTGGAGGATCTCAGCTCTCCAGACGGCGAGAGGGGGGACAGGAAACCTAGCGAGGAAGAGAGGACATGATTTGGGTTTAAAAGAGGGGCTCGGTGCACGGCCTCGACGTCCGTGAACTAACGGCGCGACGGTGAGCACGGGCGTGCTCTGCTTTTCTGACGGAGGAAGACAAAGACGCGGGGCTGAGCCACAGACAGGTGGAGCCACGTGCTCGGAATGCCCACGGCGCGACTGCGAGCGCTGCGGCTGGGCCTGCGTTGGAGTTGGGCTGCGCTGCGGTGAGAGAGAGAGATGGGCCTACGGTGAGAGAGAGAGGGAGGAGGGCCCAGTTGCACTGCAGGCTGCTGCTTTTCTTCTTTTCTTTATTTTCTTCGGGCAGAAAAGAAAAAGGAAAGCACAGAAAGAAATAAGAAGAGTTAGGGGAAAAGAAAAATATCCCCATGCTCAGTGAATTATGCCCTATTTAAATAAATTGGCTTGGACATTTTTAGAGGCAGAAAAATAAAAGCTGTTTGAATATGGATCAAACTCTTGATATTTTAAAACCCAACCAAATCATTTTCAAATGAGGTGATATTTGGTGGAGAGGATGTTGGCATGGGGCAAGATTTAAGGGAGGAGAAAGAAACACTATGTCACTAGCTAGGTGGCTTGCACAATAGAGCAAATAAAAGGCCAGAAAGAAAAGAAGGAGAAGAAATAATAAGAAGAAGAAGACGAAGAAGAAGAAGAAGAAGAAGAAGAAGAAGAAGGGAGAAGAGGGGTAGGGTTTAGCTAGGCTTAGCTTAACCTCACATACAACAAAAATCACAAGGTCTCGCACATGCACAAAAATAAAGTAAACTATGATGCCATGATGATATGATGATGAGCAATGCAACGATGCAAAATAATAAAATATATGGCAATGCAAATAAAATTAATGACAAGGACCCCCAAGGATAATGACAAGGATCAAAGAGGAAGCTTTATTGCCATTATAGGAAAGTGTTACATTTGGGGCATTACAGAAGGATAGGAGCAAGCTCTTGGCAAACCAAGTATGCCACTGGATAGATTGGAAGTTTTCTTGTTGAAAATGATATAAAGATCATCGAGAACGGATGCACGGTTTTCAAACGGTGATCAAAACAATATGCAATGCAAAACTGTTAAAAACAGCAGCATGCCAACTTGGATGCAACATTTAAATATGCTACATGAACTATTCATGGCATAAATGAGCATGGTAATCCTGTACTAAATGCATTTAACAAAATTCCCTTATTGAACATGTTCCAAAGACCTACAGATATGATGATAGCATCAATGCAAAACGACAAGTTATGCTGACAGTTTTAGAATTAGCAAAATAAACATGGCATGGCAGAAACATATTTATGACAGCATGTTTGCAAGCTTGTTGCACTTACCAAAGTGCACTTCATGGGTGTCTCGACCTCACACTCGAACTCGTCTCTCGGTGCTACCCTAAGAATAACAAGCATCCACGTAAACACACATGACAAGGAAAGGAACACATGCTACATGCACTTTGAACATGAATGCATAAGTACACAATGAACGGAGCTATGGGGCTATCGGTATGGAGGTTATGATGTCGGGAATGATATGGTGATGTCATGAAGGATAGAATCAAGCTCTTGGCAAACCAATTATGCCACTGGATGGACTGGAAGATTCTAGTTGAGAACGATATAAAGATCAGCGAGAACGGATGCACGGTTTTCAAACGGTGATCAAAACAATATGCAATGCAAAACTGTTAGAAATAGCAACATGCCAACTTGGATGCATCATTTAAATATGCTACATGAACTATTCATGGCATAAATGAGCGTGCAAAGCATGTACAAAATGCACTTAACAAAACTCCCTGACTGAACATGTTCCAAAGATCTAAGAATATGATGATAGCATCAATGCAGATGGCAAGTTATGCTGACAGTTTCAGACTTAGGAAAATAAACAAGGCATGGGAGAAACATATTTATGACAACATGTTTGCAAGCTTGTTGCACTCACCAAAGTGCATTCCTGGTTGTCTCGACCTCAAACTCGAACTCGTCTCCCGGTGCAACCCAAAGAATAACAAGCATCCACATAAACACACATGACATGGAAATAAACACATGCTACATGCACTTCGAACATGAATGCATAAGAAGAACACAATGAACGGAGCTATGGGGCTACCGGTATGGAGGTGTCGGGGAAACGACACCTATGGGATCCTGGGGATACCTTTTGCTGCGGTTGTGGGGCGTAGAGTTGTGCAAAGAGCGGGTCTAGGCGATCAAGGCATGGGAATTTTTACCCAGGTTCGGGCCGCAAATTGATGCATAAATCCCTAGTCCTGCTTGTCTGTGTATATTTGGTGTTCTTGAGCTCTTGAACTGGCCTCTATGCGTGGCTGTTCAATAAGTCTGAATCTTCTCTTAGTATGCCTTGGGCCTCCTTTATACATCCAAGGGGTTGCCACAGCGACACACAGGAGGTGTCAAGCTACTATAGTGTACAAGGTTATCCCCTGACATCTTAGGACAAACACATTTAATGCGCCACCTATGTGTCCCCTAGCTTTATTGGGGACGGCAAGAAAGCTGGTCCTGCCCATTGCCGCCTGATGTCTACACACGCTTCTACTCTTGTAGACTATGTTGGGCCTCCAAGCGCAGAGGTTTGTAGGACAGCAGCAATTTCCCTCAAGTGGATGACCTAAGGTTTATCGAACTCAGGGAACTAAAGGTTGAAGATGGTCTCTCTCAAGCAACCCTGCAACTAAGATACAAGAAGTCTCTTGTGTCCCCAACACACCTAATACAACTAGGAGTTGTATAGGTGCACTAGTTCGGCGAAGAGATGGTAAAATATGGATGATAGGAGTGGCAAAGCAAAGTAATATAAATCTGTAATAAAAAGTGCAGCAAGCAAACAAGTGGTAAACATGAACACAAATGGTATTGCAATGGTGGAAACAAGGCCTAGGCTTCATACTTTCACTAGTGGCAACTCCCAACAACATTAACATAATCGAATCACATGATATTTCCCATAAAACATGCAATGGAGACGCACCCGGAGGTCATTCCTTCGTGGTCAAGAGAGGACGAGAATTATGTAGGGATACAAAAGCACACCTCAAAGTTCGTAGTTCTCAATCTAAGGATTTCCCAATGTCACCGCGGCCATCCAAAGAGAGTCCCACAATCACCACAACATATCTAAAGGATAGTCAAAGACAAGCACCAAGAGACTCTCAATCTTCAATCAACACACAAAAAGGAAATCACTCATGAAAGTATTCTTCTAATCCATGTCCAATAGACCGCTGTCACCTTGGTCTCGGGAATTATACTAGATAAAGACAAGTGAGTACATCAATCCAATACATAGAGGAAGGGGAAATATCATGGGATCACCCTAGATTAACATAGCCTATGATCACAACGAAGATCACATCATGGGAGAGAGAATTGACCACATAGCTACTGGTAGAAACCTCAGCCCCGAGGAGGAACTACTCCCGCATCATGGAGGGAGGAAGCAACGTCGATGGAGATGAATCCGGGGGCACTTCCCCATCCCGGCAGGGTGCCAGCACAGGAATTCTGGTCCCCCGAAGCTTGATGGCGATGGCGGCGGAGATCGGAATTGCGTCTGGAGAAAAAGGGTCTGGAATCAGGGTTTCCTCGAGGGGTGTTAAATATATGCCAAAGGGGGTTACCAGGGGAGCTAAGGGGGGCCCAGGCGCCCCCCGGCGCGGCCAGGAGGGGGGCCGCGTGGGCAGGCCGCCTGGAGCCCTGGTGGCCCCCCTCCGGCCCTACTTTGGCCGCATGGAAGCTTCCGGAACGCTGATTTTTTATATATATTTTTCCGGAATTTTTCTGGCAGTTTACGTAATGGGAAAACCTGAAATACAAAAACAGCAGAAAACATAAACTGGCACTGGGGTGCACTGAGTTAATAGGTTAGTCCAAATATGATCAAAAGTGTATGGAAGTGTATAAATATCATAGCAATATCACACAAAAGAGGCATGGAGCAAGTTGAAATTATAGATACGTTTTGGACGTATCAACATCCCCAAGCTTAATTCCTGCTCGTCCTCGAGTAGGTAAATGATAACAAGCATAATTTCTGTGGTGACATGCTATTAACCATATAAAAACTTTTCATAGTCACATTACAAGTGCTTACTGAGACAATGAATCTGTAGTAATTAAGTTGCCTCATGAGAAAATCACAAAGAACTGAAAGTTTTACAATATGATACTGAAACATCAAATAGATTTGTAGTGAGCATGGTGTGCAAACATGACAAAGTGATACCTCGCTTGCCCCCTTTAGTGAAGCAAAACATAAATGCAGGGGCACCTCCAAGGTTTAAGTGACGACTAGATACAATGATTTCAGAATAAACGATATCATAATCATGCAAAAGACAATGGTACTTTGGGACAATGCACATTACACTCAGAATGACAATCATGCTCTCAATAGTTGGTGCTTTAAAGAAGGTGGAGACTCTCGAACCGTGGCTTTTGATGGCAAGGTTGAAAACCCGTGGTCGGAAACAAAAACTAAACATGTACCAGAGCTCTTGGTTTTTAAAACAAAGGTAAAAATTATTTTTTAGAGACGCATATTTCGTCAACGAATGCTAGCAGATAACTCAATTACTTCTCGAGCTGGACAAGTTTCGAGGAACGGCTCCCGCATGAGGACGATCACATCCTCCTGATCTCCTTTGTTTATCACTGCCAAAGTTTTCTGATTTCTCATGAACAAAGCGTGAAGGAGGGTTTGTTTGATGTATATATTTTTTTAATGAGTTGGGCGCACTCTTTGCCAGTTCCTTCTCGTATTAGTGGTTTGCACATTAGACATGCAATCCCGGGGTGAAGCTTGTCCAACTTAAAAAGATCATGAATTAACTACTACTTCCTCATGAGCTAAAATAGAGGCATAAAATAGAGATGTTTTCTTGAATAATTTCGAGATGGTACAAGATAGTCTTCGTTTGGAATGGCAGGTAAATACCATGTATAGGAAGGTATGGTGGACTCATATGGCATAACTGGTTTAAAGGATTTTGGATGCACAAGCAGTCAGTCCGCTTAGTACAGGCGAAGGTTAGCAAAAGACTGGGAGCGACCAACTAAGAGAGCAATGACGGTCATAATCATGCAGAGCGACAAAGCAACGTTGAATCAGGCATGGAAGTTATATCGCTACTCAGAAATTAAAAATCATCAAGGCTTGACAGACTCTCTTTACAGTCTTAAATATGCGTGAGCATACGCCAAGTCAATCAAAATAAATTCTTGAAGGAAGATATCACTAAACCATACCACATCATAGGCAAACAAATCATGTTGGTACTCCAATAACACATTGGGAACCCCCCAGCTATTTGAGACTAACCATAAGAAAACATGAACTACTAAGCACCATTATGCACATAGTATTTTTATCATAGACATATCACCCAGTGCAACATAAGCCAACTCTCTTAACAAGATAAGCATGATACTAAAGAGAGTTCTATCGACCAACTAAACAAAAGCTCTTTAAAAAGATAAGCATGAAAACTAAGAGCTGAACATGATAGTAGCTATTGAAAGACAAAGAACACACACAGCAAGGATAGACATGAAAATTCTATGTTATGTTCTAGGTTGAAGTGAAGCGTGTTTCTCTCCCACACAAAGAAAGCTGAGTTCCAACTCGTTATGAACAGCAAGCAAAGCTAAAGAAAACTAAAAAGGAAAACTAAAAGCAAGACGCTCCAAGCATAGCACATAACACATGAAGTGATAAAAATATAGTGGAACGAAAGACGAACTGATAATTGTTGATGGAGAAGGGGATACACGGGGGCATCCCCAAGCTTAGACGCTTGAGTCTTCTTGAATATTTCTTGGGGGTGCATGGGGGCATCCCCAAGCTTGAGCGTTTGACACTCCTGAATCTTTTTATCATCTTCCCTCGCACACTTGAAAACTCCCTTCATACATAACTCATCATAATCTGATTAGCGAGGTTAGTACCCATAATAAAATAATTTTTCCTTGCTGGAAATAAGGATATTCTTGAAGGTCTACTGTTTCTCAAGATTGCCAAAAGGTTTTTGCAAAGAAAAAGCAAGCTCAAGGTTTGCAAAATGAAGGAAAGGCAAAACATGACAGAATCTGTGAAAAACAGACCAGCAGGTAGTAAATAATTTTTTGGGGGCACTTCTGCAACTCAAATAAAAAAAACTCAGAACAGACACCCGAAAGCCAATTGTATAGTGCACGCTGTCGAAAAAATTCAGACCAAAAAGATGATCTGGTGATTTTATACGAATTTTTCTGTCCAAGGACAGAATCTGTTTCCTGGACAGCACGTCACAACTTTTGAACTTTCTTGCAATCAGAGGCTACACTTGGCACAAAGCTGAAAAGTAAAGATACAATGATGATGCTACTGTAGTAACAACATCAAGACACAACAAAAGCAAAATAAAATTTTATTCATTGTGGGCTGCCTCCCAAAAGCGCTTTCTTTTATGCCTTTAAGCTAGGCATAAGACTTTAATGATGCTCTCGTAGGAATAAGAGTTGAAGAACAAAAGAGAGCATCAAGAAGCAAATACCAAACACATTTAAGCCTAACATGCTTCCTATGCATAGGAATATTGCAAGAAAATAAATTATTGAAGCATAAAGCAACTAGCATAGGAAGGCAAAACAAGCATAACTTCAAAACCTTCAACATAAAGAGAGGGAACTTAATATTATTGAAATATCTATAAGCATATGTTCCCTTCTCATAATAATTTTCAGTGGAATCACGAATAAACTCAACAATATAAGCATCACATAAAGCATTGTTACCATGATCCACATGCAAAAAGGTACTCTTACTCTCCACATAAGCATAATCTTTCTCATTGGTAATAGTGGGAGTAGGACAATCATAAACAACTTGAACACTATAGATTAATTGTGTATTAGGAAGATGGTGTTCAACAAGGGAGTAATTCCCTCCATGATTATGACAAGTTTCATAAGGATAATTTCTCCTTATGTCATAGGTACCTTTATAATCACTATATATTGGAGTTATAACATCATCATAGTAGAGAAGAGCATTATCATTGCTAGCAACTATATTTGTAAACATGTTGTCTTTATTCTTACTAGCAAAAGAATTATCAATTGTCACATTACTAGTGGGTAAAGGAATTGCAATCCTATCATCCCCAAGCTTAGAGCTTTCCATATCATCACTTTCAGAGTTGGTACCAAAAAGATTTTCAAGATCATAAGTAGCATTATCATCATTTTCCCAATCACAATAAGTAACATGCATATCATAATCAAAATCATCTTCAATATTACCTACGGACGTATCATCAAGATGATAATTAAGGCAATAAACTTCACCTTCTTCTTTAGACTTACAACCGTTAGGATAAAAGTTGATGGGAGGAATATGCTCATGCCAGGTTGATACCCATTCTTCTTCCTTCTTGCTCCTCTTCCTCCTCCTCTTCTTTTTCTTCTTCTTCATCTTAGGAGGGAGTGGTTGGAGATGAAGCTTCTCCACATATCCTGGTTTATCATTAGAAACAATAGGGGAAACTTGGGAGAAACTCTCCTTTTTATTAGCAGAAATATAAGAGACATTTTTATACTTTGGTAAAGTTCCCTCCTTTCTAATCTTGCTTATGTAATCATTTTCATGGCAATTAACAACACAATAGAGATGACAATTTTGCAAAGTGTTTTTTATTCCTATGGCATTAACATCTAGCCAAGAAGTCTTTTCTGATAACTCTTCACACATCAAAAATAACATAAGCTCATCATAAAGATCAGAGGTGATCATGTTATCACACAACTGGTTAACAGTTATGTTTTGAAAGTGCATGCATTGAAAATTAAAGTGACCCTCTATACGGCAAAGTTCACAAGTAAAAGGATAAAGGTCAGACAATTCTCTAGCAATTTCATTTAAATCTCTGACCCAAGTGATTGTTCTTTCATGCTTATGTTGGTTACAATACTTCTCTTCTTCAATCATAGGCCTTTCACAAGGTCTATCCACTCCACAAAAATTAACATGCTTATATAAAACTTCATTTTTAGGAATTGGATCATGCATGTTGCAATCATCATGAAAAATTTCATTTTCTTTGCAAATCTCTTTAAAAGGTTTATGATGCTTGATCCAATCCTCCTTAGGCATATTAAGATGTGAAGCAAAAGATTTGAGGAAATCAACAAGGAGTTGAGAATCAAGCCCAAACTTAGCACTAAACTTATTAAAACTTGTAGTTTCAACAAAGGACTTAATGCAATCATACTCATAAATTATACTCGACTCTTTACCTTTGTCGATCTCCCAATCTTCAGTGTTGCGTTGAATTCTTTCAAGGAGTTCCCATTTAGCATCAATCTTTTCGTTTGTGAAAGAACCCATAGAGGAAGCATCGAGCAAATCTTTATCCTGTCGAGAAAGCCTCGCATAGAAATTAGTAGTAATCATATCTTTGGGGAGCCCATGGTTAGGACATTTTAGCATTAACGTTTTCAGTCTCCCCCAATCTTGAGCTATGCTCTCTCCATCATGAGGATAGAAATTATAAACATAATTCCTATTCTCATGGACTTCACGAAGAGGATAAAACTTGGAGTAAAAGAGAGACATAAACTCTTGCCAATCAAGCAAGTGCGAGTTATCAAGAAGCTTATACCAAAATGAAGCTTTATCTATAAGTGATACGGCGAACAATTTCCTCATGACAAACTCCCTTGATACACCTGCAAGCTTAAATAATGAACATAGTTGTGACAGATATAGCAAGTGTTCACTGGGATGTCTGTCTCCTGCATAACGATTAGCCAAAACATAATCAATAATACCAACTGGTATTTTATAGGGCACAATTTCAGTAGGGGGGGAGCAACCACCACAGGTGTGGGGCGTCTTCCCACAAGCAACTATCCAATAGCAAGGTTGTCCATAAACATAACTAGTGAAATAAAAACAAGAAACAAAAAGATTTAATTGCAAGATCTAAAGATATACCTTCAAGCACTCACCTCCCCGGCAACGGCGCCAGAAACAGCTTGATGTCTACACACGCTTCTACTCTTGTAGACTATGTTGGGCCTCCAAGCGCAGAGGTTTGTAGGACAGCGACAATTTCCCTCAAGTGGATGACCTAAGGTTTATCGAACTCAGGGAAGTAGAGGTTGAAGATCGTCTCTCTCAAGCAACCCTGCAACTAAGATACAAGAAGTCTCTTGTGTCCCCAACACACCTAATACAACTAGGAGTTGTATAGGTGCACTAGTTCGGCGAAGAGATGGTAAAATATGGATGATAGGAGTGGCAAAGCAAAGTAATATAAATCTGTAATAAAAAGTGCAGCAAGCAAACAAGTGGTAAACGTGAGCACAAATGGTATTGCAATGGTGGAAACAAGGCCTAGGCTTCATACTTTCACTAGTGGCAACTCCCAACAACATTAACATAATCGAATCACATGATATTTCCCATAAAACATGCAATGGAGACGCACCCGGAGGTCATTCCTTCGTGGTCAAGAGAGGACGAGAATTATGTAGGGCTACAAAAGCACACCTCAAAGTTCGTAGTTCTCAATCTAAGGATTTCCCAATGTCACCGCGGCCATCCAAAGAGAGTCCCACAATCACCACAACATATCTAATGGATAGTCAAAGACAAGCACCAAGAGACTCTGTATCTTCAATCAACACACAAAAAGGAAATCACTCATGAAAATATTCTTCTAATCCATGTCCAATAGACCGCTGTCACCTTGGTCTCGGGAATTATACTAGATAAAGACAAGTGAGTACATCAATCCAATACATAGAGGAAGGGGAAATATCATGGGATCACCCTAGATTAACATAGCCTATGATCACAACGAAGATCACATCATGGGAGAGAGAATTGACCACATAGCTACTGGTAGAAACCTCAGCCCCGAGGAGGAACTACTCCCGCATCATGGAGGGAGGAAGCAACGTCGATGGAGATGAATCCGGGGGCACTTCCCCGTCCGGCAGGGTGCCGGCACAGGAAGTCTGGTCCCCCGAAGCTTGATGGCGATGGCGGCGGAGATCGGAATTGCGTCTGGAGAAAAAGGGTCTGGAATCAGGGTTTCCTCGACGGGTGTTAAATATATGCCAAAGGGGGTCGCCAGGGGAGCTAAGGGGGGCCCAGGCGCCCCCCCGGCGCGGCCAGGAGGGGGGCCGCGTGGGTAGGCCTCCTGGAGCCCTGGTGGCCCCCCTCCGGCCCTACTTTGGCCGCATGGAAGCTTCCGGAACGCTGATTTTTTATATATTTTTTCCGGAATTTTTCTGGCAGTTTACGTAATGGGAAAACCTGAAATACAAAAACAGCAGAAAACAGAAACTGGCACTGGGGTGCACTGAGTTAATAGGTTAGTCCAAATATGATCAAAAGTGTATGGAAGTGTATAAATATCATAGCAATATCACACAAAAGAGGCATGGAGCAAGCAGAAATTATAGATACGTTTTGGACGTATCACCGCCTCACCTTGCTCCCACACGCGTCCAGGCTGACGAGGCGTGGCGCCACGCTAGCTGCTAGACATTGTGGTGGCAGGGTCTTCACGAAGATCTGCATGCCACCATGCAGGTGCATTCAAGCAACGGAAGAGAAGCAGGAGGATGAGGGGAACGAGAGGGAGAGAGGGGAATCAGATGGGCAGAAGAAACCCTCGACGTGTCATGTCCATCTGGCTAGTCCAAGCGGTTTTCTGGTCAAATCGGGCCGATACGAGCCGAAATGGTATGGGTGACCGTATAATGACCCGGTTCAGCGAGCCCGATGATCGTAACTTGCGATTTCGTGAATACAGTGACCAAAGTGAACCCTAGAGTCAAGTTCAGTTACTATAGATGTAATTTTCTCCTATATCTAGGAATGGATAAGAAAATGCCATAATAGGTAGGTATGGTGGCTGTTTTCAGGAAAGATATAAGGTATGTTTAATGCACCGGTGAAAGTTGTGCGGTACTAGAGTGGCTAGCAAAGGTGGAAGGGTGAGAGTGTGTATAATGCATGGACTCAAAGGAGCACAATCAAGGATAAATTGTGCTCCAACTTCATCACATAACTAGAAGACCATACGTGCATGCTACAGGAATCACAAACCTTAACACAACTGTTCTTACTATTCCATAATTTACTACTAGCATGACTCTAATATTACCATGTTCGTATCTCAAAACAATTGTAAGGAATCAAACTTCTCATATATTCAATGCTCTTTATGAAAGTTTTTATTATACCCCCTTGGATGCCTATCATATTAGGACTAAATTCATAACCTAAGAAAATTACCATGCTGTTATTAGACTCTCAAAATAATATAAGTGAAGCAAGAAGTTCATCAATTTCTTCAAAATAACATCACCGCCATGCTAAAAAGGATATAAGCGAAGTAATAGAGCAACTGCCTAGCTCAAAAGATATAAGTGAAGCACATAGAGTATTATAATAAATTCACAATTAATGTGTGTCCCTCTCAAAAGGTCTCTACAGCAAGGATTATTGTGGCAAACAGAAAAGCAAGGACTCAAATCATACAAGACGCTCCAAGCAAAACACATGTCATGTGGTGAATAAAAATATAACCTCGAGTAAATTTACCCATGGATTGAAGAGAAAAGAGAGAATGCCTTCCGGGGCATCCCCAAACTTAGGTGCTTGGTTGTCCTTGAATTTTACCTTGGGGTAACTTGGGTATCCCCAAGCTTAGGCTCTTGCCACTCCTTATTCCTTAGTCCATCAAATCTTTACCCAAAACTTGAAAACTTCACAACACAAAACTCAACAGAAAACTTGTGAGATCTGTTAGTACAATCGGGCAAATAACCACTTTCGGTACTGTTGTGAACTCATTCTAATTTGTATTGGTTTTATATCTACTGTATTCCAACTTTTCATGGTTCATACCCCCCGGTACTACCCATAGATTCATCAAAATAAGCAAACAACACAATGAAAACAGAATCTGTCAAAAATAGCACAGTCTGTAGCATCTGAAAATTATGTATTCTAATGCAACTCTAAAAAATTTGAAAAGTTGGGACAACGTGGGAAATTTTTATATAAATTTATGTAAAAAAAATCAGAAAATTATGACGTTCCAGTGAATTATAGAATTTTCGGTACTGGACGCAAAAGTTTCTATTTTTTAGCAAAATCAAATCAATAATCTTCCAAATCATCCCAAAGGTCTTACTTGGCACAAACACTAATTTAAAACATAAAAACACTTCTAACTAGAGGCTAGAAGGTATATTTATTGGAAACAGAAGCAAAAAGATAAAAATAAAAATAAAATTGCCTCATGATACGTCTCCAACATATCTAAATTTTTTTATTGTTCCATGCTGTTATATTATCATTCTTGGATGTTTTACAATCATTTTATAGTCATTTCATATCTTTTTTTGGTAATAACCTATTGACATAGTGCCAAGTGTCGTTTGTTGTTTTCTGCATGTTTTTTACATCGCATGAAATCAATATCAAACGGAGTCCAAACACCGTGAAACTTTTTGGAGATGTTTTACGGGCTAGAAGACACCCAATGGGCCAGAGCTGCACCTAGGGGGTGCCCCGAGGGGGGCACAACCTACCAGGGCACGCCCAGGTGGGTTGTGCCCACCTCGGTGGCCTATCGCACCGCCTCTTTGCTTTATAAATACTCAGATATTCCAGAAACCCTAGAGAAGTCGACGAAATTCTATTCCAGCCGCCGCAAAGTCCAGAACCACCAGATCCAATCTAGACACCATCACGGAGGGGTTCACCATCTCCATTGGTGCCTCTCCGATGATGTGTGAGTAGTTCCTTGTAGACCTACGGGTCCATAGTTAGTAGCTAGATGGCTTCCTCTCTCTCTCTCTCTCTCTCTCTCTCTCTCTCTCTCTCTCTCTTTTGATTATCAATACAATGGTCTCTTGGAGATCCATATGATGTAACTCTTTTGCGGTGTGTTTGTTGGGATCCGATGAACTTTGAGTTTATGATCCGGTCTATCTTTTTATATCCATGAAAGTTATTTGAGTCTTCTTTGATCTCTTATATGTGTGATTTCTTATAGCCTCGTATTTCTTCTCCAATAATTGGGTTTTGTTTGGCCAACTTGATCTATTTATCTTGCAATGGGAAGAGGTGCTTTGTAGTGGGATCGATCTTACGGTGCTTGATCCCAGTGACAGAAAGGGAACCGACACATATGTATCGTTGCTACTAAGGATAAAACGACAGGGTCTATTTCTAAATAAATAGATCTTGCCTACATCATGTCATCTCTCTTATTGCATTACTCCGTTTCTCCATGAGCTTAATACACTATATGCATGCTGGATAACGGTCGATGTGTGGAGTAATAGTAGTAGATGCTGGCAGGAGTCGGTCTACTAATCTTGGACGTGATGCCTATATAATGATCATTGCCTGGATATCGTCATTATTATTTCAAGTTCTATCAATTACACAATAGTAATTTTTTCCCACCATTTGCTATTTTCTCGAGAGAAGCCACTAGTGAAATCAACGACCCCCGGTTCTCTTTCTCATATTATTTGCCTTTGCGATCTATTTTCCTTTGCTTCTATTTTCCGATCTATTAAACCAAAACCCAAAAATACCTTGCTGCAATTTATCTTATTTGGTGTTCGATCTATCAATATTTACAACTATATCACGTATGTTACCCGAAAGGGATTGACAACCCCTTTTACACGTCGGATTGCGAGTATTTATCATTTGTGTGCAGGTGATGTTTACGTTGTGTTTATTGGTTCTCCTACTGGTTCAATAACCTTGGTTTCATCACTGACGGAAATACCTACCGCTGCTATACTGCATCATCCCTTCCTCTTTGGGGAAAACACGACGTAGTCCTAGCAGTCATCAAAAGGAAATTTCTGGCACCGTTGTGAGGGAGCACCTTCAACATATGCCAGGTTCCTAATCACAAATCTCATCTCCACGCAATTTACATTATTTGCCATTTGCCTCTCGTTTTCATCTCCTCCACTTCAAAAATATTTGCCGTTTTATTCGCCCTCTTCTTCGTTCGCCGCTTTTCTTGTCGGGTCTGTTTTTGCGTACGATCTTGTTTGCGTACTCATGATGCTTTAAAGAAAATATTATGGTGTTCCTTACCCCAATATTTTGATTGAAAATGAGAAAAGTACTAAGGAATATGTGACTACACAATTTGAGCATAATAATTATTTTACCGAAGAACTCAAGGAGCACTCTGTTGTGCTTGATGCTATAGCGAAACAACTTGATGATATTAGTAGAGAAGTTTGCAATCTCCAATCTAAGTATGCTTTTGCTGAAAGTTTGATAGGAAAAATATCCGATGCACAAGCTACTCTAGTAAATCAAATGGCCGCTAAACCAATCTCGTTAGAAGATAAAAATGATGAAGACATTAAAATGATTGGTGTTTCTTCTATTGATTCTTTGTTTAGTAAAGTTCAACTTGATGATAAAGGGACTGGAGAAGAGTCAACTTTAGGTAGAAGGCGTCCCAATATTTTGGAGATTGAAAATCTTGTAGAGAAAATTGATAAAAGTGGGTTTGGAGAGGTCAAGACTTTAACTAGTGATGTGCCCACTATCTTGGATTACAAAGACTTTAATTATGATAGTTGTTCCTTGATTGATTGTATTTCTTTGTTTCAAACCATGATTAATTCACCCCATGCCTATGAACAACATAAAGCTTTTACTAAACATATTGTTGATGCCATGATGAAAGATTTCGATGATAAGTTGGAATCAGAAGTGTCAATTCCTAGAAAGTTGCATGATGAATGTGAACCTACTATCAAAATCAAAATTAAAAATTATGAGTGTTTTGCTTTGTGTGATTTGGGTGCTAGTGTTTCCACGATTCCGAAATGTCTTTGCGATGTTCCTAGTCTTACGAAGATTGAAGATTGCTCTCTTAATTTGCATTTGGAGGATTCCACTATTAAAAATCCTTTGGGAAGGATCAATGATGTTCTTATTCTTGCAAATAGGAACTATGTACCCATAGACTTTATTGTTCTCGACATCGATTGCAATCCGTCTTGCCCTATTATACTTGGTAGACCGTTTTTGTGCACTATTGGTGCGGTGATTGACATGAAAGAAGGGAATATTCAATTTCAATTTACCTTGAGAAAGGGCATGGAACACTTCCCTAGAACCAAGATCAAATTGCCTTATGAATCTATAATGAGGGCAACTTATAGAACATCCAACAAGGATGACAACACTTGAAATCTTGGTATCATGCCTAGCTATGGGCGTAAAACGACAGCGCTTGTTGGGAGGCAACCCAACTTGTATCTTTTTGCTTTTTGATTTCCTTATTGTCTACAATAAAATAATCTTTCATACCTCTGGTTAGATGTGTTTTTGTGGTCTGAATAAAGGTTTGCGCCAAGCAAAGCCTTAGGATCATGTTGGGTGTGATGACCCTCAACCGTAAGGGATCCGTTGCAGCATTTTCGATAAGTAAGAGTGTCGAACCCAACGAGGAGCAGAAGGTATTGATAAGCGATTCTGAGCAAGAAATTACTGTAAGCACTGAAAGATAACTTTTAGGGGTTTTCTCGATATAAGCAACAGGAATGTAAAGGCAAGTAATGTAAAAGGTAATGAGAGTAAAAAGTGGCCCAATCCTTTCTTAGCAAAGGAGAGGCCTAGCAACTGAACTTATAAAGACTAAAGCGTTCTTGAGGACACACGGGAGAGGTAGTCATGTGCTTTCACCATATTCCGTATCGATACTATGTTATGTGTTGATAAGTGTTGGTGGGTGGATCTATGCTAGTGCACTCTCTAGACTAAGATGAATGCACTCTTATGATTAAACACCTTGCAAGCATCCGCAAATACAAGATAGAATTTAAGGCAAAAGCCTAACCATAGCAATACGATCGAGGATCCATTATTCCCTTATGCAAAAGCGTGCGAACTGGGGTTCAGGTTTCTGTCACTCCGGCAACCCACCATAAGCATTCTTTATACACAATGTATTCCCCTAGGTCCTTAATAAGGCGAAGTGTTGGGTGTTCGACTCACACAACACCACTAGTAGAATGACAACACAACTTAAGTATCAAACAACACATATTACTTCAACAGCATATGACTACTAACAACAAGACTTTCCCCATGTCCTCAAGAACTAAAGTAACTACTCACAAGACATAAAAGAGATCATGATCAGAGGGGATAAATATGTGGTAAACAATCTGGACATAATAATATTTCTCCAACAAAACTCAATAGCATTCACCACAAAGTAGTAATCAACACCGATGGAGTAGAGATGATAGGTAGTACAAGTTACAACACGAGTTGCGATGGAAAGATGAGATTTGGATGAAGATGGAGATGGTGCTGGTGTTGGGGATGATGTTGATGATGATCTCGATGATGCCCGTGATGATGGTGATGACGATGGCGACGATCTCCCCTTCCGGGAGGTGATCTCCCCGGCGGAATCTGCCCACCGGAGATGCCCTTTTCTTCTCTGTAGGTTTCCGCCTCGAAGCAGCGGCGGAACTCCGTAAAAGTCCCGTGCCTAGGGTTTTCGGAGGACGGAGAGCATATATGCAAAAGGGGGCGGCCAGAGGTGGGCCAGGGGCTCCAGGCGCCCCCCCGGCGCGGCCAGGGGGGGCGCGCCCCCAGGCCGCCTGGGCACCCTGTGGCCCCCCTCTGACTCCCCTTTTGCGTGTCTTCGTTATTCTTCTGAAAAATACCTCCCGTCAATTTTCAGGTAATTTGGAGGTGTTCTTCTTCAGCAACTCAGCATCCACTTTTTCCTGCTGAATCCTGCGTCTGCTGTTTCGGTATCGGAAAGTTGCAAACTGTGTAAAATAGACCAAAACAACATAAGAACATCATCATAACGTGAAATATATCAATGAATAAGGATAAATTATAATACAAAATAGTGATGCATTTTGGACGTATCAACACCCCCAAGCTTAGCACTACTAGGAAAAGGGCTATAGATGGAATTGACACTAATGGCGCACCAGACATGCGGTGCGCCATTAGTATATACTAATGGCGCACCATGTGTTGGTGCGCCATTAGTATCCAAATACTAATGGCGCACCGTTGACGTGGTGCGCCATTAGTAACAATTTTTTTTTTCATATTTTTCTCAAAACTACTAATGGCGCACCCGTGGATAGTGCGCCATTAGTAGTTCAACTACTAATGGCGCACCACATCCACGGCGCGCCATTAGTAATTTTTTTTCAAATTTTGTTTTTATTTTGTTTTTATTTTTTTTTCAAAAAATACTAATGGCGCACCGTGGGAGTGGTGCGCCATTAGTAAGGTGCGCCATTAGTAAGGTGCGCCATTAGTATTTTTTTTCATATTTTGTTTTTATTTTTTTTTCAAAAAATACTAATGGCGCACCGTGGGAGTGGTGCGCCATTAGTAGTTCAACTTACTAATGGCGCACCACTCCCACGGTGCGCCATTAGTATTTTTTTCATATTTTGTTTTTATTTTTTTATATTTTTTTTCAAAAAATACTAATGGCGCACCGTGGTTGTGGCGCACCACTACCATGGTGCGCCATTAGTAACTTGGCCATTACTGCACCCCCCTGTGGACCGCCTTTTTCAGTTAAAAAATAAATAAAAGAAAATGATGTAAATGTCAAAAAAATAAAAGAAAAAAAGTTTCCCATGTGATATGTGGTCTACTTGTTGGGAAAATTTACAAATATGAATTTTGACTTTATTTGCAAAATATCTCTGGAATTTAGTAAAACGGGTATAACTTTTGCATACGAACTCGGATTAAAAAGTTTTTTATATGAAAAATCATCTACTCGAAAAGTTACATCCGAATTTAACAGAAAAAAAAGTTATGGGGCTTTTAAGATCTACAAGCAAAAAAATTCAAAAAAATTCAAACTTACTAGTGGCGCACCGTTTGCTAGGCGCGCCACTAGTAACAGAAAAAAAATCAAAACAAAAAATTTATAATTTTTTTTCAAAAATATGATACGTAATATGACCGGGAAGTTTGAAATATATTTTCAAATTTTCATCATACTCATGAACATTAACAAACTCCTAGACATCAAGAAGGGTTAATAGGATTGATATGATAGATATATCAACAAGTGCGTGTGAAGTGAGCTGGTGCTGGGGTTGGATAGAACTACGAAGTTAAGCGTGCTCGGGCTGGAGTAGTGTGAAGATGGGTGACCTTATGGGAAGTTTGACCACAGAGTGCAATTTGACTTGAGATTAAGCAAATTGACCCCAGATTAAGCCATAATGATCTGAGATTAAGAAAAAAAAATAAAAAAAAGAAAAAAATTTGAAAAAAAAATTTGAAAAAAAATACTAATGGCGCACTTCTACGTAGTGCGCCATTAGTATGCCAGATACTAATGGCGCACCAGTGGTGCGCCACTGGTGCGCCATTAGTATGCCAGATACTAATGGCGCACCGGTAGTGCGCCATTAATGGGCAAAACCGGTGCGCCATTAACAGCCCTTTTTGTAGTAGTGTAGACCTCGCTTGTCCCCAAGCGAATATGAACTCGGTAAACCTGTCCACAAATTTAGAGAGTGAAGTGTCGATAAATAGAACACGGACAAGAAGCATCATAGTCTCTTCACGAACTCAAATATCCTCAGGAACAATCTTCAACTCATAAGGCTCTTATGAAAGAGTGTCAACACTTATATTCGAAAGTAGGACCAATAGAAACTCATTATATCATGGCAAACATGTCCTCTGGTCAAAGAACAACAAATAATTTTAACTTTTGCTTTTGATGGGATTAATTGAAGCTTTTTGAAATAACAAGTTAATAAGCAAGAAGTGAAAGTGTTAACACAAAAGAAGATATTTGCCATATGTCGGGGAAACTGACCGCCCACGAACACCTATGGGACCGGAGCCCCTTCTACGTTGCGGTAAGGGAGCGGAGGGAGCACGGAGAGCAGATCAAGGAGCACACGCGGGCAGTTTACCCAGGTTCGGGCCGCGCGTACGCGTAAAACCCTACTCCTGCCTTGGTTGTATTGAGTTTCTGGAGCTCGGGAGCTTGAAGATCTACAGTGCTAGCTACACCGAGCGTAGTGGTGATCGAGTTTCTGGGATCCAACCCCCTCTACGTAGTGCATGGGCCTCCTTTCATAGTTCAAAAGGGGTCACCGACAGGTGTCAACGTAGAGGAGGGTAAAAATGTAAAAATGGTGGTGGTTGTAACAGTGCATGAACAGTGTATAAATAGTGGTCTTCAACTAACCTTGACGGTGGGGGACAAAGGCATTGAATGCCCGTCGCCGTCGCCCCAAAAAGTGTCCGTCCATGCGTCTCCGTTCGCCACGGCGATATCCTTGTCACCACGGCTTGCCACCGTGTACCCCAGGCTGCACAGCCATCCGCCACGTGCCCCTGGAAGGGCCCCGGGGCGACGCGTGGCCAGATGAGCTGGAGCGCAGGCACACAGCATAAGTTTCCCCGGCAAGCACCTTGCCGGGGTCGCAACCTTGCCGGGCCCGGAAGCTTGTCGCTCTCCGGGCCCTGCCGGGGCGCTTGATGCAACGCGATATTCCTCCTTGATGTGCCGTTCTTTTGGCCTTCCTGGCAAGCTCCTCTTGCCAGGGTCTTGTGCTAAAAGGATAACTTTGAGCCTGGTGCGGCCTTCCCGGCAAGCTCCTCTTGCCGGGGTCTTGTCTCTTAACTTAAATACTTTTTTCTTGAATGGCTTAAAAGGGTCTAGAGTGGGCTTTGGCGGGCGCGTGGTGAGCCAGACCACGGGACGCTGCTACTGCCCGTGCACAAGTCGGGATACTAAGGTACCCCTACTTTAGTACACCGACAGGAGCCCCCGGGCCTGGGCCACACACGGTGCCGAGCGCTGTTGGGCCAGGCCCAAAACAGTGCACGGGCACACGCGGCCCACGCCGCGCCGTTTCCCACTCCAGATTCGCCGCATCTCTCCCTAACGGCACGCGTCGATTGCGGCGTCGTGGGAGAGATCGTGGCCGGTTTCTTTAATGGGGAAATGCGGAACGTCCCCCACTTCCCCCTTAAAAGCAGAGGAAGCAGGGGCAGTTTCCCCCCATTGCCTTCACTGTGCCTTGAATCTCCAGAAACCCCCGCCGCTCTCTGCCTCCCCTCAGGTCGACAGAGAGCCGAGCTCCACCCTTCCTCCGCCGTCTTCCCCACCCGCAGCGCCGCCGCCCTCCCTCGCCGTCCCCGCCATGGCTCCGAAGATCGACCAGGCGAAGAGCGACAAGGCGAAGAGCGACAAGGCGAAGAAGGAGAAGTCTGAGCAGGCGGCGAAGCTGGCAGCCATGCGGAGAAGGAGGGTGGTCTTCCCGCCAAGGCTCGGCCCGAGGGAGCTGCGGGACAAGTACTACCTGTTCTGGGCGAGGGAGACGAAGGATCACCCGCGCACCAGAGTCCTCCCCGCCATGGCCGTCGACATGTTCCCGGGAGGTTACTACTTCTTTGCTGCGTTCTTCTATTGCGGTCTCTGCCCTCCGTATTCGGAGTTCTTCTATGATGTGATGAACACGTACGACCTCCACCTCTTAGATTTCATCCAAATGTCGTTCTCACCTTGGCCGTTTTCGCACATCTGTGCGAAAACTATGTCGGGGTCCACCCAAACGTAGCCCTTTTCCGCCATTTCTTCACGCCTAGAGTAGAGTCCGGATCCCCACTCTCCGGCGGCATCTCCTGGATCTTTAGGCTGAACAAGAAGGAGGCGTACTTGAAAGGAGAGCTTCGCGGCAAGTGGGAAGAGTGGAGGGCTGACTGGTGCTGGGTTCTGGAAGATGAGCCCGAGCAGTTTACCTTGCCGCGCCAGACTGCAATAGTGCGCGGCAAGGATTGGAGCGACTTGGCCCCGGAGGACGACAAGCTGCAGATCGCTCTGACTAGGATTCTTCGTCTCCGGGCTGCCAATCTGACTGTGGGTGAAGTTGGGGCTGATTTCCTCCGCCGCCGCATTGCCCCTCTGCAGGAAAGGAAGAGACCCGCTTGGGAGTTCGGCAACGTGGCAGACCGCATGAGGCTGCGCCCCGGGCTGAACTATAACTTTACCGTTTTGGAACTGAAGGGGATGGTCCGGGAGCTGTTCAAGCACGACCCCAAGCACCCGGAGTGGTTCAAACCGTCGGTTGGAGTAGTTCCCTTGTGCAACAATACTGCACTTAGTGCCATCCGCACGACAATGCCTGAGTGTGACTCCCATGGGGTCGTCCCCACTTGGCGGAGCCTTCAGCGGAGACCGTGCAAGCCTTCTTCGACAACTTGGTTGAAAAACCACGCAAAGCCGAGGAGAAGAAGGGGCTCACCCGGGAGACCACCGAGCGGGATGTGGCGTACATTGCCTCCAGGATGGAGGAGGCCGCTGCGGCTGCAGCGGCAGGTGAATTTGGATACACAATGGATGAAGCGGAGGCGGCGGAAGCGGTGAGCCAGGCCGAGGAGGAGGAAATCCTCAAGCTGCTGAAGATCGCGCCCGAGGAGTTTGCCGGGGAGCCTACCGGGGAGCCTGCCGGGATGGGCGAGGCTGCTGGGCAGGGTGCTGAGTCCAGCGGGCCCGCCGAGGAGGAGGAGGACGCCGAGTCCGGTGATTCCGATGAAGACTCTGGCGTGTCTCTGAATCTTGATGACGACGCCTCCTCATCCTCGGAGAATTCTCCGCCACCACCAAGCCCTCCGCCGCAACAGAAGAAGCGCCTCCGCAAGGCCACCGAGACGGTGAGGCCACAGGCGCCCCGACAGCAACCGAAGCACCGGGCGACGCGCGCCACCACGACGAGCAATGTCGTCAAGGAGGCGCCCCATGCCCGAGCGACAAGCGGAGGGGGATCTTCCCGGAGTGACTCTGGGGTTCCTTCTGCTCCTCGGTCCTCAGCGACGACCGGTGCTGGGTCTTCACAGCCCGCAGCTCCGGAGCCCGCCAAGCGCCCGAGGGAGCCTTCTCCTCCAGCTCCTCGTGCTGGAGCACGCGAGGCGGGGTTTGACTTCTCCGCCCTCAGCTCCGATGAAGAGGAGGAAGAGTACGTACTTGCAATTTTCATTTTCCTTTTGTTTTTGTTGCTTCTGTCTTGATTTCTCTTGCTTGGTTCTGATCTTGTTTTGGCTTCCAGGACCTTGACCCAGCGGATGGTGAAGAGGGCCAAGATCCCTGTGGTCGATATCAAGGACGACGAGCCCGTCGCAGCGGCAGAAGATGCACCAGCGACAGACTTGCCGGACTAGCCTGCTGCTCCGGGAAGCAGCCCGCAGCGCAGCCCCCAGCGTAAGTCTGGTATTCATTTTTCTGCTTGACGGGCGCGCTTGATGTTATTGTCCGTACTGATGTCTTGTTATCTTGTGCAGAAGTGGAGCCGCAGCCGCAGGAGCACCAGGAGGTCACCCCCGACGAGCCGCTTGTTCCACCCTCCCCGCCAAGGATGAGCTCCCCGGCGAGGGACAGTGCTCCGCCAAGGATGGGCACTCCGCCAAGGGTGGACTCCCCGCCAAGGGAAGGCGCCAGCGGCCCTCCGCCGGCGGGGGCTTCTTCTACGCCACCAAGGGTGAACTCCCCGGCGAGGGACCCCGTCATCGAAGAGGCCCGCGCAGGTATACCCTTGTGCTCTCTTCTTCTTGGATTCTTCTTTTTGGATATTTGCTTGACAAATCTTTTTTTTTCTTTTTCTTCTGCTAGATCCGCCCGCCCCGGAGTCGATGGAGACGGAGACCATCGCTGAGGAGGAGGTGCGTGGCGACGCTGGCGATGCCACCGCCGCAGAGGGAACGGTTGGCGTCGATGAGCCAGCCGCCGAGGAGACCGCCCCGACCACTGACGCCGCGGCTGGGGAGGGGACCGGCGACCGCACTGCTGGCCCGGAGGCCACAGGAGCGCCGGACGCTGCACCGGCCGCCGATCCTTCCGCTTCCGCGGCTGGGTCGGGCGTTTATCTGGAGGCCGCCAACAGGGTCTTTATCCAAGTCCCGTGGGCGTCCTCATCAAGGGCACCCGCGGAGGGAGAGACGTTCGACGGAGAAGTCCTCGCCTCCACCGGGTTGAAGGTTGTCGATGCACCCGGCAGCAGCGACGAGCCCGAAGAAGAGCAACTCCTGCGTCGACTCCTGGCCTTGTACCGGGCCAGGCAGGCGAAGCTGGAGTCTCGGGAAGCTCTGGCTGCCAAGGCTGGTGCTGATTTGGAGAAGCGCGCCGCGGAGCTCCGTGCCGCCAACCAGGCGGCCCTCCGAAACTTGGCGGAGGAGCGCGAAGAGCTTGCCGGAGCACACCAAGCATTCATCCTCAAGAAGGCCGAGGTGGAGGAGCAGCAGCGTCTGGCCGCCGAGGAGCTGTCTCGACGGGAAGGAGAGCTCAACCAGCGGAAGGTCGACCTCGACAGCCACGAGGACGACCTCACCTCTCGGGAGCAGGCTATTGGCGGGGCTCAGCAGGAGGCGAGGGATGCCGCCGCTGTCGCAGAGACCGCCAAGAGGGATCTGGAGGCCAGGGTGGCGCAGATGGAGCTGAACTTGAAGGCGAGTGAGGATAGGGTCGCCGCGCTCAACGTGGCACGGGAGAAGGATGCCCACACCAACTTGGAGCTGCAAATCCGCCTCTCCGAGAAGGGCAAAGAGCTCACCGACGCCAGGGACTCCATTGCTGACTTGGAGATGAAGGTCTCTACCCTCACCGACTCACTTGATGCCGCCCGGGACCGTGAGACGAAGCTGAAGGACGATCTCCGTACTGAGAGGGCCTTGCTGGAGAGCGCCGCCGTCTCGCAAAATCACTTTCAGCGGACGGTGGAGCAGTGGACCGAGGAGCTCGTCACCTCCGCCGCCAACATCGATATGGAGATGGTGGCGCTGAGGGCGGAGCACCTCGCGTACTCCCCCGATGAGAATCTCCCCCACAGCGCCAAGCTGAGCTTGTTCCTCAGAGGAGTGGCGCCGGCTCTCGCGCGGTTACGGGAGAAGATCCCCGTGCAGCTGGTGGACGAGGCGCGCCGGCTTTGCACGGGTACCATGGAGCGGGTGTTGTCGAAGATCGTCTACCGCAACCCCGGGATCAACCTCGTCAACGTCCTCCGGACCCTGCCGCCCGAAGCCGACCAGGAGGCGTTGAAGGCCCAAGTTGCCCACATCGTAGCCAAGGTGGGCAAGATCCAGAGGATTGACGGGGACCGAAGAGACTAGGCACCTTGCTTCCCTCGCCGCTGTCAATTAAGTCATAGGCAGTATTGTTTAGAACAGCGGCAAGTTATCTTTGTAATATATACTTTTATTTCGGATAATCAATGCAATGTTATCTCCCTTGCTTTAGTCCCTTCACTTTGTATGCTTTCCACCCTGCGCTTTTAGGGGAACTTGCCGGCAAGGGGCCCTTGTCGCGAGCGCTGAGTGCGGGACTCTTAGCAGCCTGCTAGCAAAGCCCTTGTCGGCAAGAAACCTTGCCGCAGCTAGTCGCAGCACACTTAGATTGCTGAGCAAACTCGAAAACGAAGTAAGGGCGCGACACTTGTCGCAGCTCACTTAAGCTGTTGAGCATGCTCGAAACAAAGTAAGGGCGCGGCTAGCCACGGGTAGGTTCCTCCGCGCACAGGTTTTCCATACAAAGTGTGGTTGTTCAAGGAAGATAACAAAAAATTTAAAAATTTGAATGCTCAAACTTTGGTAACTTAGCTTTCATGGATTGTTTGCTTCCCGGCAAGACTTTTCTTTCTTGAACATCACTTGGTCCATACTTCTATCTCCTTCCCCCCCGGCAAACTTGTGCGCGAGGAACAGTCCTTCTGTTTCAGAGAGAAAAGCAAAGGAGGAGGAAATACAAGTACGGAGCCTTGCGGCTTGTTACTGCTTACCGGGGGTGTGTGCTGCACAAAATGTCAGATGACACATGCAAGTAAAAGGAAAAGCACGAAATGACAAATGGTGCGAATCACAAAAGTTTTACTGATGCACGGGGTCTGCGCCCGGCTTTGTACAAAGGTTTATATGCAACAGCGGCAAGACTTGTACAAAAGGTGGTTGCCGGAGCGGATCACGGCAACCGCGCCTTACGGGTGAAACTTGCGAAGATGCTCTATGTTCCAGGAGTTGCTCACCGGTAAGCCTTCTCTGGTCTCAAGGCGGACAGCGCCAGGCCTTGTGACTTCGCCGTGGAGTCGTCGTCGATGTTGATCCGGCGGGGTGGCGTTTTCTGCTTCCGCGGCCTTCGCTTGGTCAACTTGCCGCGGCCGTGAAGTTGCCGGCTGCTGCGGCGCGTCGTTGTTGGCGAAGGCGATGAGGCTCTGGATCGTCGCCCTCCAGTCTTCGGCCTTGTCCGCCGCTGGAGGGAAGTCGAGGAGCAGCTGAGCCCTAGCCAGGGCTTCTGCTGGAGAGGAGGGAAACGGTGGTGAATGTTGCGAGGAGCGGTACACGCTCGGACTTCTAACCGCGTTAGAAGGAGCATGTTCCTGTCCTGGCGACCGCGCCTTGCTCGTGCCAGGACGTTGGCCTTGAGCGTCCCGTGACCCGCCGGCCTGGCCACGTCCCAGCAAGCGTATGGTACCTCCGGTACCGCGTCGCTGCTGGTCTGGCACCTCCTGAGAGGGACGTGGTGCATGCACGGACACCGAGGCCTTGGAGTTCGCCCGGTCGTCCGTCTTGTCCTTGGACTTGGTGGCGCCGTGAGTCTCCCCACCGGCGTCTACCCTTCCGCCGGCGTCTCCCCCACCAACCGTCAGCTCTAGTGGTGGTGGGATCGACGCGGACGGGCCTTCGACCTCCGAAGCCTTCTTCTTCGGAGGCATGTTGATGTAGTCGATGAGGTTGATGAAGCTGGTGAAGGTTGCTGAAGGTTGCGCCCGCGTGAGCGCCGGATCAGGTTCGCACAACCTCGACGCCCCCTACCTGGCGCGCCAAAGATGTCGGGGAAACTGACCGCCCGCGAACACCTAGGGGACCGGAGCCCCTTCTACGTTGCGGTAAGGGAGCGGAGGGAGCACGGAGAGCAGATCGAGGAGCACACGCGGGCAGTTTACCCAGGTTCGGGCCGCGCGTACGCGTAAAACCCTACTCCTGCCTTGGTTGTATTGAGTTTCTGGAGCTCGGGAGCTTGAAGATCTACAGTGCTAGCTACACCGAGCGTAGTGGTGATCGAGTTTCTGGGATCCAACCCCCTCTACGTAGTGCATGGGCCTCCTTTTATAGTTCAAAAGGGGTCACCGACAGGTGTCAACGTAGAGGAGGGTAAATATGTAAAAATGGTGGTGGTTGTAACAGTGCATGAACAGTGTATAAATAGTGGTCTTCACCTAACCTTGACGGTGGGGGACAAAGGCATTGAATGCCCGTCGTCGTCGCCCCAAAAAGTGTCCGTCCATGCGTCTCCGTTCGCCACGGCGATATCCTCGTCACCGCGGCTTGCCACCGTGTACCCCAGGCTGCACAGCCATCCGCCACGTGCCCCTGGAAGGGCCCCGGGGCGACGCGTGGCCAGATGAGCTGGAGCGCAGGCACACAGCATAAGTTTCCCCGGCAAGCACCTTGCCGGGGTCGCAACCTTGCTGGGCCCGGAAGCTTGCCGCTCTCCGGGCCCTTCCGGGGCGCATGATGCACCGCGATATTCCTCCTTGATGTGCCGTTCTTTTGGCCTTCCTGGCAAGCTCCTCTTGCCAGGGTCTTGTGCTAGAAGGATAACTTTGAGCCTGGTGCGGCCTTCCCGACAAGCTCCTCTTGCCGGGGTCTTGTCTCTTAACTTAAATACTTTGTTCTTGAATGGCTTAAAAGGGTCTAGAGTGGGCTTTGGCGGGCGCGTGGTGAGCCAGACCACGGGACGCTGCTACTGCCCGTGCACAAGTCGGGATACTAAGGTACCCCTACTTTAGTACACCGACACCTTAGCTGGGCATGACAAACAACTTACTTATCAAATGATAATGTCAACAAGGATATGATATGACAAATCTTAATGCAGCTTTATATGCATGAATCCTTATCAACATCAAACGTCTGCTCTCTTTGAGAAATAGAAGGAAGTAGGAATAACTGACTCAACTTAAAATTAAAAGATAGGCCCTGCTCTAGGGTAGTAGGGAAAACTCATGTGCTATCCTCAAATCAAACAGAACGAAAACAAATTTTTGAGAGGTGCATGATTCGTCAACGAATGCTAATAGATAACTCAATTACTTCTTGAACGGGACAAGTTTCGAGGAATGGCTCCCGTATGAGGACGATAACATCCTCTTATTCTCCTTTGTTCATCACTGCCAAAGTTTTCTGATTTCTCATGAACAAAGCGTGAACGAGGGTTTGTTTGTTATATTATTTTTAAGCCGGGCGCACTCAATGCCAGTTCCTTTTTGTATTATGGGTTTGCACATTATACATGCAATCCCGGGGTGAAGCTTGTCCAACTCAAAAAGGTCATGAATTAGCTACTACTTCCTCATGAGCTAAAGCAGAGGCACAAAATAAAAGATTTTGAACATTTAAGGATAACACATAAATTATATACTTTAGGAGGTGGTAGTGGGGTACCACGAGTAGGTAGGTATGGTGGACTCATATGGAAGGTATTGGCTTAAGGGTATGGACGCACAAGCAGAATTCCGCTTAGTACAGGGTTAGGCCAGCAAAGGTTTTGAAAGAGCAGACAACTGATGATGACTAAGATGCAAAGCAATATAAAGCATGAACATTGAAATAAGCATAACACATCAAGTTGTCTTCCTTGTCAACATAACACTTCAAGTATAATAACATAAAGGTTTTGGCTATGTTGATACTTTAAGAGAATCATGCTTGTTGTTATGACCAAAGCTATGTTTGCCAAGATTAAATAAAGTTTCATAGCCATACCTGACATAAGGTCAATACTCTCCATAAGAATCATCATATATGGTCGATTGCGTGAAGAGAATACCGAGTGCAGCAAAAAGGAACCAATAAATTTCTCATTAATATTCCATCATAAACGACTCCACACACACGGATACAATTCTTCACCGAAGGGGTGATAGACCTCAATGCACACACCTATCTCATATAATAACCTCCCTAGACATGATACGACTCTACTTGACTTCTGAAAGATAAAAGGTAAAAGATAAAGATACCGGGCACTCCCCCAAGCTTGGAACAAGCCAAGGGAATGCCATTACCCACGGAGATTTCGCCCATACTTGCTGGCGTTAATCACGTAGTCCTTGGCGAAACGCTTCCATGGATATCTTGCTAAAGTCTCTTGTGAGAGGCTCAGCTCCTGAATCCTGCATTCAGCACCCAAACTCATGCGCATAAATCTTAGTTCATACTCACAGTTCTGGTTATATAGATCGTTAATTTGCCCTTGGAGTTCTATAATTCTGTCTTCAGATGCGGCGACTCTTTCCCACATGTCCTTCATCTCCTTCAGAAAGTAGTTCTTCAGCTCGTTGGTGATGTCAAAGTTAGCTTCGACACCACGCTCGGTCATCTTCTTGTACTTGAAGACTTCTTGCTCCACTTCTTCCAGCCTGGCCTGGACGCTCCCCTCCTTGATAGGTCCCTTCAGATCTTCTTGATGAAGGATGCCCTCCTTCATCTGAACCACCTGAGGGTGCTTCTTCACCTCAGCGAGGTAAGGGTTGATGACGTTGACGACGAACGTGTCCTTGGGGGAACTTGGAGAAGCCATGGCACCTAATTTTAGCTGAAAGATTTCCTGGCAGAAACAGATCGAAGAGAAAACACGCAAAATCGCAAGATACGTTGCCGGAACAACCCGAGCAAATATATAGGAAACATTTATGCACAGAAAGGAAGGTAACGGACCAAAGCGGGGTCGGAGATGGGCACCAGGGTGTCCAGGCGGCCTGCCAGCGCGGCCCAGGGGGGGCGCCAGGGGGGCGCCTGGACTCCCTGGTGGTCGTCTCCGGCTCCACTTCGACTCGGAATTTTACTAATTTTTCAAAAACGCGTAATACAGAACTTTTATGATGTTTTGCGGTGTTTTCTTACCGTACTACATACCTTTTCTTTATTCTGCTTCTGCTGGCGTCTGAAACAGGGCTGCAACATGTTCTTCGTGGGTTGTTGTGTATATTATATTCACATCAACATCGACAGGATCTCCTGCTATGTAATGTTTAAGCCTTTGCCCATTCACAACTTGAGGTTTGGTGCCTTCAAAATTATTAATCTTAATTGCACCAGACCGATAAACTTCTTCAATATGAAATGGTCCTTCCCACCTGGAAAGTAGTTTACCTGGAGAAAACCTGAAACGGGGTCTAAACAACAAAACTTTATCACCAACATTAAATTCACGTTTTAGAATCTTCCTATCATGCCACCTTTTTACCTTTTCTTTGAACATTTTAGCGCTCTCGTAAGCTTCACTTCTCCATTCATCTAGAGAAGTCAAGTTCATGAGACGCTTCTCACCAGCTAGTTTTGGGTCAGCGTTAAGCTCTCTAACAGCCCAGAAAGCTTTGTGCTCTAGCTCTAATGGCAGATAGCAAGCCTTGCCATACACCATCTTATAAGGAGACATGCCCATGGGGTTTTTGTAAGCAGTTCTATATGCCCACAAAGCATCTCCCAATTTATTTGACCAATCCTTCCTATTTATGTTTACTGTTTTCTGCAAGATCAACTTAATCTCTCTATTGGTGAGCTCAACTTGCCCACTAGTTTGAGGATGATAAGGTGAAGCAATTCTATGATTAACATCGTATTTAGCCAGAGCTTTTCTAAAAGCTCCGTGTGTGAAGTGTGATCCTCCATCGGTCATGAGATACCTTGGTACACCAAACCTAGGAAATATTACATCCTTAATCATTTTCAAAGATGTTTTGTGATCAGCACTTTCAGTGGGGATTGCTTCAACCCACTTGGTCACATAATCAACAGCTACTAAAATGTGAGTGTACTTGTGCGAAGAAGGAAAAGGACCCATAAAATCGAAACCCCAACAATCGAAAGGTTCAATCACTAGTGAGTAATTCATAGGCATCTCATTCCTCCTACTAATGTTACCAACTCTCTGACATTTATCACAAGCTAAAACATAATTTCTAGCATCTTTAAAGAGAGTGGGCCAATAAAAACCTGATTGAAGAACCTTATGCGCAGTCCTTTCGCCGGCATGATGTCCTCCATAGGGACTGTCATGGCACCTTCTGAGAATGTCCTTCTGCTCATGTTCCGGAATGCATCTTCTCACGATCCCGTCGGGACCTTCTTTGAAAAGATGTGGGTCATCCCAAAAGTAGTGCCTCAAATCATGAAAGAACTTCTTCCTCTGCTGAAAAGTTAGACCTGGAGGCAAATACTTTGCAACAATAAAATTAGCATAATCTGCATACCAAGGATCGGAAAGAGGTTGTACTTTTACAACGGCAAGTTGTTCGTCTGGAAAACTATCGTTAACTGGAATGGGGTCATGCGGTATATCTTCCATTCTTGAAAGATTGTCCGCCACCGGATTGTCTTCCACCTTCCTATCAACAATCTGCAAATCAAATTCTTGAAGAAGGAGTACCCATCTGATAAGCCTTGGCTTGGCATCCTTCTTTGTCATAAGATACTTAATGGCAGCATGATCAGTATGAATAATAACTTTGGAATCAACAATATACTGCCTAAACTTATCACAAGAAAAAACTACAGCTAAGAATTCCTTCTCAGTAGTAGCATAATTTCTTTGAGCACTATCAAGGGTCTTACTAGCATAATGTATAGCATTCAATTTCTTATCAACCCTTTGTCCTAAAACAGCTCCAACAGCAAAATCACTTGCATCACACATAATTTCAAAAGGTAAATTCCAGTCAGGTGGTTGTACTATAGGAGCAGTTATTAAAGCTTTCTTAAGGATTTCAAAAGCTTCCTTACAATTTTCATCAAACGCAAAAGGAACATCCTTCTGGAGAAGATTAGTGAGGGGTCTCGAGGTTTTAGAAAAGTCTTTAATAAATCTTCTATAAAAACCTGCATGACCGAGAAAACTGCGAATACCTTTGATGTCCTTTGGATAAGGCATCCTCTCAATAGCTTCGATCTTGGCTTTGTCCACTTCAATTCCCCTTTCGGAAATCTTGTGACCAAGAACAATTCCTTCATTAACCATAAAGTGGCACTTCTCCCAGTTGAGTACCAAATTTGTCTCCTCGCATCTCTGCAAAACTTTATTAAGGTTGTGAAGACAATGGTCAAATGAAGTTCCATAGACGGAAAAATCGTCCATGAAGACTTCCATAATATCCCCGCAGAAACCATGAAAGATAGCAGACATACACCTTTGAAAAGTAGCAGGGGCATTACATAAACCAAAAGGCATACGTCTGTAAGCATAAGTACCAAAAGGACAAGTAAAAGTGGTCTTCTCTTGATCGACAGTGTTAACATGAATTTGAGAGAAGCCAGAATAACCATCGAGATAACAAAAGTGGGTATTTTTGGATAACCTTTCAAGCATTTGGTCGATGAACGGCAACGGGTAGTGATCCTTCCTGGTTGCCTTGTTCAACTTCCTGTAATCAATACACATTCTATATCCAATAATAATTCTCTGAGGTATTAGTTCGTTTTTATCATTAGGAACCACAGTCGTACCTCCTTTCTTAGGAACACAATGTACCGGACTTACCTACTTACTATCAGCTATAGGGTAGATAATACCTGCGGCTAGAAGCTTGAGAATCTCAGTTCTCACGACATCCATCATCTTCGGGTTCAATCGTCGTTGATGATCAACAACTGGTTTAGCATCAGGCTCAAGGTTGATAGTATGTTGACAGATAGATGGACTAATCCCCTTAAGGTCATCAAGGGTGTAGCCAATTGCGCCTCGGTGTTTACGAAGTACTTCCAGTAATCGCTCTTCTTCATATCCTGAAAGGTTAGAATTGATAATAACAGGATATACTTTCTTTTCATCTAAATAAGCATACTTGAGCGTATCGGGAAGAGGTTTAAGATCGAACACCGAGTCTTCTTTCGGTTTTGATAAAATTCCGAAAGGTTCAACCGGAAGGTTGTGCTTCAGGATAGCAGGCTGCCTCAAGAATATTTCATCTAGTTCATTTCTTTCCTGCATATGTAAATAATTCTCGTGGTCCTCCATGTATTGCTGCAAAGGATCATCAGGAGGAATAGCAATAGAGGCAATAATTTCAATAATTTTATCGTCACTAGGTAAATCAGTACCACGAGGCTGCTTAGAGAACTTAGAAAAATTAAATTCATATAGCTCACCATTGAATTCAACAGAAACTTTACCTTTCTTGCAATCTATTATAGCTCCACAAGTTCTAAGAAAAGGTCTACCAAAAATTATGGGACAAAAATTGTCCCTGGTTGAACCAAGTACTAAAAAGTCGGTAGGATATTTTACCTTTCCACATAGGACTTCAACGTCCCTCACAATTCCGATAGGAGAGATAGTTGATCTATTTGCAAGATTAATAGTAACATCAACTTCTTCAAGTTCACAAGGGGAAATCTCACCGATGATTTCTTCATAGAGTGAATAAGGAATAACACTCGCACTCGATCCCAAATCGCATAGCCCATAATAATTGTGATCTCCTATTTTAACAGATACCACCGGAGTACCTGAAATTGGGCCTTTGTTCTTGGCTGTGACAAGGTTAGTGGAAACATCACAAAAAGTTATATTGGAATCCAAAACATCATCAGTAACAAGGTCTTTAATCAATGCAACTCGAGGATCGACCCTAATCTAGTCCTCAGGTTCATCAACTTTTCTCTCACTTTTATTTATTATGCCTGTCACAAGAGAGTGCTCCTTTATCCTCGTGGGAAAAGGAGGCTGTTCATATATAACTGCAGGCAAAATAGGCTCAGCAACATAAATATCAATAGGTTTTTCTTTAAAAGGTGCATGGTGCTGGTCTCTATTCTTTTTAAAAGAATCAACGTGAGAGGCAAAATTCTTACACAAATCAATCACTAGATGAGAATCAAGACCAATCTTAGAGCAAAAAGTATTGAAGTAATCAGTTTCTACATAGCTCTCAATATAATCATGTTCATAATTTATAGCGGGTTCAATACCTTTATCAATTTCCCAATCTTCGGTATTCCTCTGGATTCTTTAAAGGAGATCCCACCTTTCTTCAACACTCTTCTTCTGAAATACCCCACTAGAGGAGGCATCCAGCATCTCGTTATCCTGACGAGAAAGCCTGGCATAAAAATTTTTAAGTATAATTTCCTTGGGAAGCTTATGAATAGGGCATTTGAGCATTAGAGACTTCAATCTCCCCCAAGCTTGAGCAATGCTTTCTCCGTCACGAGACCTAAAGTTATAGATATAATTCCTGTCTCGATGAATTTCATGAAGAGGATAAAATTTAGTATAAAAGAGAGACATAAGCTCCTGCCAGTCCAGCAAGTGTGGGTTATCGAGAAGCCCATACCAATCTGAAGCTTTGTCTATAAGGGATACGGCAAACAATTTCCTCATGACAAACTCCCTCGATACACCTGCAAGCTTAAATAATGAACATAGTCGTGACAAATATAGCAAGTGTTCACCGGGATGTCTGTCTCCTGCATATCGATTAGCCAAAACATAATTGATAATGCCAGCCGGTATTTTATAAGGCACAATTTCAGTAGGGGGAGGATCAACCACCACAGGTGTGGGGTGTCTTCCCGCAAGCAACGCTCCAATAATAGGGTTATCCATAAGGACAGAGAGCGGCAATATCAAAAATAAAAACAGAATTATAAAAAGACTTTCTTACCAGTTTCACTTTACCAATAGCGCTACGCTCCCCGGCAACGGCGCCAGAAAACGGTACTTGATGACCCTCAACCGTAAGGGATCTGTTGCAGCGTTTTTGATAAGTAAGAGTGTCGAACCCAACGAGGAGCAGAAGGTATTGATAAGCGATTCTGAGCAAGAAATTACTGCAAGCACTGAAAGATAACTTTTAGGGGTTTTCTCGATATAAGCAACAGGAATGTAAAGGCAAGTAATGTAAAAGGTAATGAGAGTAACAAGTGGCCCAATCCTTTCTTAGCAAAGGAGAGGCATAGCAACTGAACTTATAAAGACTAAAGCGTTCTTGAGGACACACGGGAGAGGTAGTCATGTGCTTTCGCCATATTCCGTATCGATACTATGTTATGTGTTGATAAGTGTTGGTGGGTGGATCTATGCTAGTGCACTCTCTAGACTAAGATGAATGCACTCTTATGATTAAACACATTGCAAGCATCCACAAATACAAGATAGAATTTAAGGCAAAAGCCTAACCATAGCAATACGATCGAGGATCCATTATTCCCTTATGCAAAAGCGTGCGAACTGGGGTTCAGGTTTCTGTCACTCCGGCAACCCACCATAAGCATTCTTTATACACAATGTATTCCCCTAGGTCCTTAATAAGGCGAAGTGTTGGGTGTTCGACTCACACAACACCACTAGTAGAATAACAACACAACTTAAGTATCAAACAACACATATTACTTCAACAGCATATGACTACTAACAACAAGACTTTCCCCATGTCCTCAAGAACTAAAGTAACTACTCACAAGACATAAAAGAGATCATGATCAGAGGGGATAAATATGTGGTAAACAATCTGGACATAATAATATTTCTCCAACAAAACTCAATAGCATTCACCACAAAGTAGTAATCAACACCGATGGAGTAGAGAGGATAGGTAGTATGATGTTGATGATGATCTCGATGATGCCCGTGATGATGGTGATGACGATGGCGATGATCTCCCCTTCCGGGAGGTGATCTCCCCGGCGGAATCTGCCCACCGGAGATGCCCTTTTCTTCTCTGTAGGTTTCCGCCTCGAAGCGGCGGCGGAACTCCATAAAAGTCCCGTGCCTAGGGTTTTCTGAGGACGGAGAGCATATATGCAAAAGGGGGCGGCCAGAGGTGGGCCAGGGGCTCCAGGCGCCCCCCCCCCCGGCGCGGCCAGGGGGGCGCGCCCCGAGGCCGCCTGGGCACCCTGTGGCCCCCCTCTGACTCCCCTTTTGCGTGTCTTCGTTATTCTTCTGAAAAATACCTCCCGTCAATTTTCAGGTAATTTGGAGGTGTTCTTCTTCAGCAACTCAGCATCCACTTTTTCCTGCTGAATCATGCGTCTGCTGTTTCGGTATCGGAAAGTTGCAAACTGTGTAAAATAGACCAAAACAACATAAGAACATCATCATAACGTGAAATATATCAATGAATAAGGATAAATTATAATATAAAATAGTGATGCATTTTGGACGTATCAGGGTGTTAGTAGATTTGATCTTTTTGAAAAAATAGAAACTTTTGCGTTCACGAGAAAAATTCTCAATTTTAACAGAAGAGTGCTTTTAGGTTGATTCTTTTTGCAAAAGATTAATATACATATTGCCCATGCGTCCCTATTTTTTCAAAAAAAATAGAGTTACTAAAGTATTCGAAACTTCCAGGTTCTATAGACTGTTCTATTTTTCACAGATTCTGTTTTTATTGTGTTACGTGCTTGTTTTCAAGATTCGATGGCTTTCTTTGATGAGTTTTTGCCATTACAGTAGATATATTACAAATACAACATATTAATTGGTTTTCTACGGCACTTATAGTATAGATTTGTTTTCTTATACTAACGGATCTCACGGAACTTTTGTTGAGTTTTTTGTGATTGAAGTTTTCAAGTTTTGGGTTATCTTACGATGGATGAAGGAATAAGGAGTAAGAAGAGCCTAAGCTTGGGGATGCCCCAGCATCCCAAGCTATTATCCAAAGAGAAGCAAGCAACGAAGCTTGGGGATGTCGCGAGTGGTATCCCCTCTTTCATCTAACGACCATCGGTATTTTACTCAAAACTATATTTGTATTCGTCACATGATATGTGTTTTGCTTGGAGCGTCTTGTACGATATGAGTCTTTGCTATTTTGTTTTGCTTTTTAAGTTATCAATCCTTGCTGTGCACACCTATTAGAGAGAGCCAAAATTATGCCATGACTTGTTAGAATAGCTCTCTATGCTTCACTTAAATTTTTATGAGCTGTGGATTTGCTCTAGTGCTTCACTTATATCTTTTTTAGCACGGTGTGATTTAGTATTTTTTTAAGAAATACTCTCTTGCTTCACTTAAATTTATTTGAGAGTTAGTAAAAAAATTAAGAAATTCTATCTTGCTTCACTTAAATTATTTTGAGAGAAAGAAAAAAAATTATGCTCATGATCTTCACTTATATTTGTTTGAGCTTATCAAAAGTAACACACAAAAATTAGTCCCGATGTGATAGATATCCAAGAAGGATATAATAAAAACTTTCATGAAGATCATTGGACAAAATAAACTTGATTCCTTGTAATAGTTTTGACACATGATGATATGATATGTGAGTCATGTTGGTCGCTTCCCAGTCTTTTGCTAGCCTGATCACGACTTGTGCATCCAAATCCTTTATCCCGGTTTTGCCACATGAGTCCACCATACCTACCTATATGCGGTATTCCCTTACCTTTCTAAGCAAATTTGTATGTGCCATCTCTAATTTTCAAAATAAATTTCCCTTTTGTGTGCCCGTACCACTCACGAGGTGGTGAGGAATGGTCGATATTTTCCATGCTAGATGTGTTATTCTCACGATGAGTGTTTATTCACTTGTCATTGATCGAGAGTAAGGCAAAGGTATTAGGGATGCCCAGTCCCGAAATGAAAAACTAATTTACTTTATGTTGTCAAAAAATAAATTCCTTGGAAAGTGTTGGTATGGAAGGCAACCGTGGATTCGGCTAGCCATGGCTTGTGAAAGTTTGGTGGAAAAGGAATAAACTTTATTTTATGTTTGGCAACCGCCTATGATATATCTAGCATGGAAAGTGTTGGGAACCTCAACTCGTTTTCGTTGGTGGGAAAAGTACACCTCCCAAAATAATTTTATCTCTCAATTTAAGCTTTGACCTCTGGCACCTCTACAAATCCCTACTTCCCTCTGCGAAGGGCCTTTCTTTTACTTATGCAGTTTTTATTTTTGAATTTGAGTCTCCATCTTCTCTTATAAAGCACCAACTAGGAAACACTATGATTGTCCTTGAGCATTGGGTGTAACTAATATGGGAGTGTGTTTCATGAATGGATCAATGGTTGAGCATGATGGGCTAAGGATACCTTATTTTAGCATTGATATTTTTGAAAGACATGGTTGCTTGTTGATATGTTTGAGTATTTAAATCTCATATCAAAACTAGACTATTGCTTTGAACCATCTAAAAGTCCAAATGTCCATGCTATAAAGAAAAGAATATGATATAACATGATAGGTAGCATTCCACATCAAAAATTATATTTCTATCATTTACCTACTCGAGGACGAGCACGAATTAAGCTTGGGGATGCTGATACATCTCTTGGATGTTTTACAATCATTTTATAGTCATTTTATATCATTTTTTTGGTACTAACCTATTGACATAGTGCCATGTGCCAGTTGCTTTTTTCTGCATGTTTTTTACATCGCAGGAAATCAATATCAAACAGAGTCCAAACACCTTGAAACTTTTTGGAGATTTTTTATGGGCCAGAAGAAACCCAATGGGCTAGAGCTGCACCTGGGAGGGTGCCCCGAGGGGGGCACAACCCACCAGGGTGCGGCAGGCCCCCCTGGCACGCCCAAGTGGGTTGTGCCCACCTCGATGGCCTCCCGCACCGCCTCTTTGCTCTATAAATACTCAGATATTCCAGAAACCATAGAGTAGTTGACGGAATTCTATTCCAGTCGCCGCAAAGTCCAGAACCACCAGATCCAATCTAGACACCATCACGGAGGGGTTCACCATGTCCATTGGTGCCTTTCCGACGATGTATGAGTTGTTCCTTGTAGACCTACGGGTTCGTAGTTAGTAACTAGATGGTTTCCTCTCTCTCTCTCTCTCTCTTTTTTGATTATCAATACAATGGTCGCTTGGAGATCCATATGATGTAACTCTTTTGCGGTGTGTTTGTTGGGATCCGATAAACTTTCAGTTTATGATCAGGTCTATCTTTTTATATCCATGAAAGTTATTTGAGTCTTCCTTGATCTCTTATATGCATGATTTCTTATAGCCTCATATTTCTTCTCTGATATTTGATTATTGTTTGGCCAACTTGATCTATTTATCTTGTAATGGGAAGACATGCTTTGTCGTGGGTTCGATCTTACAGTGCTTGATCCCAGTGACAGAAAGGGAACCAACACGTATGTATCATTGCTACTAAGGATAAAACGAGGGGTCTATTTCTACATAAATAGATCTTGTCTACATCATGTCATCGTTCTTATTGCATTACTCCGATTCTCCACGAACTTAATACACTAGATGCATGCTGGATAGCGGTCGATGTGTGGAGTAATAGTAGTAGATGCAGGCAGGAGTCAGTCTACTAATCTTGGACGTGATGCCTATATAATGATCATTGCCTGGATATCGTCATGATTATTTGAAGTTCTATCAATTGACCAACAGTAATTGTTTTCCCATCATTTTCTATTTTCTCGAGAGAAGCCACTAGTCAAATCTACGGCCCCCGGGTCTCTTCCTCATATTATTTGCCTTTGCGATCTATTATCCTTTGATTTTATATTCAGATCTATTAAACTAAAAACCCCAAAACACCTTGCTGCAATTTATCTTATTTGGCGTCCGATCTATCAATATTTACAACTCTATCACGTTCGTTACCCGAAAGGGGTTGAACACCCCTTTTACACGTCGGGTTGTGAGTATTTGTTATTTGTGGGCAGGTGATGTTTACGTTGTGTTGCTTGGTTCTCCTACTGGTTTGATAACCTTGGTTTCATCACTGAGGGAAATACCTACCGATGTTATACTGCATCCTCCCTTCCTCTTTGGGGAAAAAACCGACGTAGTCCTAGCAGTCATCACCTCCCAACAAGCGCTACTGTTGAACGCCCCTAGCTAGGCATAGTGCAACAATCTAGGTATTGTCATCTTTGGTATTCAATCCATAAGTAGTCCTCATAATAGATTCATATGGTAACTTAATTTTATTTATTGGAAAGTGTTCCATACCCTTCCTTAATGGAAACTGAAATCTAATGCTTCCTTCTTTCATATCAATAATAGCACCAATCGTTCTAAGGAAAGGTCTACCAAGAATAATAGGGCATGTTGGATTGCAATCTATATCAAGCACTATAAAATCTACGGGCACATAATTCATATTTGCAATAATAAGAACATCATTAATCATTCCCATATATTTTTTAATAGTGGAATCCGCTAGATAACTCCGCCTATGTTGTCTCAACATAGCCGGTCCCAAGCCCGGGTAAAGGAGGAGGGTTGTGTTAGGCTTGGCGAGCCAACGTGAAAACTCAGCTACTCTTATGGAGATGAAACCCAAAAGATTTTCGTTGGGGCGTAACCCTCTCAGCGACGCGCCACATCGGAACCCGGGTGTGGTGTCAAATGGGCAAGGGCCGGGACGTCACCCCCTTGGTGGCGCGCCGTATCTTGATCTGGATACGGTGGCAAGTGAGCGAGGATCGGGTCGTCGCATCCTTAGTGGCGCGCTACATCGGCGCCCGGATGTAGTGGAAAATGAGCAAGGGTCTTCGCATTTGACTCGACGAGTGCGAAGGGTAAGGAAGCTAGCCGAGCCTAGGAGGATCCGCTTAGGTAGCTGGAATGTAGGGTCCCTGACAGGGAAGCTTCGGGAGCTAGTCGATGCAGCGGTGAGGAGAAGTGTTGATATCCTTTGCGTCCAAGAAACCAAGTGGAGGGGACAGAAGGCAAAGGAGGTGGAGGGTGATACGTCCAAAACGTATCTATAATTTCTGCTTGCTCCATGCCACTTTTGGGTGATATTGCTATGATATTCATACACTTCCATACACTTTTGATCATATTTGGACTAACTTACTAATCCAGTGCACCCAGTGCCAGTTTCTGTTTTCGGCTGTTTTTGTATTTCAGGTTTTCACGTTTCGAGAACTGCCCAGAAATATCCAGAAAAATTATATAAAAAATCAGTGATCCGGAAACAACACTGCGTCCGAAGGGCAGCCTGGGGGGGGGCACAAGGGCTCCAGGCGCCCTGTGGGCGCTCCCCCCCCCTGGGCCGCGCCAGGGGGGAGCCTGGGCCCCCCGAAACTCCCCCGGTGCCCTACTTTGGCATATATTTAAAGGACCCTCCGAAACCCTCAAAAGAGGAACTCTTTTCGCGATCCCATCTCTGTTCCGCCGCCGCCGCCGCTTCCAAGATCGGGAGCACCAGGAGAACTCTTCCCGACACCCTGCCGGAGGGGAGGATCACCACCGGGAGCTTCTCCACCACCAAGGACGCCTCCCGGATGACTCGTGAGTAGTCTCCCTTGGATCATGAGTCCATGACCAGTAGCTATGTAATGTTCTCCTCCCGTTCTTGTGCTTCACTAATTAGTCCTCGTGAGCTGCCCTACATTATCGAGGCACCTATGTAATCCTTATGCTGTTGCTATGTTGAGTTTGCTGGGATCCGATGGATTATGAGATTATGTTCAGATTGATCTTGAGTAATATATTTGATTCACTTCTTTTATATTTTAGTTCATAAGTAATTCTTGCATGTTTTCCCTTGTTACTTATTGCTTTGGCCGAGTAGTATGTAGTGACTCCAAGAGGGAACGTTATGCTCGATTGTGGGTTCATGCCCCTCGATGACTAGCTTGAGTGACAGAAACATGAGTCTAGGGGATGTGCTGTTGCCACAAGGGGGGAAACAACGATGCTTGTGCCCGCGGGTGCAAGGATTGTTTACTTTACGCAAAGTTCTTTTAATGCAGTTGTCTGTTGCATTGAGTTTACACTATGGGTGGGACTCGCAACTTAATACCAGCGAGATGTTCTGGATAGATATCTCAAGGTGGATGATTAGTAGTAGATATTGATGGATTTCGGTCTACTTACTTTGGCGTACCGCCCATGCTTTGAACCTCAACCTTTCTTGCAATGTAGTCAGCATTGGTCTGCGTTCGTGGTCCTGTCAATTGCCCAGCTGTAATTTGTTTGCCTCACATAGCTGTTTTATCGTCTTTTGGGAGAGAGACATCACTAGTGAACATCATGAGACTCCAGTCCATATTACCATCATTGATCACATCCATTATTTACTTTTCGTTATTTACCTACTATTGCAAAAACTATCTATCACTACTATCATTGCTTTTAATCCTTTGTGAACTACAAGGCCGGAGAGATTGACAACCTCTCTGTACTCGTTGGGAGCAAAGTTATTTGTATCTGTGTGCAGGTCCATGTTGGTTGCTACTAATCTGGCACTGTAGCAATTGACACCTACTTGTTGAACCTAGGAGTCTCTGGGGAATCGATCATTGGCATCTTTGCTAGGGGAAAACACTTCTACTTACTGCATCTTACACCTTCCACTTGGGGTAACCAACGAGGGGTTCGAGGCCCATTAGAGGGTACAGGCTTCAAGCTGTGGTACACCGGGTTGGCTGCAAACAGGAATGGCGTAGGCATCTTGATCAACAAGAGCCTCAAGCATGGAGTGGTAGACGTCACGAGATGTGGGGACCGGATTATCCTGGTCAAGCTGGTAGTTGGGGACTTAGTTCTCAATGTTATCAGCGCGTATGCCCCGCAAGTAGGCCACACTGAGAACACCAAGAGGGAGTTCTGGGAAGGTCTGGAAGACATGGTTAGGAGTGTACCGATTGGTGAGAAGCTCTTCATAGGAGGAGACCTCAATGGCCACGTGGGTACATCTAACACAGGTTTTGAAGGGGTGCATGGGGGCTTTGGCTATGGCACTAGGAATCAGGAAGGAGAAGATGTCTTAAGCTTTGCTCTAGCCTACGACATGATTGTAGCTAACACCCTCTTTAGAAAGAGAGAATCACATCTGGTGACTTTTATTAGTGGCCAACACTCTAGCCAGATTGATTTCATCCTCTCGAGAAGAGAAGATAGGCGTGCGTGCCTAGATTGTAAGGTGATACCTGGAGAGAGTGTTGTACCTCAACATAAGCTGGTGGTTGCTGACTTCCGCTTTCGGACTCGTGTCCAGCGGGATAGGCGTGCCAAAGTCGCTAGAACGAAGTGGTGGAAGCTCAAGGGGGAGTTAGCTCAGGCGTTCAAGGAGAGGGTCATTAAGGAGGGCCCTTGGGAGGAAGGAGGGGATGCGGACAATGTGTGGATGAAGATGGCGACTTGCATTCGTAAGGTGGCCTCGGAGGAGTTTGGAGTGTCCAGGGGAAGGAGAAGCGATGATAAGGATACCTGGTGGTGGAATGATGCCGTCCAGAAGGCGATTAAAGAGAAGAAAGAGTGCTTCAGATGCCTGTACTTGGATAGGAGTGCAGACAACATAGAGAAGTACAAGATGGCGAACAAGGCCGCAAAGCGAGCTGTTGGTGAAGCAAGGGGTAGGGCGTATGAGGGCCTCTACCAACGGTTAGGCACGAAGGAAGGGGAAAGGGACATCTATAAGATGGCCAAGATCCGAGAGAGGAAGACGAGGGATATTGGCCAAGTCAAATGCATCAAGGACGGAGCAGACCAACTCCTCGTGAAGGATGAGGAGATTAAGCATAGGTGGCGGGAGTACTTCGACAAGCTATTCAATGGGGAGAATGAGAGTTCTACCATTGAACTTGATGACTCCTTTGATGAGACCAGCATGCGTTTTGTGCGGCGAATCCAGGAGTCTGAGGTCAAGGAGGCTCTAAAAAGGATGAAAGGAGGCAAGGCGATGGGCCCTGATTGTATCCCCGTTGAGGTGTGGAAAGGCCTCGGGGACATAGCGATAGTATGGCTAACCAAGCTTTTCAACCTCATTTTTCGGGCAAACAAGATGCCAGAAGAATGGAGACGGAGTATATTAGTACCAATCTTCAAGAACAAGGGGGATGTTCAGAGTTGTACTAATTACCGTGGAATTAAGATGATGAGCCATACAATGAAGCTATGGGAGAGAGTCATTGAGCACCGCTTGAGAAGAATGACAAATGTGACCAAAAATCAGTTTGGTTTCATGCATGGGAGGTCGACGATGGAAGCCATTTTCTTGGTTCAACAACTTATGGAGAGATACATGGAGCAAAAGAAGGACTTGCATATGGTGTTCATTGACTTGGAGAAGGCCTATGATAAGATACCACGGAATGTCATGTGGTGGGCCTTTGAGAAACACAAAGTCCCAGCAAAGTACATTACTCTCATCAAGGACATGTACGATAATGTTGTGACAAGTGTTCGAACAAGTGATGTCGACACTGATGACTTCCCGATTAAGATAGGACTGCATCAAGGGTCGGCTTTGAGCCCTTATCTTTTTGCCTTGGTGATGGATGAGGTCATAAGGGATATACAAGGAGATATCCCATGGTGTATGCTCTTTGCGGACGATGTGGTTCTAGTTGACGATAGTCGGACGGGGGTAAATAGGAAGTTAGAGTTATGGAGACAAACCTTGGAATCGAAAGGGTTTAAGCTTAGTAGAACTAAAACTGAGTACATGATGTGCGGTTTCAGTACTACTAGATGTGAGGAGGAGGAGGTTAGCCTTGATGGACAGGTGCTGCCTCAGAAGAACACCTTTCGGTATTTGGGGTCAATGCTGCAGGAGGATGGGGGTATTGATGAAGATGTGAACCATCGAATCAAAGCCGGATGGATGAAGTGGCGCCAAGCTTCTGGCATTCTTTGTGACAAGAGAGTGCCACAAATGCTAAAAGGCAAGTTCTACAGGACGGCGGTTCAACCCGCAATGCTGTATGGCGCCGAGTGTTGGCCGACTAAAAGGCGACATGTTCAACAGTTAGGTGTGGCGGAGATGCGTATGTTGAGATGGATGTGTGGCCACACGAGGAAGGATCGAGTCCGGAATGATGATATACGAGATAGAGTTGGGGTAGCACCTATTGAAGAGAAGCTTGTCCAACATCGTCTGAGATGGTTTGGGCATATTCAGCGCAGGCCTCCAGAAGCCCCAGTGCATAGCGAACGGCTAAAGCGTGCGGAGAATGTCAAGAGAGGTTGGGGTAGACCGAATTTGACATGGGAGGAGTCCGTTAAGAGAGACCTGAAGGATTGGAGTATCACCAGAGAACTAGCTATGGACAGGGGTGCGTGGAAGCTTGCTATCCATGTGCCGGAGCCATGAGTTGGTCACGAGATCTTATGGGTTTCACCTCTAGCCTACCCCAACTTGTTTGGGACTAAAGGCGTTGTTGTTGTTGTTGTTGTTGTTGTTGGAATCCGCTAGATGCAAATTTAAAGAACAGTCATCAAGTTTATGGAAACCTGGCACATCACATGGAGTCTTTGGAATTGTTGAAACACTAGAACCCAAATCACACAAAGTATTGCACTCATAATATTTAATCTTGATTTTAATAGTAGGTTCCCGTTCATCATAAAGCTTTCTACGGATTGAAACTTCCAACTCAAGTTTTTTTTTAAGATTTCATCATAGCATCAACAATATGTTTAGTACAAGCTTTATTTAGATTATAAGCTTGAGGAGAATTAAGCATGGATTGGAACAAGGAAATATAATCTATCAAAGAACAACTATCATAATAAAAATCCTTGAAATCCAAAATAGTTGATTCATCGCTAGCTAAAGTTTTGACCTCTCCAATCCCACTTTAATCAATTTTTTCATTAAGATCAATATTCTCCAAATTACCGGGACACCCTTTAGCTAAAGTTGACTCATATCCAGTCCCTTCTCTTCCAAGATTTATATTAGCAAATAAAGATTCAATATGAGTCAAGCCAATCATCTCAAGATCTTCATCATTATTAAAAGCTTCAGGTTTAGCAGCCATGTTGTTTACTAACGTGGTTTGCTTATCAGAGATTTGACCTACTAAAATTTCAATATGAGCAAGTTCAGACTTAAGACCAGATATTTCCTTGGTAACATCATCAAGATTTTTATTGATATATTCTGTCATAGCTTTTTGTTCTTTAATCTCGTTCCTAAAGAAACTATTATGCTCAAATTGTAAACGCATAAAAATTTTCATATTGTTTTCAATTTCTTCCAACTTTCTAAAGTAAAGATCAAGATTTCTGGGTTGAGACATGATGGCAAGCAAGCAATCTTACACCCAAACAAGCAAACGAAAAGATGAACGGAAAAAGGGCGAATAAAAAGGCAAATATTTTTGTATTTTTTCGAAAACGTTTTAGAAGTGGGGGACATGAAAATGAGAGGCCAATGGCAAATAATGTAAGTGCAAGAGGTGAGAGATTATGATAAGTACTTGGTAGGTTTGATGTAGAACCTCCCCTGCAAAGGCGCCAGAAATTCTTCCTGCTACTTCTTGAGCTTGCGTTGATTTTTTCCTTGAAGAGGAAAAGGTGATGCAGCAAAGTAGAGATTAGTATTTCCCTCAGTTAAGAACCAAGGTATCAATCCAGTAGGTGGCACAAGCAAGTCTCCAATATATGCAGCTGCACAAACTAACAAACACTTGCACATAACGCGAAAAAGGGGTTGTCAATCCCTTCACGACCACTAGCAAGAGTGTGATCTACTAGAGATAGATTTAAAATAATAGTAAAAGGCAAAATAAGTAAACACAAAATAATTGCAGAAAAACAATTTTGGGTTTGGATTTTATAGACCTGAAAATATATGATGGAAAATAGACCCGGGGGCCATAGGTTTCACTAAAGGCTTCTCTCTCGAAGAAAGCAGACGGTGAGTAAACAAATTACTATTGAGCAATTGATAGAAAAGCGCAAAGTTATGGCGACATATAAGGCTATGATCATGAATGTAGGCATCACGTCCGTGAAAAGTAGACCGACTCCTGCCAGCATCTACTACTATTACTCCACACATCGACCGCTATCCAGTATGCATCTAGAGTATTAAGTTTGTAAGAACAGAGTAACGCCTTAAGCAAGATGACATGATGTAGAGGGATAAAGTCAAGCAATATGATATAAACCACATCTTTTAATCCATAATGGAAACAACACAATATGTGCCTCGCTACCCCTTCTATCACTGGGTGAGGACAGCGCAAGATTGAACCCATCACAAAGCACCTCTCCCATTGCAAGAAAAACAAATCTAGTTGGCCAAAAAAATGATAGATTGGAGAGAAATACAAAGCTATCTTAATCATGCATAAAAGGGTTGAGAGAAGACTCGGATAACATTCATATTGAACTGATCATAAATCCACAATTCATCGGATCTCAACAAACACACTGCAAAAGACAATTACATCGAATAGATCTCCAAGATCATCAAGGATAACATTGTATTGAAGATCAAAGAGAGAGGAAGCCATCTAGCTACTAGCTATGGACCTGCAGGTCTATGGCAAACTAATCACGCATCATCGGAAGGGCAGCAAGGTTGATGTAGAGGCCCTCCGTGATCGAATCCCCCTCCGACGGAGAACTGGAAAAGGCCCCTAGATCGGATCTTGCGGCGGTGGAAAAGTATTATTGGCGACTCTTCTAACATAGGGGGAATATTGCGGTATTTATAGAGTGAAGATTACGGTTAGGAGAGCCATGGGGGCCCCACAAGCCCAGGGGCGCCCCCCTAGGGTGCGCCCCTACGGCTTTTGGCCTCCGTGTGTATCTTCTGGCCTGCTCTCCAAGTCTCGTAGGTGTCTTCCGGTCCAAGAAAAATCATCATAAAGTTTTATTTCGTTTGGACTCAGTTTGATATTCCTTTTCTATAAAAGTCAAAAACAAGGAAAAACAGAAACTGGCACTAGGCACTAGGTTAGTAGGTTTGTCCTAAAAATGCTATAAAATAGCATATTAATGCATATAAAACATCCAAAGTTGATAATATAATAGCATGGAACAATAAAAATTATAGATACGTTGGAGACGTATCACACCCTAGCCCATTGAGTGATGTACCTCGGGCCATCGGCATCATACGCTCTACTGAAATAGGTTACGTAGAAAACCAACTATATATATCTTATCTTGGTTGGCCTTTCACCCCTAGCCACAAGTCATCCCCGTATTTTGCCACATACCTGGGTTCGGTCCTCCAAGGCCTGTTAGAGCTCTCTTCAACCAGCTCATAGCTAGATCGATCGGTTTCGGGTCAAATAGGAAGAACTTAAATCTTCCACCTTTGGAAGGCGCCTACACCTAATGGCTTAAGCCACGTTCCCATTTCCTCGTTGACCCATCATGCCAAAGGTACACTGTTAGAGTGAGTGCGCCCGCGCTCCGCTCCTTCGACTGATTGTTCACATCGGATCTTAGGTTCTCTATTGCGCTCCTCGATTGGAGTTCTTTTAACCTTTCCTTCATGGTACTTGTATGCTATCGGTCATTGAGGAATACTTAGGCTTAGAGGGTGGTCCCCCTTTCTCGCGTAAAAGTGAACATCATTCGAACATGTCGTGTTTTACTAAGAATGATCGAACCAAGGGAACGAATTGAGCAACTAGCACGAAAGTCGTTGTGTGTTGGCACATTCGTTTTCTTGCTTGATTTTTATATGATTTTTTTGAGCAACTAGCGCAAAAGTCGTTGTGCGTTAGCGCATCCATTTTCTTGCTTGATTTTTATACCATTTTCTGAAGTGATATGTCCACCTAAGTACAAAAGGACACTAGAGTGTGGCTACACATGGTATAGGGCTGCTCGTCCTGCCTCGTGTTGAGGGAGCTAAAGTGGAACTCTCACATACATGTTCCTTAAGTTTTTGCTCGCTAAATTATATAGTCCTCACTGATTGATCGGGAAGTACTCCACGGTCAGCGGCTATCAGATAACGTTATGGTCCACTAGTGGTGGCTCATTGCCTATAGTGTTGTAATCCAGAATCCAAGTTTCGTGATAACCGTGTTGTTTACTTTCAGTGTTGTTTATTGTTTCATTGCTAGACTGAGCTTAGTTGAGAGTGTCATGCTCTGTCAATATTTGTTGCAGGAGTTGCCATTCTCTGTAACTAGAGTTATCAATCTCAAATGTAGGAGTTGTTAGTTGTAGTCATTCTGGCTATGTCGAGCTTGTAACTTGTTGTGACGCCCGAAGACCGACGTCCCAGAAGATTCCAGATGTTCCGGGTTCTCCCGTGTGTTTCTTTTGTGCTTGTGTTATTTATTTTTTGCATTGCATCATATCATCATGCCTTCATGTCATTAATCTTTTCTTCTCAGCTAAATAAATTGTGTGGACCTTCGGTACATTTAAATCGAGGGAAGGATGACTTCTCTTTATAACATATCCTCCTAATATTTATGGAGCTATTATAAAAATATTCCATTGTTTGGGATCACCGTAACACACTTGCATTTATTCTCCAGACCTCTTTTGCTTCAAGTTTCACCGCCAAACCGTCTCTACTATTCTTTTCCCTTTTATCGAGGCTCCTCCTAAAGTCTAGACTCCTTTCAAACTCCTTAAGGCAAGCTAAATATTTTGGTTTGCACTTCCCTATTTTGTTGTAACCACTTTTGTTGGGTTGGTAATATTCCTTAAAGCCTCACAAAAATGTTCCATCATTTATTTCTTGTGCATGGCCTCTTTTCTTAATAATTTTGAAATCTCTCTATTTTTTCTGCTAAAGGAATAAATAAGGAGCGAGAGAGGGGCCTCTAGGCCATCCCAGCCACAGGCCCATCAGCCTCCCTAGGCCAGGCCCATCTCAGGCCATCCCTCCCCGCGGCCCAGGTCTCTCTAACCCTAGCCCGCATCCACCCTCTCCTCGTCCCTCTCCCTCGGCCGCCGCATCCCTTCGCTCACTCCAGCGCCGCGCCCCCGACTCCATCTCCATCCTCTCGATCTCTCCCCTCGCGCCGGCCACCCTCCATCTCCATCCTCTCGATCTCTCCCCTCGCGCCGGCCACCCTCCATCTCCACCACCTCGCGCCGGCCACCCTCCATCTCCAGCGCGAGTACCAGCCGCGTCGCCTGGCTCGCCGGAGCCAGCGCCGCGTCGTGCCATCCTTCTCCCCTGCGCCTCGCCCTCACCGACAGCCTACGCCAAGGCTGCAGCCCCACCGTGCCTCCCCATCCATTCCAGCCTCGCCGCCAGGAGCAGCCGGCCCGCCCCGGCCTCGTCAGTGCCTCCCCCCTTTCGGCACGCCGTTGCAGGCCGAAGCCCGGCCGGCCAGAAGCCCTCCAGCCTCGCCCAAGCGCCCTCCGGCCTCCTCCGCTCTTCCACGGCAACCCGTCGCCGCCAAGTTCAGCCGCGCCATGCTCCTCTCTGCTCCATCGCCGGATTGTTGCCTCCTATCGCCATGGCCTCTGCCTGATGTTGTGTTGTGCTGCCGCCGTCAACTCCTACCACCTGCTTGCCATGGCCGACCATCTTTAGCACCTCCAGACCCTTGGGTGGATCCTTGCTAGATCACCACCATCACCTCCTTGCCGCTTCCAAGATCCGAGGCCTTTCGAGTTGCTTCGTTTTGGATGCGCCAAGTCCCTTTACGACCCGTGAACGACTACCGTCGACCCTCGAGGACCCCGTGGAACATACGGATATCAAGTACCAATACGAACCGCCAAGTACCTCGACGCCCGATGTCAAGTTCGACTACAAGGAGAAATGCCAAGTTCCACTACCGTCGACCTCGGAGACCCTCGACATCAAGTTCATCTTCGAAACGAGTACACCTACACGGCGACACGTCAAGTACCACTACCGTCGCGAGAACCGAGTCCGGCAAGTCCGAAGACCCTCAAGTACCTCTACGGAACGTGTACGACGACCGTCACCGAAGAACCGTGTACCACTACCGTCACCCTATGTACGACTACGAACGGAACGACTACTTCCCTCTACGAACGTGTACCACGACCCGCGAGTACCACTACTTCCCTCGACGATCTTGATCCTCCTCGAAACGAACGTTCTGAAGGTATAACCCTGAGACAATGCCCATGGATGAATGCTTGTTGTGTTGTATGAGATGCTCCACTTGTGTGCTCCGTGCCCGTATCATCTTTTGTCGTGATCCTCGGTTGCCTCGTCGCCGACCCGTGGGAACCCTGTGACGGGATCACCCCACTTTTCTTCTTGCATGACTCACTCTCCGTCATCTTTTGCACCGGTCTCTCAACGAGTTACCGGAACCGAGATGTTGGCGTTGCATCATTTTCGGATCGTTGCCGTGGCACCCTTTCCTTCCACCACGGTGACAATACTTCATATCTCTTCATGTTAACTTTTACTAAAAATTGCATAAACTTGATCATGTCATCCGCATCATGTTAACAACATTAAAACGTGTGAATTGTTGTTTGCTTAATAATTGCTAAACATGCATATGGGGATTTTCCCGGAATTGTTGTTGTTATTTCCGACCTCATTTAAAATTCCTAAATAGGTAGTTTGATCTTGCTTCACCTCTTGCCATGTTAACAAACATTTAATCTTGTCTTGTAAATAAACGAGAGTCGATTAAATAATTAAAATGTGGTGTTCCGTCAATATGCAACTCGTTGCATATTGAGCTCCACTTAACTTGTAGTTTTGTTTGTGCACATTGCCATGCCATGCATATTTAAACCGGACATGCATCATACTTGGATGTGCATCGTATGCCATGTTTATGCTTGTGTGTTTACAATGTTGTTTGCTTCTTTCCGGTTTGCTTCCCTCGTTAACTTCGGGTTCGTTCCGGAGTTGTGAGGTTCTGTTCGTCTACTTCATGGACTTGTTCTTCTTCCTTGCGGAATCCTAGGCAAGATGATCATACCCTTGGATACCTTTACTACCATTGCCATGCTTAGTTGTCTCGATGCTATCGTTACATGTCGCGCTACCCATCATTTATGTCAGCCTCTCCTTGTTGCCATGAAACCTCTAACTTTTGAAACCTTCCTAGCAAAACCATTGTTTCGCTATGTTACCCGCTTGCTCAGCCCCTCTTATAGCGTTGTTAGTTGCAGGTGAAGATGAAGATCGTTCCAGGTGGGAACTTGTTGTTGGTATATCACAATATCTATTAGTATTATTAACACACCTATATACTGGGCATGGGTGGAAGGCTTGGCCTTTTGCTCGGTGTTTTGTTCCACTCATGCCACCTTAGGCGCCGATAAACTGGCATTATGTTCCTTGATTTTGCGTTCCTTACACGATGGGTGGATGGGGACCCCTTAACAGTTCGTCTTTCAATAAAACTCCTCCAGCAAGGCCCAACATTGGTTTTAATTTGCTCATAATAACAACTTAATTAATTAATTAAATTGCATAGGGAGTTAGCGCTACCCGAGGATTCTTTCTACATAGCAGGGGGGCCAGTGCCGATGGTGTTGGTCCCAAACGGGGAACCTGCGGGGCCACCACGGGGAAACTCGAGGTTTGGTTTTACTCGTAGCTTCGCCCATCCGGTCGTGGCCTGAGACGAGATACGCGCGGCTACTATCAGGGTGTCGACACACCGGGAGGTCTTGCTGGACTTGTTTTACCATTGTCGAAATGTCTTGTGCACCGGGATGTCGAGCCTGATCGGATTTCCCTAAGATAAGGGGTGATGATATTATATTTATCACTTCAGCTAATCGTGAGAGCTTGTGATGGGCTAAGTTGGGACACCCCTGCAGGGTTATAATCTTTCGAAAGCCGTGCCCGCGGTTATGTGGCAGATTGGAATTTGTTAATGTCCGGTTGTAGAAAACTTGACAGAGGATCCGAAGTAAAACACACAACTGTGTAAGTAACCGTGACTGTCTCTTTTCACTTTGAGAAGACAACACGGTGGGGTTATGTTTGACTCGTATGTAGTTCAGGATCTTTAGCGATCACTTCTGGTTGCGACCGTTTGCATAGATGCTCATCTTATTCTGGTACTCGTAAGCTAGCCACCATATTATGCTTAGCCGCTGCTGCAACCTCACCACTTTACCCCTTCCTACCCCTAAAGCTTTGCTAGTCTTGATACCCATGGTTATGGGATTGCTGAGTCCTCGTGGCTCACAGATACTACAACACCAGATGCAGGATCAGCCGAGAATGAGGCAGGAGCTGGTTCAAGTTCTTCACTGGGAGCTCGATGAAGAGAGTGGCCGTATGCTTGTGACGTTTTCAACGATCAGTAGTGGTTTCTACTAGGGGCAATTTGGACCAGTGGCTTTATGTTGTTTTGGTATCTTTCTTTTGGATCTTCGCCCGTAGTCGGGTTGTGATGTTTTGAATGATGTTTTGCTTATGTAATGTTATGTGTGAAGTGGCGAGTGTAAGCCAACTATCTCGTTTTGCAATTTCATCCCAATTTTTTTACATGAGTCGTGCAAAGATACCAAACTTGAGATCATTCCAGAATGGGCTTATACCTTTAAGTCGTGCCTCGACACGTAGGAGGTATAGTCCCATCCTGGGCATTACACGTGTGTTGTATCAGGTTGGTAACAGCCCGTATCTCGATAGGACTGAATGTAGCCTGGATGTGACGCCCCAAGACCGATGCTCCAGAAGACTTCCATATGTTCCGGGTTTCACCGTGTGTTTCATTTGTGCTTGCTCTATTTATTTTTTGCATTGCATCATGTCATCATGCCATCATGTCATTTAATATTTTTAAAACTCAACTAAATAAATTGTGTGGATCTTGGATCCATTTAAACCGAGGGAACTCACATGGTGATTTCTCTTTATAACATATCCTGCTAATATTTATGGAGCTACTAAAATTATTTCATTAATTTGAAATCACTCATAAACACACTTGCAAATATTCTCCATGCCTATTTCACTCCAAGTTTTGACTCTCAAACCTTCCTCAAAATTTCTTTTCCCGTTTATCGAGGTTATTCCAAAAACCTCAACATTTTTGGACACCCCTAAAGTCTAGACTCCATTCAAACTCATTCGGTGCAAGTCAAATAATTTTGGATTTAACTTCCCCTATTTTGTTGGAACCACTTTTGTTGGGTTGGAAATATTCCATAAAGCCTTACAAATATGTCCCGTCATTTTATTCTTGTTCATGGCCTCTTCTCTTAATTATTTTGAACTCTCTCTATTTTTTCTGCTAAAAGAATAAGGGAGAGGGAGAAGAGGAGCCCCAGGCCCAGCTGCAGCGACCCTGGCTGGCCACTTGGACCTCCATGCAGGCCGGTCCATCCTCCTCTAAGGCCCAGCCGTGCCGCACCTAACCCTAGCCCGATCCTCACCTCACTCCCATCGATCTCCCTCTTCCATTCCTCCCTCCTGTGCGCCGCCAGAGAGAAACAGAGAGAGAGCAGCGCTCGATCCCGAGCGCCCTCGCCCAAGGCTACCACAACCTCAACCTCCATGGCCACCCCGCCTCCCCACTTCGTCCTGCCGGCGCCCTGGAGTCGCCGTGCCCATCAGCTCCGTCGCCGGACCAGCGCCGTCCCTGCCCTGTGTCAAACCTCCTCCTCCCGACGCGAGCATGCCAGCCACTGCCTTGGTCTCCAACCCACCTCGCGTCGGCCGCCCTGCGCCACCTCACCCCCGCCGTCGAGGCGACCACCAGGAGACCGCAACCTCGCGCCGTCCCCATGGCCCGAGTCAACCCCGCGTCTCCCCCTCGTTGGAGAGCACCTACACTGCCGGCAGGAAGCCATCGCCCTGCCAAGTTCCCCCGTCGGACCTTCTTTGTCCTGCGCCAGATCCAGGCTGTCGTCAAGTCGTCGGCGTCCTTCTTCCTGTTGTAACGGCCCGGACACACCCGCCGGTAGTCGTTACTCCTGGCGGGATCTAGACTGGCCTCACATATCAATACTAGTCTTTTCTGCGCACTTTGTCCTCACTCGTGCGCACCCGGGAGCAACTTCCCGGTCGGTCACCCATCCTGAAACTACTCCAAGCTGAGCACGCTTAACTTTGGAGTTCTATCCGAATGGGCTCCCGGAAAAGAAGGAATTCCTTATTTATATGAGTAGTCTATCATCCCTAATAAGCCAGGCCATCACATACACCCTCACTCAGAGGAACCGACGTCCTCGTCGGGCCACAGGAACATTCCCTCTTGGCACAACCGTCTGTGCTTCCAGGACAGCACATGTGCCATGTCGTGTGCCACGACGGGTCACAAACGTCATGCACAACATGACTGCGAATTGTCCGCAAACATCCATGTAACCGCGAGGGTCGGCTCTGATACCAACTTGTAACGCCCCAGACACACCCGCCGGTTGTCGTTACTCCTGGCGGGATCTAGACTGGCCTCACATATCAATACTAGTCTTTTCTGCGCACTTTGTCCTCACTCGTGCACACCCGGGAGCAACTTCCCGGTCGGTCACCCATCTTGAAACTACTCCAAGCTGAGCACGCTTAACTTTGGAGTTCTATCCGAATGGGCTCCCGGAAAAGAAGGAATTCCTTATTTATATGAGTATTCTATCATCCCTAATAAGCCAGGCCATCACACTTGTCCCACTCGCTCATGACCGCGCCAAGGCCAGCGCCCAGTCTGCTTTGTTGACCGCAACCCCAAGGCCAACGACCTCACGCCTCTGCAGCTCGTGGGCCTCTTCTTGCCCCGGCCGGCCTCTGCTTCCCCGCCTGCTTATGCTCCGTGAGGAGGACGTCCCTCGATGCCTCCTTCTTTTCGTCAAGACCATCGTGGTGCACTTCAACATGAGTACAACCACGGACGGCTACCTCCGGTTGGTTTTGTCAAGTTCAACGACCGAGCCAAGTACCTCTACACGATGCGACGCCAAGTACCACTACTGTCGCAAGAACCAAGACCGGCAAGTCCGAAGACCCAAAGTACCATGACGCTGTGAGCCCTCGGATCCGTCAAGTTCATCTACGTGCGTGTACGACTACCTTCGTTGAACACCAGTGTACGACTACACATCTGGAACGCGACAAGTACCACGACGACCATCGCTCTTTGAGTTCGACTACCGCCGAAATGTACAGCTACCGTCACTGTGTGCTTTGCAAAGTACCACTTCTTCCACTACGACCTGTGTACCACTACTCCACTACCACCGAACTCGAACCGCTCCGAAAATGCACGCTTTGAAGGTATATCGTGAAACGTCGGCCGTGAACGAATGAATGTTGTATGAGATGCCCGTGTTTGCCCGTGTACGAGTTGTCGCTTGCATGTTCCCCGTTTCCATGTCGCCGGCACGTGGGAACCCGGTTACCGGGATCACCCCACCATCTTTTGCATGCTCCGCACATCCTATCTCTCTTTTGCACCGACATCTCGACGAGTTGTCGGATCATCGGAATGCTGCCGTGGCACCATTTCCGTTGTCATTGTTGTGGCACCCCTTCCGTTTCGCCATGGTGACCAAATGCTTCATATCTTGTTAATTGTCAATTTTTTCATAAAAAACCATATAAGATGTATATGTCATCCGCATCATGATAACAACATTTAAATGGTTAAAAAAATTGTTTGCTTAAAAATTTGCTAAATGACATGGGTATTTTCTGGAATTGTTGTTGTTATTCCCGTCCTCATTTAAATTGCTTAAATAGATAGTTTCCTGATGCTTCACCTCTTGCCGCGTTGACCAACATTTAAATCTTGTCTTGTATATAAATGAGAGCGAACTAAATAATTGGATGTGGTGTTTCGTCAATATGCAACTTGTTGCATATTGAGCTCCACTTAATTTGTAGTGTTGTTTGAGAACTTTGCCATGCCATGCATATTTAAACCGTACATGCATCATATTTGTTTGTGCATCATGCCATGTTTATGCTTGTGTCTTTAACATGTTGTTTGCTTTACTCCGGGTTGCTTCCCTCATTAGCTTCGGTTTCGTTCTGGAGTTGTGAGGATTCGTTCGACTACGTTGGTTCGTCTACTTCATGGACTCGTTCTTCTTCCTAGCGGGATCCCAGGCAAGATGACCATTCCTTGATATCACCTCTATTATTGCTTTGCTAGTTGCCTCGCTCTATTGCTTTGTCGCGATACCCATCCATTTGCATGTCAGCCCCTACCTTGCCATGAAACCTCTAACCACCTTCCTAGCAAACCGTTGTTTGGCTAAGTTACGATTTTGCTCAAGCCCCTCTTATAGCGTTGTTACATGCAGGTGAAGTTGAAGTTTGCTCCATGAGGATTTGATACTTTGGGAATAACACAATATCTCTATTCAAAATAATGCACCTTATATACTTGGCAATGGGTGGAAGGCTTGGCCTTCTGCTTGGTGTTTATTTCCAATCATGCCGCCTTAGGATCTGATAAACCGGTGTTATGTTCCTTGACTTTGCGTTCCTAACACGGTTGGGGTTTATGGGCCCCCCTCGATAATTTGCACTTCTTAAAGCTTTTCCAGCAAGGCCCAACTTTGCAACTACATTTGCCTAACAACTAAAACTTGCATACAGAGTAATTAACCCGAGTTATTAATCAACAACCCGGGCCAGTGCTCCTCATGAGTGTTGGTCGAAACTGGGCAGACTGCGGGGCCACCTTGGGGAAACCCGAGAGCTGGTATATACCTGTAGGATATCCCATCCTGTCGTGGCCTGAGACGAGATACGCGCGGCTACTATCAGGGTGTCGGCACGCCAGGAGGTCTTGCTGGATTAGTTTTACCTTTGTCAAAATATCTTGAGCACGGGATTCCGAGAATACTCGGGTCTTCGCAACATGGAGTTGCGACTCCGCGGATCGTGTGCTTGTGATGGGCTAAGTTGGGACACCCCTGCAGGGTTATGATCTTTCGAAAGTCGTGGCCGCGATTATGTGGCAGATTGGAGTTGTTAATATTCGGTTGTAGATAACTTGACACCATAACCTTAAGAATACACTACCTGTGTGAGTAACCGTGATGGTCTCTTTTCGAAGGGTTTCAGAAAGTTAACATGGTGGGGTTATGCATGAACGTGAGTAGCTAGGATCACTTATTGATCATCTTTAGTGACCGTTGGCACATATCCTCATCTCGCTCTGACTTCGTAAGCTAGTTGCTTAGTGCTTGTTGCAGCCACTTTATTACCTCTCCACACCTAAAAGGCTTTGTTAGTTTTGATACCCAGGAATGGGATTGTTGAGTCCTTGTGACTCACAGATTACAACACAAACCAGATGCAGGTACAACCGAGTATGATTCAGTTGATAGCAAGGAACTCAAGTGGGAGTTCAATGAGGAACGTGGGCGAATGTATGTGACGTTCCCCGACGATCAGTACTGGTTCCTACTAGGTCCGATCGGGCATACTGGGTGGTTATCTTCTTTTCATTTGGATTTGTCCATAGTCGTACTATGTTTGTACTTGGATGAATGTATGAATTATTTATGCATGGTGTGAAGTGGCGATTGTAAGCCAACTATGTATTTTCCCTTTTGTTCTTGTACATGGGAATGTGTGAAGATAACCTTCTTGCGATCATACCAAAATGCGATTATGCCTCTAAGTTGTGCCTCGACACGTAGGAGATATAGTCGCATCTTGGGGATTACAAGTTGGTAATCAGAGCCTTCCCCGACCTAGGAGCCACTGTTCGATCGAACCGCTACCGATGTTGAGTCTAGAATTTTAAAAAAAAATGAGTCTTAGGATATATATATATATATATATATATATATATATATATATATATATATATATATATATATATATATATATATATATATATATATATATATATATATATATATATTGGAGAGTAGGATTTCTTCTTACTTCTTACCCCTTCGTCGCTCTGGTGAGGACTCCTGACGTTGTTTTAACATCACTCTCCTCAATTTTCACCCAAAAAAATTTAGGATCACGCAGGTATTGTTGGGATTGTTCCGATATCTTTGTGACGAGAACATTGTTCTTGGTGCCTCCTATCATTTAGGGGTTGTGGCAGTGTCCCAGGGAGTTGAGCTCCGATGTGTTGTCATCACAATTGTATCATCGCGGTTCTAGAATACCAGAGGTGGCCGACATCGAAAACTCTTCTATGTGTGTCTGGTCGTGAGATAACCCCGATGTCACCCGGTACTGGTGGGATAGTTTAGGAGTATTGCCACAGCTAGTATAGCGGATGCTTTTCGAAGGTCTGAGGTAAACGGTTTCCGAAGGTGCCTGGTTATGTGTTGACGGATGGATACAGCTGGATGTAGGATTTATTAGTTGTGTGATATGCGGTGCTTCCCCTGTATCCCCAACACCAGATTGCATAACCGGAAAGCTTCAGGAATTAATAGGTGGGAATTCAAGTAGCTCTTAGGAGATCATCCAACGGATGCATGATATGTGTTTGTTCCATCTGTTACCTTGTTTGTTTATTCTATCATTCTCTCAAGTGGCTTCTCGACAAGTTGATGTGTCATTTAAGCTTATGGTGTTCGTTTCATTCGTACCAAGTTGCCTTTGTTTTTCCCCACCCTCCCACCCTTCTTCATCTCGGAGACAGATTTCTTAGTCAAGTATCCATTTTATTCATGTGAAGTCCTTCCTTCATTTCCTTCAATGTTTTATCCGGTGATTCTCATGAAGATGTTAAGGAAGCTTCATGTTCATCATTCTCTGTTCTATTTTTTCTTCTTCCGTGGACTAAATTCATGCTTAGCTGTTCATCTTATCTTTTCCTCTTGTTTCACGTGTTTTCACATGTTGGAATTTCTTATCCAAAGTCTCTCATGTTTATTCAACTCCCTCTAATTCTTCTCTGGAGTGCTGGATATCGCAGAAGATTCCCGTTTCCATTCTTAATCCGTTCAATCTATTTTGAGGTTGTTATCTTATTCAAACCAATTAATTCAACCGGTGCAATCTCTATGTCAAGCAATCTTTATCCAACGGTGTTTATTTTGAGTGGGCCCTAACCCACAGGTTTATTCCCGGGATCTTACCTAACTCTTCTAATATTTCCGGAGCTATTCCCAAATTATTTTCAAAGTGTGACATAAGTATGGATTCCAACAGTCATATGCCTTCTCCAAGATCGCTTTCATTCATTGTTGCTTCAACCTTTATAATTTCATTCTTTCGGAGTATCTCAAATTCTTCATGGTGGTTCTCGTTGTCATTCTCAGCATTTAAAGACCGAAGAAGAATTTCGCCTAAATCTTGGTCTTTTTCCTTCAAGATTCATGGTTCTAGCTTCATGCCATCCTCATTATTGTTCTGATTATGAGGAATTCGTTTCATCCCCATACGAAGCATTTCAGGAGTTATTTTCATTTCTCCATCCTCTGAACGCCATCATTTCAGAAGATTTCTTCGTTCTCAGTTTTCAACTTCGTCCTCCAACTATTCTAAATTGATGCCTCTTCGTTCATCTCAGTATTCTTCCGATGCTTCGTCCAAGTATCATTTAATCAGTTCGCGATCTCTTCGTTCTCTTGTATCTAAATTTCCTCAAGTGCTTTATTCTTCCCAGTGATTCATTCTCTTATATTCACTCAATTTCAATTCCTTATGGTGGCTTACTCTCTGTCATCACTATCATATCATTTCACTCGTTCTTTCCAAAATCCTACTGTTGGTTCATTGAAGATTTCCCAAGTTACGCTATATCTCTCATCAATCTTTGTAGAATAATAAGTAGCATTCCTATCCATTACTTCTCATCAATTTAAGGTGATGAAGGGTAAGCATGACATAATTCTTATTCTTATTCCCTCAAGGTGATTTAATTCCCTTGTTCGGAGTTTGTTCATGAGGAATAAACTCTAGGTTCAAAGTGTTTCATCTTTCTTTCCGTAGTTCCAGGTTTTTTGATTATCTCGTCATAGAGCTCCATCCAAATCATTGCAAGGCTTCAATCGTATTGTTTTCATCCTTCACTTCTCATCCTTTTGTTACCGGAGTTCTTCATGGTGGTTCATCATGATTAAATTCATCCTTGAAGTGTTCTTAGAGATTCTTGTTGGAGGAGCTCAAGTATTCTTCTTCTTCCATTCCGAAGCGCAATTTTTTCTACCTTATCTTTTGAGGTGGTGTTATGTCATTCTTGACAATTTCCCTTCATGTTTCATGACTCACAAGTTGTCAGGAATTAAACATCTAAACCCATCATTTTCTTTGTTCAGGAGATCTTTCCAACCCTTCAATCTACTCGTTGGAGTAATCTTGGGTTGTATTTCACCTAAGAGCTTTTCCCTAAGGATTGTTGCTATATGTGGTGTTTATAAATGACCCAAGTTCTTCATTTATCCTCCTAGTGAAATTAGTTTTTCGTCTCCTTGTTATCTCAATCCAACCAATTGTTTCTCGTTAGTGGAAGAATTTCACCTCTATTTTAGAGATGATTTCATAAGTCCACGAGGAGTATATCATTTGATTGTTGATTCTTCAACAACTCTGTTCAACCCTTCTTCGTAAGTTTACTCTTCCAAGTTTATTGTTGTGGTGAACAATATCGTGTTCTTCTCCGTTCATTCTATTCCATTCTTTCATTTTGGAGGCTTGTGATGTTGCTATGTTCGTCCCATCATCTCATTTATCAAGATCATGTTCTTTTCCTTTCTAGTCCATTTAACAGGAGTGTTGTATCCTCCATTCAAGTTCTCTCATCCTATCAAGTTTTACCTCTCTTTTCAACCGGAGTGTTATCCGAATCATTTTGTTCTTATTCCTTCTCCATCTTGTTTTAACCAGAGTGGTTTTTTTAAAATTATTTCGACATCCGCGAGCTCTTGTACATGTCTTTCAACCTACAAGGTTCTCGTAATGTTTCTTGTTCCTCTTTGCTAATGGAGTGTTTGCAATCTCATTCATCTCCATTCTATTCTTTCATTCAAGTTGTTCAACCTCTCAAGGTTCGTGGTTTCACTCGTTTGTCCAAGAAGCAACTTTGTTTTACCTCTCACTTTTTATCTTCTATCCGGTGCCATCCCTAGGATCTCGGGTCGAGATCCTCTGTTAGTGTGGGAGAGTTGTGATACCCCAAGACCGACGCTCCAGAAGACTTCCGTATGTTCCGGGTTTCACCGTGTGTTTCATTTGTGCTTGCTCTATTTATTTTTTGCATTGCATCATGTCATCATGCCAGCATGTCATTTAATATTTTTAAAACTCAACTAAATAAATTGTGTGGATCTTCTATCCATTTAAACCGAGGGAACTCACATGGTGATTTCTCTTTATAACATATCCTCCTAAAATTTATGGAGCTACTAAATTATTTCATTAATTTGAAATCACTCATAAGCACACTTACAAATATTCCCCATGCCTATTTCACTCCAAGTTTTGACTCTCTAACCATCCTCAAAATTCTTTTCCCGTTTATCGGGGTTATTCCAAAAACCTCATCATTTTTGGACACCCCTAAAATCTAGACTCCATTCAAACTCCTTCGGTGCAAGTCAAATAATTTTGGATTTAACTTCCCCTATTTTGTTGGAACCACTTTTGTTGGGTTGGAAATATTCCATAAAGTCTTACAAATATGTCCCATCATTTTATTCTTGTTCATGGCCTCTTCTCTTAATTCTTTTGAACTCTCTCTATTTTTTCTGCTAAAAGAATACGGGAGAGGGAGAACAGGAGCCCCGGGCCCAGCTCCAGCGACCCTGGCTGGCCACTTCGACCTCCATGCAGGTCGGCCCATCCTCCTATAAGGCCCAGCCGCGCCGCCCTAACCCTAGCCCGATCCTCACCTCACTCCCATTGATATCCCTCTTCCATTCCTCCCTCTTGTACGCCGCGAGAGAGAGACAAAGAAAGAGCAGCACCCGATCCCGAGCACCCTCGCCCAAGGCCGCCTCAACTTCGACCTCCATCGCCACCCCGCCTCCGCGCTTCGTCCCACCGGCGCCCTGCAGTCGCCGTGCCCGTCAGCTCCATCGCTGGACCAGCGCCATCCCTGCCCCGCATCACACTTCCTCCTCCCACCGCGAGCACGCCAGCCACTGCCTTGGCCTCCACCCCACCTCGCGTCGGCCACCCTGCGCCATCTCGCCCACGCCATCGAGGCGACCACCAGGAGGCAACAGCCTCGCACCGTCCCCATGGCCCGAGACAACCCTGCGCCTGCCCCTCGCCGGAGAGCACCAACACTGCTGGCAGCAAGCCGTCGCCCTCCCAAGTTCCCCCGCCGGACCTTCTTCCTCCTGCGCTAGATCCAGGCCATCGTCAAGTCGTTGGTGACCTTCTTCCTGTCCCGCTCGCTCATGACCGCACCAAGGCCAGCACCCAGTCTCTGCTTCATTGACCGCGACCCCAAGGCCAACGACCTCATGCCTCTGCAGCTCGTGGGCCTCTTCTTGCCCCGGCTGGCCTCTGCTTCCCCGCCTGCTTATGCTCCGCGAGGAGGACGTCCCTCGATGCCTCCTTCTTTTTGTCAAGACCATCGTGGTGCACTTCAACATGAGTACAACCACAGATGGCTACCTCCGGTTGGTTTCGTCAAGTTCAATGACAGAGCCAAGTACCTCTGCATGATGCGACGTCAAGTACCACTACCGTCGCAAGAACTAAGACCGGCAAGTCCGAAGACCCCAAGTACCACGACGCTTAGAGCCCTCAGATCTGCCAAGTTCACCTACGTGCATGTACGACTACCTTCGTCAAAGACCCGTGTACGACTACACATCCGGAACGCGACAAGTACCACGACGACCATCGCTCGTCGAGTTCGACTACGGCCGAAATGTACAACTACCATCGCTGTGTGCTTTGCAAAGTACCACTTCTTCCACTACGACTCGTGTACCACTACTCCACTACCGCCGAACTTGAACCACTCCGAAAATGCATGCTTCGAAGGTATATCATGAGACGCCGGCCGTGAACGAATGCATGTAGTATGAGATTCCCGTGTTTGCCCGTGTATGAATTGTCGCTTGCATGTTGCCCGTTTTCATGTCGCGGGCACGTGGGAACCCGGTTACCGGGATCACCCCACCATCTTTTGCATGCTCCCTACATCCTATCTCTCTTTTGCACCGACATCTCGATGAGTTGTCGGATCATCGGAATGCTACCATGGCACCATTTCCGCTGTCGTTGTCGTGGCACCATTTCCGCTGTCGTTGTCGTGGCACCCCTTTCGTTTCGCCATGGTGAGCAAATGCTTCATATCTTGTTAATTGTCAACTTTTTCATAAAATTGCATATAACTTTTATATGTCATCTGCATCATGATAACAACATTTAAATGGTTAAAATTGTTGTTTGCTTAAAAGTTTGCTAAATGACATGGGGATTTTCTGGAATTGTTGTTGTTATTTCCGGCCTCATTTAAATTGCCTAAATAGATAGTTTCCCTATGCTTCACCTCTTGCCATGTTAACCAACATTTAAATCTTGTCTTGTTTATAAATGAGAGCGAACTAAATAATTGGATGTGGTGTTTCGTCAATATGCAACTCATTGCATATTGAGCTCCACTTAATTTGTAGTGTTGTTTGAAAACTTTGCCATGCCATGCATATTTGAACCGGACATGCATCATACTTGTTTTTGCATCATGCCATGTTTATGATTGTGTGTTTACCATGTTTTTTGCTTCTTTCTGGGTTGCTTCCCTCGTTAGCTTTGGTTTTGTTCCGGGGTAGTGAGGATTCGTTCGACTACGTTGGTTCGTCTGCTTCATGGACTCGTTCTTCTTCCTAGCGGAATCCCAGGCAAGATGACCATTCCTTGATATCACCTCTATTATTGCTTTGCTAGTTGCCTCGTTCTATTGCTTTGTTGTGATACCCATCCTTTTGCATGCCAGCCCCTACCTTGCCATGAAACCTCTAACCACCTTCCTGGAAAACCGTTGTTAGTTACCCTTTTGCTCAAGCCCCTCTTATAGCGTTGTTAGATGCAGGTGAAGTTGAAGTTTGCTCCATGAGGATTTAATACTTTGGGAATAACACAATATCTCCATTCAAAATAATGCACCTTATATATTTGGCAATGGGTGGAAGGCTTGGCCTTCTGCCTGGTGTTTTGTCCCACTCATGCCACCTTAGGATCTAATAAACCGGTGTTATGTTCCTTGATTTTGCATTCCTAACACGGTTAGGGTTTATGGGCCCCACCCCCCTCGATAATTCACACTGCTTAAAGCTTTTCCAGCAAGGCCCAACCTTGGTACTACATTTGCCTAATAACTAAAACTTGCAGAGGGAGTAATTAAACCGAGTTCTTAATCAACAACCCGGGCCAGTGCTCCTCATGAGTGTTGGTCCAAACTGGGCAGACTGTGGGGCCACCTTGGGGAAACCCGAGGGTTGGTATATACCTGTAGGATGTCCCATCCGGTCGTGGCCTGAGACGAGATACGCGCGGCTACTATCAGGGTGTCAGCACGCCGGGAGGTCTTGCTGGATTAGTTTTACCTTTGTCGAAATATCTTGAGCATGGGATTCCGAGAATACTCGGGTCTTCCCAACATGGAGTTGCGACTCCGCGGATTGTGAGCTTGTGATGGGCTAAGTTGGGACACCCCTGCATGGTTATGATCTTTTGAAAGCCGTGCCCGCGGTTATGTCCCAGATTGGAGTTGTTAATATCCGGTTGTAGATAACTTGACACCATAAGCTTAAGAATACACTACCTGTGTGAGTAACCGTGATGGTCTCTTTTCGAAGGGTTTCGGAAAGTGAACACGGTGGGGTTATGCATGAACGTGGGTAGCTAGGATCATTTATTGATCATCTTTGGCGACCGTTGGCACATATCCTCATCTCGCTCTGACTTCGTAAGCTAGTTGCTTAGTGCTTGCTGTAGCCACTTTATTACCTCCCCACACCTAAAAGGCTTTGTTAGTTTTGATACCCTGGAATGGGATTGCTGAGACCCTGTGACTCACAGATTACAACACAAACCAGATGCAGGTACAACCGAGTATAATTCAGTTGATGGCCAGGAACTCAAGTGGTAGTTCGATGAGGAACGTGGGTGGATGTATGTGACGTTCCCCGATGATCATTAGTGGTTCCTACTAGGGCCGATTGGGCATAGTGGGTGGTTATGTTCTTTTCATTTGGATTTGTCCGTAGTCGGACTATGTTTGTACTTGGATGAATGTATGACTTATTTATGCAATGTGTGAAGTGGCGATTGTAAGCCAACTATGTATTTTCCCCTTTGTTCTTGTACATGGGAATGTGTAAAGATAACCTTCTTGCGATCATACCAAAATGTGATTATGCCTCTAAGTCGTGCCTAATACCCTCAAGTGATAGGGGGCCCAGACAGATGAAGACAAGGAGGAAGAGCCAGAAGAGCCAGAATACGCGACCGAGCATTCCGCCGCTTAGGCATTATTCGCAACTCGGATATGCCAGCTCATGACCTCTACGGTAGGATAGGTCGTGTAACCCCTATGTGAAGTCCAGTCCTTGTATGGTTCATATGAAGCCATCTAGTGTTTGCTTTTGTTGTGTTTGGATGTACATCGTATCTTCCCTTCGGGAATGTGTAAACGACTACATCACCCATTTGGAATTTTAATGAATGTGTTTGGCCCTTTTGGCCCTTACATGAAAATAAATAGTGTCACACCCACCCCCTTACTAGGCACCCATCTTTATTGCTTTCCCTCTTCATTCCAAATCATGAGACCTTTACCGCTCCAACAGGATGCCTGTTGTAACTCGTACTGGTACCTCTACCCAGCAGCCCGAAGCCGGAGCATCCGCCCAAGCAGAGGCCAGCCAAGACCAAACACACAACCAAGCTACACCACCACCTCCCCTGATCATGGACATGGCTCAGCTTCTCCAAGCCTTCCGAGAGGAACGCCAAGCCAACACCGCAGCCCTCCAGATGATTGCTTAAGCTGTCACCAACAACCGCCGGCCAGCGGAGAATGGCAATGGACGTTCCACGTTGGCGGAGTTCAAGAAGCATGCACCACCACCCTTCATCGAGACTGCTGAACCACTGGATGCAGATGACTGGGTCCGCACCATTGAGGACTTGCTGGAACTAGTCGGCTGCACCGAAGACCGCGAGAAGGTGGCTTATGCTGCCCACTACCTCGGGGGGACTGCTAGAGCTTGGTGGGATGGATTCAAGGTCATGCATGCTGGGCAAGACATCACTTGGAATAACTTCAAGGCAGAATTCCGCAAGGCCCATATTCCTTCCGGAATCATGGCTATCAAGAAGCGTGAGTTTCGAGCCCTGAAGCAAGGAAGTGGAACTGTCAAGGAGTACATGCAGAAGTTCAGTGTTCTGTCAAGGTATGCCCCTGAAGATGTCAGCACGGATGCTGCAAAAAGGTAGTGCTTCATGGAAGGCCTCAATCAGACTCTGCAGTACTCACTTGTCGTGTGTGACTGCCCAACCTTTCCTGACCTGGTGAACAAAGCACTCATGCTTGAAGACAAGCGGCGTGCTCTGGAAGACACTCACAAGCGCAAGATGGTCAGCAAGGGAAGTTCCAGCAACCAGAAGCCTCGCTCGTGGCAGCCAGCCCCGGTCAAGCCAACCTATCAGCAGCCAAGAGCTCCTGCACCTCGCACCAACTATCAGCCTCAGCAGTATGCCAACCCAAGGCCGGCATTCAACCCCAATAACAGGGGTGGCAACAAGATCAATAACCCAAACCAAGTCACTTGTTCGAATGCGGTCAGCCAGGACACATCTCAAGGGTGTGCCCCAACAAGAAGCCCGATGCCCCACGCCCCAATGCGCAGAACGCAATACAAGGCCACGGGATGCCGCCAAGGAACCAAGCTCCTCGCAACCCGCCCAACCATGGGAAGGGGCGTGTGAATCACGTCACTGCTGAAGAAGCCCAGGAAGACCCGGACGTCGTGTTGGGTACGTTCCTTGTCAACTCAGCACCTGCAACTGTCTTGTTTGATTCTGGAGCCAGGCATTCATTTGTCACTCAAAGATTTGCATTAAAAAGTGGCATGACCCCTACACCCCTGAATAACCCCATGGTGGTACAAACCCCGGAGCAGAGACGAGAGCCAAGATAGGTTGTAAGGGAGTCGGTATCGTCATTAACGGGGTAGATTTCCTAGCAGACCTTATCATCCTGAGATCACAAGGCTTGGATGTGATCCTAGGCATGAATTGGCTCAGCAAGCACCAAGGCTTATTAGACTGTGCCAATCGGACTGTCACTGTGACCAATGACCAAGGAGTCAAAGTTAAGTTTGCCTCCAACTCCTCTTTTGCTCAAACCACTCAAGTCAACTATCTGTCTGAAGTTGGACTGCAGCAAGTGCTGGTAGTATACGAGTATCCCGACGTCTTTCCAGATGAGCTACCGGGAATTCCCCCTGACCATGACATTGAGTTCGTCATCGAGCTCATGCCCGAGGCAGGACCCATCTATAAGAAGCCTAATAGAATGGGGACGGAAGAATTAGCCGAGTTGAAGAAGCAACTGGAAGAGCAGTTGAGGAAGGGATTTATCTGCCCTAGTGCCTCCCCTTGGGGATCCCCTGTTCTATTTGTGGCAAAAAGGCATGGTACCATCCGCTTATGCATTGACTACCATTCCCTCAATGAAATTACAATCAAGAACAAGTATCCACTTCCCAAGATTGAAGATCTGTTTGATCAACTCAGCAGAGCCAAGGTGTTCTCCAATATCAACCTCAGATCTGGGTACTACCAGCTGAAGATCAGACCCCAAGATATTCCGAAGACGGCATTTGTAACAAGATATGGCATGTATGAGTGCACGGTCATGTCCTTTGGATTAACCAATGCCCCAGCTTACTTCATGTATCTCATGAATAAAGTCTTCATGGAATATTTGGACAAGTTTGTTGTTGTCTTCATTGATGACATTCTTGTCTTCTCAAAGACGGAGGAAGAGCACGAGCAACATTTGAGGATGGTCCTAGACAAGCTTCGAGAGCACCAACTATATGCCAAATTTAGCAAATGTGATTTTTAGCTGCATAAACTTGGATTCTTAGGTCATGTCTTGACTGAGGAAGGATTTTTAGTTGATCCCGCGAAGATCGAAGCTGTGACCCAATGGCAATCCCCAACGACCGTCAAGGAAGTCAGAAGCTTCCTCGGACTTGCGGGCTATTACCGCAAATTTGTGGAAGGATTCTCTAGCATTTCCCAGTCAATGACTCAGCTCCTGAAGATGGACAAGAAGTTCAAATGGATGCCTAAATCTGAAGAAAGCTTCCAAGAGCTCAAGAAGAGATTGACCACTGCCCCAGTTCTGGCAACACCTGATATTCACAAAGAGTACGTGATATATTGTGATGCCTCTCGAACCGGATTGGGAAGCGTTCTGATGCAAGAAGGACGAGTCATAGCTTACCTCTCAAGGCAGCTACGACCTCATGAAGAGAACTACGCTACTCACGATCTTGAGTTAGCAGCAGTAGTTCATTCCTCGAAGACATGGCGGCATTACCTCCTAGGGAAACGGTGTGATATATACACAGACCACAAAAGTCTGAAGTATATTTTCACCCACAAGGAATTGAACATGAGGCAACGAAGATGGTTGGAACTAATCAAAGATTATGACCTCAGTGTTCAATATCACCCCGGGAAGGCTAACATGGTAGCCGATGCCTTAAGAAGAAAGGCTTGCTCCCTGAATGCCATAATTCAAAGAAGGCAGCCAGCCCTGTTTGAAGAGCTGGAACAATTCAGCTTGGAATTGGTCACCCATGGATTTCTAGACCATCTGGAAGTTAAACCAACCCTGATGGACGAAGTCAAGGAAGCACAAGGTGGGCACGCAAGCATTGAAGGCATCAAGAAGAAGATGAAGCTAGGCAAGGCCCCATGATTCTCCGAGGACGAGCACGGAATTGTTTGGTACAAAGGCCTCATCTGCGTACCAAACATGATGGAGCTGAAGAATTTGATCTTGCAAGAAGCACGCGACACTCCGTATTCCATCCACCCCGGAGGAACCAAGATGTATCAAGACTTGAAGGAAAGATTTTGATGGCACAGGATGAGAAGAGAGATTGCAACGTATATTGCAAAGTGTGATGTGTGCCAAAGGGTCAAGGCTGAATATCAGCGACCCGCTGGATTGCTCCAACCACTCAAGGTTCCTGAGTGGAAGTGGGATAAAGTCGGAATGGACTTGCTCACTGGATTACCAAGGTCGAATAAAGGACATGACTCCATATGGGTCACAGTCGACCATTTGACCAAGGTAGCCCATTTCATTCCTGTCAAGACTACCTATGATGGCAACCAGCTGGCAACTCTCTACATCGACAGAATCGTAAGCCTTCATGGTGTTCCTAAGGAGATTGTGTCAGATCGAGGAACCCAGTTTACCTCAAGGTTCTGGAAGAAATTCCAAGAGGCCCTGGGAACCAAGTTGTCTTTCAGCACGGCTTTCCACCCGCAGACCGGAGGTCAGACAGAGTGAGTAAATCAAATACTTGAAGACATGCTCCGAGCCTGTGTCTTTGCATAAGGAGCCAAGTGGGAAGATTGACTCCCTTTTGCCGAGTTCTCCTATAACAAAAGTTATCAGTCAAGCCTTCAGATGGCACCATTTGAGGTGTTGTACGGACGCAAGTGTCGCACACCCCTCAACTGGTCAGAGACTGGAGAAGGGCTAGTCTTTGGACCAGATATTCTCCGCGAAGCATTAGAGCAAGTCCAACTAGTCAGAGAACGTTTGAAGACCGCCAAGTCAAGGCAGAAGACCTATGCGGACACTCGTTGCCGAGATATGAGTTTCCGTGTTGGAGACCATGTGTACCTGCGGGTAACTCCTGTTAAGGGAACCAAGCGTTTCCACGTTAAAGGGAAGCTCGCACCAAGGTTCATTGGCCCCTTTGAGATCACTGCACGACGAGGAGAAGTGGCTTATCAGTTCGAACTACCACTTGAACTATTCGATGTGCACAATGTATTCCAGGTGTCACAACTCCGGAAGTGTCTCCAAGTTCCGGACAAGCCTCATCTCTACAAGGATGTCGATCACCAAGCCATTGATCTTCAGCCTGATATGACCTACCGTGAGAGGCCCATTCGCATTCTGGAAGAAGCAAAGCGACAGACGCGAAGTCGCACCATCAAGTACTTAAAGGTCCAGTGGAGCAACCACACGGAAGCAGAAGCAACCTGGGAACGTGAAGACTATCTTAGATCCGAGTATCCCGATCTCTTCTAAGGCCTAGTTTAGGAATCTCGGGGACGAGATTCTTGTAAGGGGGGTAGGTTTGTCACACCCTGCATTTTGTAACATGTCATTTGCCTTAATAAAGCATGAAAATTTGGACCAACAAATATTTTTGGCATCATTTGGCTTTTATTTGGAATTAAGTTTTTCTCTCTGTGATTTTCAAGTGCTCTTTAAAGTCAACTACTCCATCTTATATACTTCATCCCTTAGCTCCAAACTTCTGCCCAGTGATCGTATGTGTATAGTGCAATATAGTATTTTCTTACAAAAATAATTTGGCCAAAACGTATTTTCAAAAATTAGTTTTCCAAAAACCCATGAATTGAGGTTTGCACTACAAGTACTTGATTTGGGGTATGAAAAATATTTCAAAGAGTATATTTGAAACCTATTAGATATATTATTCCCATAAACCACATAAATATAATTTTAAAAGTTATTTTCCTATTTTTATTTAAAAGCTTTTTCTTAATGCCAGAAATGGTCTTTAATAGGTAAAAATTATTTAACTATTTCAAAAAATATTTGCCAAAATTCAGAGAGACTCTTAGGACATATATTGTCCATATATGAGAGTTTCAACACTTGGTCATGTTCAAAATATTGGGCAAATCCTTCAGAAACCCTTTCTGGATATTTTAAGCTTTTGAAATATTTAAAAAGGAAATATTCTCTAAAAATTCCAGGGAAATTCTATCATGTCAGATATGACATATTTGATAATCTTGCCAAGCCCCATGCCTTGGGGAGCAAGAAAACATCATCAAAATCCCTCAAACCCATTATGTCCATTTTTGTAGTTTGAGCAACTTTACATTGCCAAACTTGTCCAAATGCTCTGAAACTTGGTGCACATGCTAAAATGGTCTATTTATGCATCTAGACCAAATGCCACAAGTTTTGGAGAAGGGTAACTTGATCAGAGTGCCCCAAAATCAATTCTGCTCAGATTCAAATTTGAACAACTTTACACTACCAACTTTTTACTTGTGACCTCAACTTTTGTGGACATACTCACGACCCCAAATGATGACACTACACCAAGTGGTGCATCAAGGAGGGATGATTTTCTTAACTTAATCTTGGAAAATCCATTTCTGTTGATTTCTAGGGTTTACCAAAGTTACATTGGCAAGTTTCTTCAAATGAGCTCAAACTTGGTGGAACACCCTATTTCTATATACCATTTGATCCTGTTAAGTCTCATGTCAATTGGAAATATTTTACTTGCCCAAAACATCATCAAACACATTTTGTTGTTTTACTAAAACCCTTACTTTGACCCCTTACACTATTCTCCCTTACCTCAAGTTCTTACCACAGCACCCCCAAGTCACTTTGCACCTCTAGTAACTCTTCCCTGGCCTCAGCTCAATGATTGAAGGATGAAACATCCCCATTTACCATTCTGGACAGCAGCATTCTTCTTCTTTCTCACCTCCCTCCTCATTCCAGTGGCCCTCCATGGCATCCAACGCCCCTCCCACATTCTTTACTCCCCCCTAGAGCTCCCAGACAAAGTGGTCGCACCCAGCAAGCCAAAGACATGCCCTCGCATGCAATTGGTGTGCTCCAGAGCGTGCTACAGTGCACACCCGCACTGTAGCCACCCCCAATCAGCGGCGCCTGGCCACCTCGGGCCTCCCCAGTGCGCCCGACGATGCTCCTTGACGTCCGCGACACGCTACAGCCTTGTCCCCCTCCTCCTTCTCCCTCCTATCGCCCCAGCTCGCACGCGCGCCGGCCACCCGAGACCTCCAATGAGCTTCCTCACACGCGCGGCACCTCTGGCCTTACCATGCTCTCTCTCTCTCTCTCTCTCTTCTTTCCCCTAGCTTTGGACTGAATCCAGGAACACCCCACACACGGCGCCAGCTCCTCCCGAGCCCTGTGGCAACGAGCAGGAGCTCGCCGGCGCACGGGTCCACGGCACCCCGTCGTTCGCCTATAAAAGGGACACCCCGTGCCTTCCTCTCCTCACCACTCGCTCTCTGAGTCCCATAATCACCCCCCTACACCACTCACCCCTCTCGAGACGAGCCCGAGCTCGAGATCGAGCTCGAGCTCTGCCGCCTCGGATCGCTGTCGACCTCAGGGTACAAGCCCTCTCCGCCGCTCCTCTTCCTCGATCTGGAACCGCCGCGGCTCACTGATCATTTCCCCTCTTTCCCCCGCTTCTTTTGCAGCCGGAAACGGCCGGAACCATCGATGCCCGAAGCTCCTCCGCCACGTGACCACGTCGCAAGTGAATCAGGCCACCCCGGCGACCGCAACCACCTCCACCCGAACGGCGACTAGACGCTGAGTCCAGCCGTACCCTCGCCCGACCTCGACGTGCCCTGCATCAATGCCGGTGAGCTCACCGGCCCACTGTCGCAGGGTTAGGGATGACAGGCGGGCCTCGCCTATCAGCCTCTCCTCTCCATCGCCCCTCTCTCTCTTGCTGACGCCTGGGCCCCGCCCGTCAGGTTTAAAACCTGGCGCGCGCGCGTGCATCAGTGCGTTGGGCCGCCTCTCTGGCTAGGCCAGCTGCGCTGCGGCTGTTCTGGCCCAGCAGGCACAGAGCCCTTTTCCTTTTTCTTTTTCTGTCAATCTTGCAAAAATTCCTCTGGACTTAATATTAATCCAAATGAAATAATTCCAACATCTAAAATCTTGTAATATTCCAACCTATTTAATGATATAACTTTCACACATATTCATGAACCTTTTCTGTACTGTTCAAATTTAAATTTAAATTTGAACACTAAAACCTGTGTTCAAAAATCCATCTACCCCATTCTGTCACTCCAAATCCAAAACTAAGAATTTTTGCCCTCTTAGTTTTCCTTCTAGTATTTTATAAAAATAAGTTGACATTTTTCTGAGCACTTTGTTTTTTTATTATTGTCTTATTTTCCCATTATTTTATTGCGACGATTAAGTACCGTGTTTGACGAAGTTGCTGAAGAAGAAGAAGGAGAAGGATTTGAAGACTGTGAAGACCAAGCCAATCCAGGCAAGCAGCCCTTTGACCATGATACCCCTCTTGTTCATCGATACCCTTTTCCGATTGAATGATGATGAAATATGACGGTGGTAAACTTGTTGGGAACCACCACATGGTGCATACCCCTAGTCATAATCTTTACCATGTGCATAGATGCAATGTCAAAACATTAGTTGTTGATACATGATGTTGCATATGTACCATGAACCCTTCATGGTTGCATCCTTTCAAAAAAAACCATCGGGTGCCCCTAATGCCCGAGGGTGATGTTGAGTTAAGGCCACCACTTGACGAAGAAGTGGTGTACCAAATAGAGTTCTCGTGTGTGGGTAACATAATGGATTGGATTTATGTGTGATTACCGTCCCAACCAAACATGTGCAACCACTCTACCCCTTATGGGACGGGGCATTATTGGTTACTTAGGCTGATACTAGCATGGTGCCCACATTACTAGTGATGGGGGAGACTTGAGGTCACTCCCGAGACGGGGTCGTGCTTGGATAGGCGGCCATGACTATTTTTACAGGGCACCGGACACACCGTTGGTCCCTTCATGTATGCGTGACAATGTGAAAGGGCAAAGTCCCACAATCTTTTATTTGTACATGAGGGATGTGCACCAACGAGTGGACCCTATGTTAGTGTCGTCTAGGGAAAGATAATGACTGGGTGCTTCCCCCGAGTACTTGAGGTACTGCGGGATCGTGGATGACACGAAAGCTTCCCGGATCTTGTGGGTAAAGTGCGCAACCTCTGCAGAGTGTAAAACTATTCGAATAGCCGTGTCCACGGTCATGGACAGTTGGGAGGTGCTACTTAAACTATGTCCAGAATTTTACAATCTTGGTGAAAGTGTGTGTGTATTGAGTCAAGGTGGTGACTTGACTCATCGAAAGAACCATAAATGAATTGAACTATGTTTATGTTGATATATGTAACCTGTCCTCGAGGTTACCCAAGTACATTGATGCATGTCTCACAAATGGTAGAATATCTTATTTAGCTTGTAGCTAGGTTGCTTATTGTTGTACAACTTGCATTGTTACCTTGAACCAAATCATGGGTTGCTTGCGAGTACATTCAAAGTACTCATTGGCTTGCCACTGGTTATTTAATTGGCCAGGCATGGAGGAGCAGGAATTTGAAGAAGAATTCTATGGAGACGAATATGCGAACTAGGACGCTTTCCTAGTCAGAATGCATGTAGGGTTAAGGCAGATGGCATGGGTTCTACTTATCTACGAAGATTTCCGCTATTCGAGTTTATTTGCTATTCAGCCCATGAGGCATTATCTATGTAAGACTTGGCCAAAAAGGTCATAATTTGTGTAAGACGGTATGTATGGATGTAAGACTCTTTTTATTCAGCTTATGTGTGTTCTGTGAGCATTGATCTCTGGGATCATTGTACACGTGCATTCGGTGATCTCGACTCTTAAGTCGGGGTCCCCACAGAGCTGGTATCAGAGCCATCCTAACTGTAGGAAGCCTTAGTTAGCATGGGCGTTAGTTAGGATGAGACCCTTTTCATAAACCTTCTGAACCTCTCTTCTTTTCTAAACCTTACCAAACCTGAGATATCATCAGCTTATTAACCTCTCCCATTCAACCTTTGAAGATGGCCGTTGTACCTGAAGAGCTCCTGACCACTGGGTTCCCATTGCTTCTCGAGGATAGCCTCTAGGAGTGCCAGTTCCACCGAGCACCCATCCTCACCTACCATGAGCATTGGGTTAGAGACACTGAGGTGGAGTACCATGTGGAAGTAATCATGGAGGCGAACGATCCTCCCACAAGTTGGTTCTTCGAGGGACCCCAGATGGCAACACTACCCCGTGCTGTCGAGGCAGCTGCACTCAAGGCACTAACCCGCCTCCGAGAACTTCTTCCGGAGATGGCAGCCATGATGACAACCCGCTTCTTGCCTTACCGGAAGGAAGGTGAAGATGAAAGCAGCGCAAGCCCCTCCACTGAAGGAAGGACTTCCACTTCGATTCGAGACCTATTTCAGCCTTTGTGCCGACAGCTTGGCACAAGATTTGGCCTCGGAATCGATGAAGCTCCGAGAAGAACTCCACAAGACCAGGGCACTTCTTCGACGAGCGCAAGAGAAGACGGATATGATAAATAAGGAAGGTGCGCCTCCTGGGCAACCCGCTGTCGCGTATCGAGGCGGAAGGCCCTCGGTAGATGTATCTTCCAAGGATGAAGAACCACCCTAGCAACACCGTATGACGGCAAGGGAATATCGCAAGCTTTTCCCTGCACCACCGACAAAACACCGCCGTGTCCAACTCCTCCACTCCCCCACACCCTCAAGTGATAGGGGGGCCTAGACAGATGAAGACAAGGAGGAAGACCTAGAAGAGCCAGAATACGCGACCGAGCATTCCGCCGCTTAGGCATTATTCGCAACTCGGATATGCCAGCTCATGACCTCTACGATAGGATAGGTCGTGTAACACCTATGCGAAGTCGAGTCCTTGTATGGTTAATATGAAGCCATCTATTGTTTGCTTTTGTTGTGTTTGGATGTACGTCGTATCTTCCCATCGGGAATGTGTAAACGACTACATCACCCATTTGGAACTTTAATGAATGTGTTTGGCCCTTTTGGCCCTTGCATGAAAATAAATAGTGTCACACCCACCCCCTTACTAGGCACCCATCTTTATTGTTTTCACTCTTCATTTCAAATCATGAGACCTTTACCGCTCCAACAGGATGCCTGTCGTAACTCGTACTGGTACCTCTACCCAGCAGCCTGAAGCCGGAGCATCCGCCCAAGCAGAGGCCAGCCAAGACCAAACCCACAACCAAGCTCCACCACCACCTCCACCGATCATGGACATGGCTCAGCTTCTCCAAGTCTTCCGAGAGGAACGCCAAGCCAACACCGCATCCCTCCAGATGATTGCTCAAGCTGTCACCAACAACCGCCAGCTGGCGGGGAATGGCAATGGACGTTCCACGTTGGCGGAGTTCAAGAAGCATGCACCACCAATCTTCATCGAGACTTCAGAACCCCTGGATGCAGATGACTGGGTCCGCACCATTGAGGACTTGCTGGAACTAGTCGGCTACACCGAAGACCTTGAGAAGGTGGCTTATGCTGCCCACTGCCTCGGGGGGACTGCTAGAGCTTGGTGGGATGGATTCAAGGTCATGCATGCTGGGCAAGACATCACTTGGAATAACTTCAAGGCAGAATTCCGCAAGGCCCATATTCCTTCTGGAATCATGGCTATCAAGAAGTCTGAGTTTCGAGCCCTGAAGCAAGGAAGTGGCACTGTCAAGGAGTACATGCAAAAGTTCAGTGTTCTGTCAAGGTATGCCCCTAAAGATGTCAGCACGGATGCTGCAAAAAGGGAGCGCTTCATGGAAGGCCTCAATCAGACTCTGTAGTACTCGTTTGTCGTGTGTGACTGCCCAACCTTTCCTGGCCTGGTGAACAAAGAACTCATGCTTTAAGACAAGCGGCGTGCTCTGGAAGACACTCGCAAGCGCAAGATGGTCAGCAAGGGAAGTTCCAGCAACCAGAAGCCTCGCCCGTGGCAGCCAGCCCCGGTCAAGCCAACCTATCAGCAGCCAAGAGCTCCTGCACCTCGCACCAACTATCAGCCTCAGCAGTATGCCAACCCAAGGCTGGCATTCAACCCCAATAACAGTGGTGGCAACAAGATCAATAACCCAAACCATGTCACTTGCTTCGGATGCGGTCAGTCAAGACACATCTCAAGGGTGTGCCCCAACAAGAAGCCCGATGCCCCGCGCCCCAATGCGCAGAACCCAGTACAAGGCCGCGGGATGCCGCCAAGGAACCAAGCTCCTCGCAACCCGCCCAACCATGGGAAGGGGCGTGTGAATCACGTCACTGCTGAAGAAGCCCAGGAAGACCCGGACATCGTGCTGGGTACGTTCCTTGTCAACTGAGCACCTACAACTGTCTTGTTTGATTCTGGAGCCACGCATTCATTTGTCACTCAAAGATTTGAATTAAAAAGTGGCATGACCACTACGCCCTTGAATAACCCCATGGTGGTACAAACCCTCGGAGCAGAGATGAGAGCGAAGATAGGCCGTAAGGGAGTCGGTATCGTCATTAACGGGGTAGATTTCCTAGCAGACCTTATCATCCTGAGATCACAAGGCTTGGATGTGATCCTAGGCATGAACTGGCTCAGTAAACACCAAGGCTTATTAGACTGTGCCAATCGGACTATCATTGTGACCAATGACCAAGGAGTCGAAGTTAAGTTTGCCTCCAACTCCTCTTCTGCTCAAACCACTCAAGTCAACTGTCTGTCTGAAGTTGGACTGGAGCAAGTGCCGGTAGTATGCGAGTATCCCGACGTCTTTCCAGATGAGCTACCGGGAATGCCCCATGACCATGACATTGAGTTCATCATCGAGATCATGCCCGGGGCAGGACCCATCTATAAGAAGCCTTATAGAATGGGGACGAAAGAATTAGCCGAGTTGAAGAAGCAACTGGAAGAGCAGTTGAGGAAGGGATTTATCCGCCCTAGTGCCTCCCCTTGGGGATCCCCTGTTCTGTTTGTGGCAAAATGGGACGGTACCATCCGCTTATGCATTGACTAATCAAGAACAAGTATCCACTTCCCAAGATTGAAGATATGTTTGATCAACTCAGCGGAGCCAAGGTGTTCTCCAAGATCGACCTCAAATCTGGGTACTACTAGCTGAAGATCAGACCCCAAGATATTCCGAAGACGGCATTTGTAACAAGATATGGCCTGTATGAGTGCACGGTCATGTCCTTTGGATTAACCAATGCCCTAGCTTACTTCATGTATCTCATGAATAAAGTCTTCATGGAATATTTGGACAAGTTTGTTGTTGTCTTCATTGATGACATTCTTGTCTTCTCAAAGACGGAGGAAGAGCACGAGCAACATTTAAGGATGGTCCTAGACAAGCTTCGAGAGCACCAACTATATGCCAAGTTCAGCTGGCAACTATCTACATCGACAGAGTCATAAGCTTTCATGGTGTTCCTAAGGAGATTGTGTCAGATCGAGGAACCCAGTTTACCTCAAGGTTCTGGATGAAATTCCAAGAGGCCCTGGGAACCAAGTTGTCTTTCAGCACGGCTTTCCACCCACAGACCGGAGGTCAGACAAAGCGAGTAAATCAAATACTCGAAGACATGCTCCGAGCCTGTGTCTTTGCATAAGGAGCCAAGTGGGAAGATTGCCTCCCTTTTGTCGAGTTCTCCTATAACAACAGTTATCAGTCGACCCTTCAGATGGCACCCTTTGAGGTGTTGTACGGACGCAAGTGTCGCACACCCCTCAACTGGTCAGAGACTGGAGAAGGGCTAGTCTTTGGACCAGATATTCTCCGCGAAGCAGAAGAGCAAGTCCAACTAGTCAAAGAATGTTTGAAGACCGCCAAGTCAAGGCAGAAGAGCTATACGGACACTCGTCGCCGAGATATGAGTTTCCGTGTTGGAGACCACGTGTACCTGCGGGTAACTCCTCTTAAGGGAACCAAGCATTTCCACGTTAAAGGGAAGCTCGCACCAAGGTTCATTGGCCCCTTTGAGATCACTGCACAATGGGGAGAAGTGTCTTATCAGTTGGAACTACCACCTGAACTATCCGATGTGCACAATGTATTCCACGTGTCATAACTCCAGAAGTGTCTCCAAGTTTCGGACAAGCCTGATCTCTACAAGGATGTCGATCACCAAGCCATTGATCTTCAGCCTGATTTGAACTACCGTGAGAGGCCCATTCGCATTCTGGAAGAAGCAGAGCGACAGACACGAAGCCGCACCATCAAGTACTTCAAGGTCCAGTGGAGCAACCACACGGAAGCAGAAGCAACCTGGGAACGTGAAGACTATTTGAGATCCGAGTATCCCGATCTCTTCTAAGGCCTAGTTTAGGAATCTCGGGGACGAGATTCTTGTAAGGGGGGTAGGTCTGTCACACCCTGCATTTTGTAACATGTCATTTGCCTTAATAAAGCATGAAAATTTGGACCAACAAATTTTTTTGGCATCATTTGGCTTTTATTTGGAATTAAGTTTTTCTCTCTGTGATTTTCAAGTGCTCTTTAAAGTCAACTACTCCATCTTATATACTTCATCCCTTAGCTCCAAACTTCTGCCCAGTGATTGTATGTGTATAGTGCAATATAGTATTTTCTTACAAAAATAATTTGGCCAACACGTATTTTCAAAAATTAGTTTTCCAAAAACCCATGAATTGAGGTTTGCACTACAAGTACTTGATTTGGGGTATGAAAAATATTTCAAAGAGTATATTTGAAACCTATTAGATATATTATTCCCATAAACCACATAAATATAATTTTAAAAGTTATTTTCCTATTTTTATTTAAAAGCTTTTTCTTAATGCCAGAAATGGTATTTAATAGGTAAAAATTATTTAACTATTTCAAAAAATATTTGCCAAAATTCAGAGAGACTCTTAGGACATATATTGTCCATAATGAGAGTTTCAACACTTGCTCATGTTCAAAATACTGGGCAAATCCCTCAGAAACCCTTTCTGGATAAGGAAATATTCTCTAAAAAATCTAGGGAAATTCTATCATGTCAAATATGACATATTTGATGATCTTGCCAAGCCCCATGCCTTGGGGAGTAAGAAAACATCATAAAAACCCCTCAAACCATTATGTCCATTTTTTAAGTTTGAGCAACTTTACATTGCCAAACTTGTCCAAATGCTCTCAAACTTGGTGCACATGCTAAAATGGTCTATTTATGCATCTAGACCAAATGGCACAAGTTTTCGAGAAGGGTAACTTGATCAGAGTGCCCCAAAATCAATTCTGTTCAGATTCAAATTTGAACAACTTTACATTACCAACTTTTTACTTGTGACCTCAACTTTTGTGGACATACTCACAACCCCAAATGATGACACTACACCACGTGGTGCATCAAGGAGGGATGATTTTTTTAGCTTAATCTTCGAAAATCCATTTCTGTTGATTTCTAGGGTTTACCAAAGTTACATTGGCAAGTTTATTCAAATGAGCTCAAACTTGGTGGAACACTCTATTTCTATATACCATTTGATCCTGTTAAGTCTCATGTCAATTGGAAATCATTTACTTGCCCAAAACATCATCAAACACCTTCTGTTGTTTTACTAAAACCCTTGCTTTGACCCCTTACACTATTCTCCCTTACCTCAGGTTCTTACCACAGCACCCCCAATTGCCCTTGCACCTCCAGTAACTCTTTCCTGGCCTCAGCTCAATGATTGAAGAGTGAAACATCCCCATTTACCCTTCTGGACAGCAGCATTCTTCTTCTTTCTCACCTCCCTCCTCATTCCAGTGGCCCTCCATGGCATCCAACGCCCCTCCCACATTCTTTACTCCCCCCTAGAGCTCCCAGACAAAGTGGCCGCGCCCAGCAAGCCAAAGACATGCCCTCGCATACAATTGGCGTGCTCCAGAGCGTGCTACAGTGCACACCCGCACTGTAGCCACCCCCAATCAGCGGCGCCTGGCTAACTCGGGCCTCCCTAGCGCGCCCGACGATGCTCCTCGACGTCCACGACACGCTACAGCCTTGTCCCCCTCCTCCTTCTCCCTCCTCTCGCCCCAGCTCGCACGCACGCCGGCCACCCAAGAGCTCCAATGAGCTTCCTCACACGTGCGGCACCTCTGGCCTTACCCTGCTCTCTCTCTCTTCTCTCCCTTAGCTTTGGACTGAATCCAGGAACACCCCACACATGGCGCCAGCTCCTCCCGAGCCTTGTGGCAACGAGCAGGAGCTCGCCGGCGCACGGGTCCACGGCACCCCGCCGTCCGCCTATAAAAGGGACACCCCGCGCCTTCCTCTCCTCAACACTCTGGAACATCCCAAAATTCTAAATTTTGGAATGTTATAATAAATAGATAGATTTGATTGCTTGATTGATGTGTTGTGTGAAATAGAGTGAAATTCGAAACTTTTGAAAGTTAAATGAGAGGGAATAAAATGACTTTCCCAAGACTTTCACTTTGCATTTTGATCTCCGGGAATTCTAATTCTTTTCAACACAAAACCCTAGAGTGAAGATAATATGACTTCTTCCATTTATTTTAAATGATAAAGGGCTTTGAAAGGATTTTGAATTTCATTCTCGAAATATTTCAAATTCAGAAACTTTATGCAACTCATTATTTTTCCCGAGAGAAGATAAAATGACTTCTTCAAATCATTTTCAAAAATTGAGTTATTGGGTTTTATTCAAATTATTTTTCTCCAAAAACAAAATATATGGAAAATAGGCTAACATGATTCCCTACACTAGAAAATTGGAGAGAAATAAATTTGAAATGTTTTTTTGGTATTTTAAAAATGATTTTTATTGGATTTTATTGCAACAGTAGGACATTTTGACTTATTAGAATTTGTGGGCATTTTATTTGACAGTAGGAAAATGTCCATCTTGTAGAATTTCTTTTTCTGGAAATTATGATATATTATATGCCTATATAATATTTTTATTTATTTGGATTTTATTATTTTTGTTTGTTTGGAATATTATTTAAAAAAAAGTTTCTCTCCTGGACCGAACTGGGCCGGCCCCGCAAAGCGCCAGGACAAGGCCCGGCCAGCCCGTCACTGCGCCCCGCTCGCCACTGAGCTCGGGACGGAGTCCCGATCCCGCACGACGCCGCCGGCCGACCTCAGCTTCCGTGCCGCACCCGGCCACTTCCCCTTTGCCCCTCCTCCAAGTTGGTCGCCGCCCCCCACCCGCCTATAAAGGCCGAAGCCGTCACCCGCTACCCTCGTCCTTCGCATCGCGCCGCCGCCGCCGCACTTTGCGCCGCCGCTGCTGGCTGCTGCTGCCTCGCCCCGCGCTACTCCTTCCCTCGCCCCTCGCGCCGCGCCCCGCCTCCATTTTCGCCCAACGTCGCCGCCACCGCAGCCAGGCCTCGCCGGAGCTCGCCACCGGTGAGATCCGATCCGTCCGCGCCGGTTTTTCTCCGCCAAACCGCCAGTTTTCGTCAGAAAACCGCCTAGGTAAACACCCCGGTTCTCTGTTTCTTCGGTTTTCATCTTTTAGATCGGTTTTTATTAGCTAGAGCTATTCTGTGAACATTCTTTGTTTAGGTTCTGTTAGCGAGCGTTCACCCGGTAGTCTCTTTCTTTTTCTTTTCTTTTAGTTTCGGCCAGGGACCCGTCTGTAATTATTTCTTTTATAGATTAGCCCCTAAACTTCAAACAGCCGTAACTTTTTGCTCGTTGGTCCAAATCCAACGAAACCAACGCCCATGTCTTCGTTACGATCCCCTCCTTCCAGTAAAACAACTTAAACATGTTTTTGAAAGTTTTAAAATTTGAATTCAACTAGAGTTGAATTCGAACTTCGTTTGATCATAACTTGAGTTTTATAACTCCGTTTGAGTTGATTCTTTTTGCAAATCGAAGCTCTTGACCTAAACTTTCTGATAAGACCAAATTCACATAATTTTTGTACGGTTGGAAATTATTTTATGTTCAAGAGTCATTCGTTGTTTTCATAGTTTTTCGAAGTGTTTTATCCGCTCTGTCTGATCTTCTGAGTGATTGCTTATGTGTGGTTGCCATTGCTTGCTTACGATAGATTGATCAGAGTGTGACGAATAGATCTATCACGAGTTCTGAGTGCGAATCTTCTACATCGTCAGTACAAGGCAAGTAACACTTTGATCATACCCTTTGATTACCCAGTTTTTATGCATTAGATCAAACCCTCACACATTGCATGAGTAGGATCTCTTAATTTGTGGGACTGGAAGTAGATTGAGGTAGAACCTATTACCTGCATTATTTTCAAACCATTGGGAGTTACTTCTACGTTATGCTTAGGTTGCTATGCTATGCTCGTAGACGTGGTTTGGGTTTGAGTGAAATCCATGACAAATGTGAGTTGTTAATTAAGGATTCAACTTAAGGTGGCTACTTGAATACACATCTAGGTGGATTGGTTGCAGGGCACCTGGGGAATCCAGTGTTGTCCTAGGAAATCCCGGGGTTCCGTGTGATTTTTCCTATGGAATGCCACCCAGGCTCAAAGGGATCATAAAACTATTCATGCTAGAAACTTCCGTGTGCAGCCACAATGCCATTATGGGCTCTGGCATAGTTGAGTAAGCTGTGGGAAACCTTTCCATGATGGGCTAGCAGATGTAGAGAGATTGTAGGTGTACCAGCCTATCTATCTGGTTAAGGGGACCTCTTCGGAAAGACTGTGTCTCGGTCATCCGTTTCTCAAACACCATGCAATGCGAGAAACCAAACGGAGGCGATCGAGTCTTGTGGGAAAAGTGCACAAACCTCTGCAGAGTGTACAAACTGATCATGATTAGCCGTGTCCCCGGTTATGGACATCTTGAGTATCTGGTACTTGAATTATTGGTTGATCTCATCCCTCTATAATTTAACTTGTTGGGTTAATGATAACTTCTAATTGGGTTTGAGTTGGAGGTACCTTCTCAATGATGTTTCAACCACCATGATAGTTAAAATAAAATGTATTCCTTTGTTGTAGGGAAAAATTGGCTTTACGCCAAAACTTTAACCTTACAGCCTCCACCAGCCAAATATGCATGTAGTTGTAGGACTTGTTCATTATCATTATAGTGTGAAATTGCCAGTACATTCAATGTACTGACCTACATGGCTGCAACGTCCCATGTTGCGGGAATTATTCTATGAGTAAGTGTTACGTTAGGGTTGCGCTGTCTACACTCAACTTTGTCGTTGGTGTTGATGGGAATCCACAACCTTTGTTGCTTCCGCTATGATCGATTGAGGTAATAGTATTTATGTTACTTAATACATGTGATTTACCTCTGTTATAAATCCTCAAGCATTGTGTGTGTCAGCATATCGATCCAGGGATGACACTTAAGCACAGAGACTTGATCCATTCGGGTCGGGTCGCTAATAGATGGTATTAGAGCACATGTTGACTGTAGGACGTGACCATAGAAACTGGCAAGCCCATAGGAAAGGATTGCTCTAAAACTTTCTTGTCAAAAAGATTCTAGACCTCTCCTCTTTTTCGAGCTTTGTCAAATCTTCCCTTTTTCCCAAATAGTTAGCCAATACCCTCGCCCTTGACCACTTCGGAGTAAAGAGGAATTTACCATGCATTGGAAGTGTTGAAGCTACAACAATGGATACTCCGAAGATTTGAAGAGTTGACGACTTTGAGGAGATGTTGACCTTTAGAAGACCAAACCCCTGCTATGTGCTTACGTTAGATGCGACGTTTGTGAGCCGTCATTTGTTTGATGTTTTTCGGTGGCCACAAAACAAAACCCGTCTTTTTCAAAACCATTGTTTCTATGGAGTGTACCTCTCTATCTCTTCTGAATCTCATCCCAAAACCCTTGGACCCAATAGAGGATGACTGAAGATAGCCTTGAAGTCTCTGGACCAATGACCCATCCATAGGCAGAACTATGGATACAAAACATGGAGGATCACTTTAGGAAAAATTTGGTTGCAAGGAAGTATGAGGTTCAATACGCTCTTCAGTACTTTACGGAAAGTGTTGCAACATGGTGGAAGATGCATCAAGCCATACAAGGATGTAGTGGAGCAGCAAGTTGGGAGGAATTCAAGGAAACGCTGTTGAAATCTCGTCTCATCCGAGAGCGTGGTGACAACCCGAAGAAGAAACCTTGTGCATGCAGGATTTGTGGAGAAATAGGACACACCCAAAAGGAGCACACGGATGAATGCCCTAATTGTGAAGGAAATCACCTAGCTGAAGAATGCCCAACTAGGCAGATTACATGTTTCTTGTGTGAAGGGACTACCCACTACCGTGCATAGTGCCACATTTACCCCATGGTACAACGAACTGTCCAGTAGAAGAAATAAGTAATGAAAGAAATCCTCGAGGAAACCTTAAGGGGATCCACGATGGAGGAAGATATTGACGACCCTGATGGAGAAGGACTAGACAGATATTACACACGTGATTGCTACTCATGTGGAGAAGAAGGACATTTTTCACAGCATTGTACAAAGGAAAGCCATGAGTATCTTGGAGACTTCCCGACAGAAGAGGTGGAGTTTGATCCACGAAAGATAGAAGAATTGATAGGAACAAGGAAGTCGAGGAAGAGAAAGAGCATGTGTCCCCAGAAGAACCCAATTTCTGCGAAAAAGGACCTGAGCCACATCACATGTTATCGGTGCAAGGATTTAGGTCATTATGCTAGCAACTGCCCAACCAGGAAGCGGAGAATCGAGTGAACCAGGATAGTCGCCATGAAGTCCTTGGATTTGTCTGATGACATTAGTTTACGCTGCAAAGAAGTAGGGCATCTTACCAGAGAAGGTTCAGACCAGAGGAAAAGATTGAGAAGAGTAGTTGAGATCTGGATATTAGATTGAAGCATGTAGCTAAATGTGGAACACCCTTTTTGCAATGTTGAGTTGAGTTATGGAAATGACATTGTAATAGCTCGTGAAGCAATGGAAGTTAGTATTTTTGAAATCTAAGAAGGAAATGTTATGAGTTGTTGGATGATTGTGAGTGCTCTCACCCAGACCAAGACCTAGAACCCATGGACCAGTTGACCCCAAACCCTTCTCGGACAAACGACCCCATTTTACCAAAGGATGTCCGTATGTGTCCTGAGAACCCCTTCTGTCTTATGCCTACAGATGACAACCCTTTACGAGTCTTTTCTCAAAGGCCCGGAAACCATCATGACCCTGACTAGTAATCAGGATTATCCCAAGATCCTGAAGGACATGATGAAGCATATTCACCTAGAAGGAGATGCAGTTTACAAGGGTTATCCCTTCATGGAGAATGGAGTTGAACTTTGGTACGTGGAGGTACACCTCCAACGTGTGAAAGAAGTTTGCCCAAAGACTATGGTTTAATACTTTTTCATCTCCCGAGTACCGCGAACAGCATCCTTCGATTCTGTTTGTGAAGCTGCTATGGAGGCCATACGTCAGATTCGGGAAATACTCGAAGCAAGACTTCGTTATACCCAGGAATGCCTGAGTAAGGTGCAGGCAGATATGATGAAGATAAAGCACATGGTCAATAGGATGAAGTAAGAGATTGATGATTTCAAGGATTACATTGCACAAATCTAGTGGGACTGAAGCATCCTTCGCTAGGACAAGTGAATAAAGGTGGAAGGAATGTTGACCATACCCGACTATGTGGATAGTAGCATTTGTAGTGAAGCACCTTTGAACTTGAAGTGTTGAATACTGGTTCAGGATGTAGTAAGAGATTTGATATGAGGAGAATATGGATTACGGATGAACCAGTGCATTTTGTTTAGTGGTACCTCACTATGTGAACCCTGGACCCATAGGAAGGAAACCGATGCCCAAATAGTGGAGTTTGCACAAATAAGTTGTAGTTTATTTATGAAGCTTACCCCAAGGTATGAAGGAAGTAAGTACAAATTGGATTAAAAGAGGGGGTAATGCTGGAGTATGGAGCAATAGTAACTCCAAGGATGAGTTAAGGATATACAAGTTTTGAAGTGGACCCACAAGCCGAGGACCTAAAGGAGGCTACGTAATTATAAGGGAACCACGAGACTTGTCAGAAGTAATATGTTTCTGCTGTAGTGAAGCAGTGCACTTTGCTAGTGATTGTCCCAAGAAGAAGGAGAATTGTGCTAAGTATTGGAGTTGAAGCATGCAATGGAAGTGCAGTAGATCGTAGTAAGTTGAGAATCAATACAGTTGGCATCATGGTATTGATTTTGGATATTATAAGTGGGTACTATAAAAGGTGATGAGTGAAGACATGATACATGGATCAAGATTTTGAGGAAACTAGTGTTATTCATTTTAAGTGTGGTAGAACCCAACACCGTTACCCGAATACACTAGCTAGTGGTTGGTTACGTCAGACTTGGAATGGACTGCCCAAAGATGAGTCTGAGTAATTACATCGTAGTTTTACCCACAGAGAAGTAAGGTATAATTGGATGGATTTAAGAAAGCCAAGGAAGTTGGATGTTGGAAGAATGATCAGTTGCAACCCGAGGATGAGACCAAGTGTTACTAGTGGTGAGATGAGCCATAACCCACAGCCCCAGGACCTGTCAAAGAAGCAAGCACACTCTTGCTAAAGGAAAACCCTTGGTAGAAGTTACGACCTTGCCAATAGATGATCTTATAGGTGGTTACGTTAAACCCGAGGGTTGTGAAGAAACGATAGATGGGTGTTTGCTTTGCAGAATCAATGGATATATCCGAACTCAGTTCGTTGACAAGATGAAATTCTGCAATGCTTGTGAGGATGACCGAGTATTAGAATGCGAGATTCACTAAACCATATACAACGTAATGATTTGGGTGCGGGATGGATTGATCACCATACTGACTTACTCTTATTATTCGGCTTTGATATACAGGATGGTAAATCTGAGTGACTTACCTATAGTAGAGAGACGGCGATGTCAAAACCTTATTTAAACCTTAGATTGGTAAAGAAATTTTCCCTTGTACACGGCATGCCGTTGCCAAGCGTAGGATATACGGTGAGGATGAAGCCCAGACCTGTTTTCTGCAGGGACCCGATTAATTTGGTTGATGACCACCATGAGATATCGATATTTGTTTAGTATTGGCGCCAGACCAGTTAGTTTAGAAGAACCAATCTCAGAAGAACCTTACCAAGATGAAAGGACACAAGGATTGAGGACAAGTCATGCCACTACCGGAAGAGCCCATAGAAGGAGTTAACCCAAAGATCAGAGAAGATCGACATTGTCAATAATAAAGATGGAGTACTTGAGTTTTGAACGAACCGTGACCGTGCTTCTGAGTGTGGTAGCACCCTAGGCCACACCAATCAATGGATTGACTAGAAGACCACCAAACCCTAACCTATTTCTTGCTAGCCTCTCCGAATCTCGAGGACGAGATTCATTTGAAGTGTGGTAGGTTTGTAACATCCCAAAATTCTAAATTTTGGAATGTTATAATAAATAGATAGATTTGATTGCTTGATTGATGTGCTGTGTGAAATTGAGTGAAATTCGAAACTTTTGAAAGTTAAATGAGAGGGAATAAAATGACATTCCCAAAACTTTCACTTTGCATTTTGATCTCCGGGAATTCTAATTATTTTCAACACAAAACCCTAGATTGAAGATAATATGACTCCTTCCATTTATTTTAAATGATAAAGGGCTTTGAAAGGATTTTGAAATTCATTCTCGAAATATTTCAAATTCAGAAACTTTATGCAACTCAATGATTTTATTTCAAATTCAGAAACTTTATGCAACTCAATGATTTTCCCGAGAGAAGATAAAATGACTTCTTCAAATCATAGGAAATATGAGTTGGAATTTTTCTGAAATTTTCTGCATCTCATTTTCAAAAATTGAGTTATTGGGTTTTATTCAAATTATTTTTCTCCAAAACCAAAATATATGGAAAATAGGGTAACATGATTCCCTACACTAGAAAATTGGAGAGAAATAAATTTGAAATGTTTTTTTTTGGTATTTTAAAAATGATTTTTATTGGATTTTATTGCAACAGTAGGACCTTTTGATTTATTAGAATTTGTGGGCATTTTATTTGACAGTAGGAAAATGTCCATCTTGTAGGATTTCTTTTTCTGAAAATTTTGATATATTATATGCATATATAATATTTTTATTTATTTGGATTTTGTTAATTTTTGTTTGTTTGGAATATTATTTTAAAAAAAGTTTCTCTCCTGGACCGAACTGGGCCGGCCCAGCAAAGCGCCAGGCCACGGCCCAGCCGGCCCGTCACTGCGCCCCGCTCGCCACTGAGCTCGGGATGGAGTCCCGATCCCGCATGACGCCGCCGGCTGACCAAGGCTTCCGTGCCGCACCCGGCCACCTCCCCTTTGCCCCTCCTCCAAGTCGGTCGCCGCCCCCCCTCCCGCCTATAAAGGCCGAAGCCGCCGCCCGCTGCCGTCGTCCTTCGCATCGCGCCGCCGCCGCCGCTGTAGACCGCGGCGCCGCACTTTTCGCCGCCGCCGCTGTAGACCGCCGCCGCCGCTGCTGGCTGCTGCTGCCTCGCCCCGCGCTACTCCTTCCCTCGCCCCTTGCGCCGCGCCCCGCCTCTGTTTTCGCCCAGCGTCGCCGCCACCACAGCCAGGCCTCGCCGGAGGTCGCTGCCGGCGAGATCCGATCCGTCCGCGCCGGTTTTTCTTCGCATAACCGCCGGTTTTCGTCAGAAAACCACCTAGGTAAAAAACCCGGTTCTCTGTTTCTTCAGTTTTCTTCTTTTAGATCGGTTTCTATTAGCTAGAGCTATTCTGTGAACATTCTTTGTTTTGGTTCTGTTAGCGAGCATTCGCCCGGTAGTCTTTTTTTTCTTTTCTTTTAGTTTAGGCCAGGGACCCGTCTATAATTATTTCTTTTATAGATTAGCCCCTAAACTTCAAACAGCTGTAACTTTTTGCTCGTTGGTCCAAATCCAACGAAACCAATGCCCACGTCTTCGTTACGATCCCCTCCTTCCAGTAAAACAACTTAAACATGTTTTTGAAAGTTTTAAAATTTGAATTCAACTAGATTTGAATTCGAACTTCGTTTGATCATAACTTGAGTTTTATAACTCCGTTTGAGTTGATTCTTTTTGCAAATCGAAGCTCTTGACCTAAACTTTCTGATAAGACCAAATTCATATAATTTTTGTACGGTTGGAAATTATTTTATGTTCAAGAGTCATTCGTTGTTTTCATAGTTTTTGAAGTGTTTTATCTGCTCTGTCCGATCTTCTGAGTGATTGCTTATGTGTGGTTGCCATTGCTTGCTTACGATAGATTGATCGGAGTGTGACGAATAGATCTATCACGAGTTCTGAGTGCGAATCTTCTACATCGTCAGTACAAGGCAAGTAACACTTTGATCATACCCTTTGATTACCCAGTTTTTATGCATTAGATCAAACCCTCACACATTGCATGAGTAGGATCTCTTAATTTGTGGGACTCGGAAGTAGATTGAGGTAGAAACTATTACCTGCATTATTTTCAAACCCTTGGGAGTTACTTCTACGTTATGCTTAGGTTGCTATGCTATGCTCGTAGACGTGGTTTGGGTTTGAGTGAAATCCATGACAAATGTGAGTTGTTAATTAAGGATTCAACTTAAGGTGGCTACTTGAATACACATCTGGGTGGATTGGTTGCAGGGCACCTGGGGAATCCAGTGTTGTCCTAGGAAATCCCGGGGTTCCGTGTGATTTTTCCTATGGAATGCCACCCAGGCTCAAAGGGAACATAAAACTATTCATGCTAGAAACTTCCGTGTGCAGCCACAATGCCATTATGGGCTCTGGCATAGTTGAGTAAGATGTGGGAAACCTTTCCATGATGGGCTAGCAGATGTAGAGGGATTGTAGGTGTACCAGCCTATCTATCTGGTTAAGGGGACCTCTTCGGAAAGATTGTGTCTCGGTCATCCGTTTCTCAAACACCATGAAATGCGAGAAACCAAACGGAGGCGATCGAGTCTTGTGGGAAAAGTGCACAAACCTCTGCAGAGTGTACAAACTGATCATGATTAGCCGTGTCCCCGGTTATGGACATCTTGAGTATCTGGTACTTGAATTATTGGTTGATCTCATCACTCTATAATTTAACTTGTTGGGTTAATGATAACTTCTAATTGGCATTGAGTTGGAGGTACCTTCTCAATGATGTTTCGACCACCATGATAGTTAAAATAAAATTTATTCCTTTGTTGTAGGGAAAAATTGGCTTTACGCAAAAACTTTAACCTTACTGCCTCCACCAGCCAAATATGCATGTTGTTGTAGGACTTGTTCATTATCATTACAGTGTGAAATTGCCAGTACATTCAATGTACTGACCTACATGGCTGCAACGTCTCATGTTGCGGGAATTATTCTATGAGTAAGTGTTACGTTAGGGTTGCGCTGTCTACACTCAACTTTGCCGTTGGTGTTGATGGGAATCCACAACCTTTGGTGCTTCCGCTATGATCGATTGAGGTAATAGTATTTACGTTACTTAATACATGTGATTTACCTGTGTTATAAATCCTCGAATACTGTGTGTGTCAGCATACCGATCCAGGGATGACACTTAAGCACAGAGACTTGATCCATTCGGGTCGGGTCGCTAATAGATGGTATCAGAGCACATGTTCACTGTAGGACGTGACCCTAGAAACTGGCAAGCCCATAGGAAAGGATTCCTCTAAAACTTTCTTGTCAAAAAGATTCTATACCTCTCCTGTTTTCCGAGCTTTGTCAAATCTTCCCTTTTTCCCAAATAGTTAGCCAATACCCTCGCCCTTGACCACTTCGGAGTAAAGAGGAATTTACCATGCATTGGAAGTGTTGAAGCTACAACAATGGATACTCCGAAGATTTGAAGAGTTGACGACTTTGAGGAGATGTTGACCTTTAGAAGACCAAACCCCTGCTATGTGCTTACGTTAAATGCGACGTTTGTGAGCCGTCATTTGTTTGATGTTTTTCGGTGGCCACAAAACAAAACCCGTCTTTTTCAAAACCATTGTTTCTATGGAGTGTACCTCTCTATCTCTTCTGAATCTCATCCCAAAACCCTTGGACCCAATAGAGGATGACTAAAGATAGCCTTGAAGTCTCTGGACCAATGACCCATCCAGAGGGAGAACTATGGATACAAAACATGGAGGATCACTTTAGGAAAATTTTGGTTGCAAGGAAGTATGAGGTTCAATCAGCTCTTCAGTACTTTACAGAAAGTGTTGCAACATGGTGGAAGATGCATCAAGCCATACAAGGATGTAGTGGAGCAGGAAGTTGGGAGGAATTCAAGGAAATGCTGTTGAAATCTCGTCTCATCCGAGAGCGTGGTGACAACCCGAAAAAGAAACCTTGTGCCTGCAGGATTTGTGGAGAAATAGGACACACCCAAAAGGAGCACACGGATGAATGCCCTAATTATGAAGGAAATCACCTAGCTGAAGAATGCCCAACTAGGCAGATTACATGTTTCTTGTGTGAAGGGACTACCCACTACCGTGCATAGTGCCACATTTACCCCATGGTACAACGAACTGTCCAGTAGAAGAAATAAGTAATGAAAGAAATCCTCGAGGAAACCTTAAGGGGATCCGCGATGGAGGAAGATATTGACGACCCTGATGGAGAAGGACTAGACAGATATTACACACGTGATTGCTACTCATGTGGAGAAGAAGGAAATTTTTCATAGCATTGCACAAAGGAAAGCCATGAGTATCTGGGAGACTTCCCGACAGAAGAGGTGGAGGTTTAACCACGAAAGATAGAAGAATTGATAGGAACAAGGAAGTCGAGGAAGAGAAAGAGCATGTGTCCCCAATGATGTTTCAACCACCATGATAGTTAAAATAAAATTTATTCCTTTGTTGTAGGGAAAAATTGGCTTTACGCAAAAACTTTAACCTTACAGCCTCCACCAGCCAAATATGCATGTAGTTGTAGGACTTGTTCATTATCATTACAGTGTGAAATTGCCAGTACATTCAATGTACTGACCTACATGGCTGCAACGTCTCATGTTGCAGGAATTATTCTACGAGTAAGTGTTACGTTAGGGTTGCGCTGTCTACACTCAACTTTGCCGTTGGTGTTGATGGGAATCCACAACCTTTGTTTCTTCCGCTATGATCGATTGAGGTAATAGTATTTACGTTACTTAATACATGTGATTTACCTGTGTTATAAATCCTCGAGTACTGTGTGTGTCAGCATACCGATGCAGGGATGACACTTAAGCACAGAGACTTGATCCATTCGGGTCGGGTCGCTACACACTCGCTCTCTCACTCCCATAATCACCCCCTACACCACTCACCCCTCTCGAGACGAGCCCGCGCTCGAGATCGAGCTCGAGCTCCGCCGCCTCGGGTCACCGTCGACCTCAGGGTACAAGCCCTCTCTGCCGCTCCTCTTCCTCGATCTGGAACCGCCGCGGCTCACTGATCATTTCCCCCGCTTCTTTTGCAGCCGGAAACGGCCGGAACCATCGACGCCCAAAGCTACTCCGCCGCGTGACCTCGTTGCCGGCGAACCAGGCCACCCCGGCGACCGCAACCACCTCCACCCGAACGACGACTAGACGCTGAGTCTAGCCGTACCCTCGCCCGACCTCGCCGTGCCCTGCATCAATGCCGGTGAGCTCGCCGACCCTCTATCACAGGGTTAGGGATGACTCGTCGGGCCTGCCTGTCAGCCTCTCCTCTCCATCGCCCCTCTCTCTCTCGTTGACGCGTGGGCCCCGCCCGTCAGGTTTAAAACCTGGCGCGCGCGCGTGCACCAGTGCGCTGGGCCGCCTCTCTGGCTGGGCCTGCTGCGCTGCGGCTATTCTGGCCTAGCAGGCACAGAGCCCTTTTCCTTTTTCTTTTTCTATCAATCTTGCAAAAATTCCTCTGGACTTAATATTAATCCAAATGAAATAATTCCAACTTCTAAAATCTTGTAATATTCCAACCTATTTAATGGTATAACTTTCAAACATATTCACGAACCTTTTCTGTACTGTTCAAATTTAAATTTAAATTTGAACACTAAAACCTCTGTTCAAAAATCCATCTACCCCATTCTGTCACTCCAAATCCAAAACTAAGAATTTTTGCCCTCTTAGTTTTCCTTCTAGTATTTTATAAAAATAAGTTGACATTTTTCTGAGCACTTTGATTTTTTTGTTTTTATTATTGTCTTATTTTTCCCGTTATTTTATTGCGACGATTAGGTACCGTGTTTGACGAAGTTGCTGAAGAAGAAGAAGGAGAAGGATTTGAAGACTGTGAAGACCAAGCCAATCCAGGCAAGCAGCCCTTTGACCATGATACCCCTCTTGTTCATCGATACCCTTGTCCGATTGAATGATGATGAAATATGACGGTGGTAAACTTGTTGGGAACCACCACATGGTGCATACCCCTACTCATAATCTTTACCATGTGCATAGATGCAATGTCAAAAGATTAGTTGTTGATACATGATGTTGCATATGTACCATGAACCCTTCGTGGTTGCATCCTTTCGAAAACCCCATCGGGTGCCCCTAATGCCCGAGGGTGATGTTGAGTTAAGGCCGCCACTTGAGGAAGAAGTGGTGTACCAAAGAGAGTTCTCGTGTGTGGGTAACATAATGGATTAGATTTATGTGTGATTACCGTCCCAACCAAACATGTGCAACCAATCACTACTAGGAAAAGGGCTACTAATGGCGCACCGGTTTTGCCCATTAATGGCGCACTACTGGTGCGCCATTAGTAGCACGCCATTAGTATTATTTACTAATGGCGCACCTCTGGTGCGCCATTAGTATAGTGCACGGTGCGCCATTAGTATGCCTCGCAGGGGGCATCTATACCCAGGTGCTTTGGCATACTAATGGCGCACTACATAGCAGTGCGCCATTAGTAAATTTTTTTCAAATTTTTTTTTACAATTTTTTTTTCAAATTTGTTTTTTCATAAAAAAAATTCAAATTTTTTTTCTTAATCTCAGGTCATTATGGCTTAATATGTGGTCAATTTGCTTAATCTCAAGTCAAATCGCACTCTGTGGTCAAACTTTCCATAAGGTCACCCATCCTCACACTACTCCAGCCCGAGCACGCTTAACTTCGTAGTTCTATACAACCCAGCACCAGCTCACTTCACACGCACTTGTTGATATATCTATCATATCAATCCTATTAACCCTTCTTGATGTCTAGGAGTTTGTTAATGTTCATAAGTATGATGAAATTTTGAAAATATATTTCAAACTTCCCGGTCATATTACGTATCATATTTTTGAAAAAAAATTATAAATTTTTTGTTTCGAATTTTTTTTTCTGTTACTAGTGGCGCACCTAGCAAACGGTGCGCCACTAGTAAGTTTGAATTTTTTTGAATTTTTTTGCTTGTAGATCTTAAAAGCCCCATAACTTTTTTTCTGTTAACTTCGGATGTAACTTTTCGAGTAGATGATTTTTCATATAAAAAACTTTTTAATCCGAGTTCGTATGCAAAAGTTATACCGTTTTACTAAATTCCAGAGATATTTTGCAAATAAAGTCAAAATTCATATTTGTAAATTTTCCCAACAAGTAGACCACATATCACATGGGAAACTTATTTTCTTTTATTTTTTTAACATTTACATCATTTTCTTTTATTTATTTTTGAACTGGAAAAGGCGG
>LR738709.1:263984006-264105766 GCA_902687465.1 Secale cereale | reverse complement strand
TGCAGTAATGGCCAAGTTACTAATGGCGCACCGTGGTAGTGGTGCGCCATTAGTAGTTCAACTACTAATGGCGCACCACTCCCACGGTGCGCCATTAGTATTTTTTGAAAATAAAAAAAAATAAAAAAAATATGAAAAAATAATACTAATGGCGCACCGTGGGAGTGGTGCGCCATTAGTAACTTGAACTACTAATGGCGCACCACTCCCACGGTGCGCCATTAGTATTTTTGAAAATAAAATAAAAACAAAATTTGAAAAAAAAATTACTAATGGCGCACCGTGGATGTGGTGCGCCATTAGTAGTTTTGAGAAAAATATGAAAAAAAAAATCTGTTACTAATGGCGCACCACGTCAAAGGTGCGCCATTAGTATTTGGATACTAATGGCGCACCGCATGTCTGGTGCGCCATTAGTGTCAGTTCCATCTATAGCCCTTTTCCTAGTAGTGAATCTACCCCTTATGGGCCGGGGCATTATTGATTACTTAGGCTGATACTAGCATGGTGCCCACATTACTAGTGACGGGGGAGACTTGAGGTCACTTCCGAGACGGGGTCGTGCTTGGATAGGCGGCCATGACTGTTTTTACAGGGCACCGGACACACCGTTGGTTCCTTCGTGTTTGCGTGACAATGTGAAAGGGCAAAGTCCCACGATCTTTTATTTGTACATGAGGGTTGTGCACCAATGAGTGGACCCTATGTTAGTGTCGTCTAGGGAAAAATAATGACCGGGTGCTTCCCCCGGGTACTTGAGGTACTGCGGGATCGTGGATGACACGAAAGCTTCCCGAATCTTGTGGGTAAAGTGCGCAACCTCTGCAGAGTGTAAAACTATTCGAATAGCCGTGTCCACGGTCATGGACAGTTGGGAGGTGCTACTTAAACTATGTCCAGAATTTTACAATCTTGGTGAAAGTGTGTGTGTATTGAGTAAAGGTGGTGACTTGACTCGTTGAAAGAACCAGAAATGAATTGAACTATGTTTATGTTGATATCTGTAACCTGTCCTCGAGGTTACCCAAGTACATTGATGCATGTCTCACAAATGGTAGAATATCTTATCTAGCTTGTAGCTAGGTTGCTTATTGTTGTACAACTTGCATTGTTACCTTGAACCAAATCATGGGTTGCTTGCGAGTACATTCAAAGTACTCATTGACTTGCCACTTATTATTTAATTGGCCAGGCATGGAGGAGCGGGAATTTGAAGAAGAATTCTATGGAGACGAACATGCGAACTAGGACGCTTTCCCAGTCAGAATGCCTGTAGGGTTAAGGCAGATGGCATGGGTTCTACTTATCTACGAAGACTTCCGCTATTCGAGTTTTTTTGCTATTCAGCCCATGAGGCATTATCTATGTAAGACTTGGCCATAATGGTCATAATTTGTGTAAGATGGCATGTATGGATTTAAGACTCTTGTTATTCAGCTTCTTTGTGTTCAGTGAGCATTGATCTCTGGAATCATTGTACACGTGCATTCGGTGATCTCGACTCTTAAGTCGGGGTCCCCACAGGATGGTTTCTGAAACTTCCATGATCTTGTAAAAGAACGAAACCATTTCTATAAGTCATGAAGATGTGGACCAAAAGACTAAGAAACTGCACATTCTATTGATTGACTGAAAAACTAAAGTTAAGCAACTTGCTTGAATGATCGCATTGGCTATGTGACGTGTGATCTTCGGGGTGCCGAATAGGGGATCACTTGCCAACCATTAGTTAGGACCAGTGAAAATCCACGCTTAGTGAAGGCGAATTTCAATTTGGAGATCTAACAATTCCTTATGTTGTGTATCCTCGATTGTGCAACCTCAGATGCTTCAATTGTAGATTTGAGTATTGAGCGAAAGGTTACACCACCTATAGGTTATGTATTACAGGAAAATCCTACTCCACTAGTACCAATAGCCGGCATAGGGGAAAAAGCACAACACCTAGGAATAGGAATCAATAACACAAAAACTTTCTAAGAAATTACCCAGCAAGAAAACGTATGCGCATAGGCGCAAGGGATTTCGCTCCCGTGCGCTCATCACTTGCTTGTTCTGTTGGACTAGCACTCTTTCCCTCTCTTTCAAGTAGATTTCTCAGCTCCATGAGTCAAACGAAATAAGGCGAAAGGGCCACTACTTCTTCATTCATGGCATATTGATTTGATTGATCCCCCTTTCATATTCATTGGACATGAGGTGAGGTTGGAACAAGAGTTTTCATAAAAAGAATGGTTATTTTATGCAATTATGAATGGGCAGGCCTCTTATGGATTCCTCCAACTCTATGAATGAAGAGGGGAGTATGAGGAAGGCCAGTTTTCTTTCTATATGAAGATGAAAAAAGGACCAGTGTCAAACATTTCTTACTTTTGTTGAGTATGACTGAATGAGGAAGAGATCCTTATGTGGTATCACTTTACCACCATCTGAAATGCGCGAAACTCCAATTGGTGGAAGCTAGTCCATGAAGATTATCCCTTCTCTTACATGAAACTCCCCTCTTTTAGTAAGCATCAAGTATCTCAACAAATGAACATTTCTCTAAGCTTATCATGTAGCTTATACGTTGTTTGAAAGCTGCTCCAAGGATCCAACGAATAGCTAAGGTTTGTTGATGATCCCTAGCTACAATTCCAGGAACATCACAAATAGTACGTGCGACTCCTACTTTGACCACTTCGCATATTGGCATTATATTATCTATGGCATCAACCATAAGTTTTATTACATAGCGTTCAATTCAAGCTAAGAAGTGAAAAGTTTTATAAACAATAGCATGAACTCTCGTTCTTTTACCATCGACCATGCGAAAGTTTACCAATTTGTTGATCAATTATTTTTTCTCACCATCAAAATCACCCATATAGATGAGAATTTCCAAGCAATTGGAAGCTGCTTTCGATGACGAGGTCGATAAACTGATATTACGTGATCGACTGTTCATATTTTTCAGCATAGGTCATAGCATGAACTCCTTGCCCTTCGTCTTGAAGCTATAGTGATTGGTACACCCGTTGTGGGTTACACCGCGGTCGAATTGCCATGGACATCCAAGAAGAAAGTGCCAAATGAACATAGGAACCACATCACATTCCAAGGTGTCCTCGTAGGCGCAAATCTTGAAGGATACTTGCATAGTGTGCTCAACTCGAATGGTGTCGGGGTCGCTGAGCCATTGGAACTTGTAGGGGCGAGGATGATTCATCTTGTTCAATTGTAGCTTTTTGCATAGCTCTTCACTTGCCAAGTTGTGGAAACTTCCTCCGTCGATGATGACCTTCACGAAGCATCCATTGATGCCCACTTTTGTGTGGAAGATGTGGCAACATTGGTCTTCGTCTTGTTGGTGTTGAAGGGTCAAGACCTTGGAGACAACGAGACTGGGGCTCGGATCATTATCACAAAAGACTTCATTGTCTTCACCTCATTCACTTGACGGTGCATGGCCACGTGCTCAAGCGCTTCCATTTATTCATCGCTCATCGAGTCATCAGTGCCATCGTTGTTGATGATCATGTTGCGCCATGTGTGGCACTCATAGGACTTCTGGCCTCGTCCTTGACATTTGAAGCATTTGATGGAGCTCGTCTTGACGATCTCGTTGGTAGGAGTTGTAGATGATGAAGCTCTCGGCTTGAAGTTGCATGTAGTAGGAGGACGACTTGATGATGTCGAAGTCTTCTTGTAACTTGACTTGTCGTCGTTGCTTGTAGAAGGTGTGGTCAATGTAGGCGGCGCCAAAGTCGTTGGAGGTTGATTGTATGAGTTGTATGTCTTGGAAGGGTACATGGGGTATTTGTAGTCTTCTTACACTTGCTTCTCCGCCTTGGTGGCTTGGTGCACTAGCTCGATGAGTGATGTCTACTACACAACCTTCCTCTTGTAGACGTTGTTGGGCCTCCAAGTGCAGAGGTTTGTAGGATAGTAGCAAATTTCCCTCAAGTGGATGACCTAAGGTTTATCAATCCGTGTGAGGCATAGGATGAAGATGGTCTCTCTCAAGCAACCCTGCAACCAAATAACAAAGAGTCTCTTGTGTCCCCAACAATTGTATAGGTGCACTATGTTGGTGAAGAGATGGTGATACAAGCGCAATATGGATGGTAGATATAGGTTTTTGTAATAAGAAAATATAAAAACAGCAAGGTAGCAAGTGGTAAAAGTGAGCATAAACGGTGTTGCAATGATAGGAAACAAGGCCTAGGGTTCATACTTTCACAAGTGGAAGTTCTCTCAACAATAATAACATAACTGGATCATATAACTATCACTCAACATGCAACAAAGAGTCACTCCAAACTCAGTAATAGCGGAGAACAAACGAAGAGATTATGGTAGGGTACGAAACCACCTCAAAGTTATTCTTTCTGATCGATCTATTCAAGAGTCCATAGTAAAATAACACGAAGCTATTCTTTCCGTTCGATCTATCATAGAGTTCGTACTAGAATAACACCTTAAGATACAAATCAACCAAAACCCTAATGTGACCTAGATACTCCATTGTCACCTCAAGTATCCGTGGGCATGATTATACGATATGCATCACACAATCTCAGATTCATCTATTCAACCAACACAAAGAACTTCAAAGAGTGCCCCAAAGTTTCTACCGGAGAGTCAAGACAAAAACGTGTGCCAACCCCTATGCATAGATTCCCAAGGTCACGGAACCCGCAAGTTGATCACCAAAACATACATCAAGTGAATCAATAGAATACCCTATTGTCATCACGGGTATCCCACGCAAGACATACATCAAGTGTTCTCAAATCCTTAAAGACTCAATCCGATAAGATAACTTCAAAGGGAAAACTCAATCCATTACAAGAGAGTAGAAGGGGAGAAACATCATAAGATCCAACTATAATAGCAAAGCTCGCGATACATCAAGATCGTGCCATCTCAAGAACACGAGAGAGAGAGAGAGAGAGAGAGAGAGAGAGAGAGAGAGATCAAACACATAGCTACAGGTACATACCCTCAACCCCGAGGGTGGACTACGACCTCCTCGTCATGGAGAGCGCTGGGATGATGAAGATAGCCATCGGAGAGGGATCCCCCCTCCGGTAGGGTGCCAGAACGGGTCTAGATTGGTTTTCGGTGGTAGCAGAGGCTTTCGGTGGCGGAACTCCCGATCTAGGTTTGTTTTCGGAGGTTCGGTATTTATAGGAATTTTTGGCGTATGTCTCACATCAGGGGGGTCTTCGGGCTGTCCGTGAGATAGGGGGTGCCACCACTTGGGGTGGGCACGCCCCCCGCCCTCGTGGGAAGCCTGTGGCTCTCCTGGCCCAACTCTTTTACTTTGGGGGCTTCTTTTGGTCCAGAACAAATCATCAAAAATTGGCTCGTCAATTGGATTCCGTTTGGTATTCCTTTTCTGTAAAACTCAAAAACAAAGAAAAAACAGAAACTGGCACTGGGCTCTAGGTTAATAGGTTAGTCCCAAAAATCATATAAAATGTATATAAAAGCCCATAAAACATCCTAGAAGGATAATATAATAGCATGGAACAATAAAAAATTATAGATACGTTGGAGACGTATCAATGAGGTTTGTGTACGGTTGGAAGCCGGCGATCTTCTTGATAGGATGGTTGAGTCCATTCAAGAACCTTCCCATAGTTTGCTTATCATCTTCCTTGACATCGGCTCGGATCATGGCAATCACCATATCACTTTAATATTCTTCAATGGACTTGGTGCCTTGCTTGAGGAGTTGAAGTTTCGTGAATAAGTCTCCATTGTTGAATAAGTCTCCTCATCATAGTTGTGTAGATCCAATATCTTGTCGACCTTCAATGCCCATGCTAGGTAGTCTTCGGGATCGTTGCTTACGATGAACTGGGGCATGGTGAACTTGAGCTTGTTGTAGCATTGTTCGTCATTCTGTTGGGGTCGATTGTGATGGTGTTATTGTCGTGGTGGACGGTCTTGCTCCTCTTGATGCTCATTCTCTTGATTTTCTTGTCATTGAGGGCGTGGCATTCTTGCACGGTTCCTCATTTCCTCTCATGCCTCAAGTTCTGTGGCCTCTTCTTGTCGTACTCGTTGGAGAGCCTCTTCTTATAGAGGTACTTGGCAATTGCATTCTTGCACGTCTTTTGTTCCTTGGCGTAGCGCACGTTGAGCTTCAAGGGATTGTTCCTCACGGTCAAGTTGCGCTTGTAGAAGTGCATCATCATCTTCATGCTCTTCTTTTTGGGGATGTTGTTGAGGTTGGTGACGTGGAGCTTGCTCTTGTTCCGGTTGATCATTAGCTTGACGTTGTAGTCATTCACATTCCCAGAGGCGTCCTTTTAAACCATTGCCATGAGATGGGTTACGTGAAGCTTGATGATCTTCACAGGCTTGACAACGATGCGAACAAGCTCGTGAAAGACTTGCATCCGAAGAATAGTCCAAAGATTGGCGACTTGAGTGACGCCGCTTTGATGATGACGATGTGGTAGAAAAGCGGGCGGTCATCATGTCGCGTAGGTCTTATTTGAGAGATAACATTGACGTGTCGAAGTATTCTCTTGTACTTTGCTCAAATTCTCTCATGTCGGTGGTGAGTAGGTCGATGAGCTCGTTCAAAGCTCTTTGTGCGCTGAATAGATGATTATTGGTAACGTAGTTGTTTGGTTCTTCGTCTTGGGCGAAGAAGAGCGGGTTCGAAGAAGTGCTAGGAATATCCATCATCTCTAAGGAAAATGTGAGTAGAAGAAAAGAGAGAACTAGACCAAATGTACCTTATCCGGTGTTGAAGATGGATCAGTGATCACTCAACAATGTAGCATTAAATAACACAATTGGTACCGGATCTTGTCAATTATCACAGCTACACAAGTAAAGCCTTTGGAGGAGCTTGGTGAGGATGGTGGCTCAAAATTTATGCAATTGTTAGCAAGACTCAATAATGTTGAAAATGATTCATAAATTTGCAAATGGAACAAGTAGACCAATAGCAATAAGTGGCACAAGTAAACACATGCACCGATAGATAAATGGGGTCGAGCAACCAAGGAATGAGCAGAAAATGTGGAATCCTTGGAAAATGCTCTTGTTGCACAATACTAGAGAGACACTAGCACGATTGCTCAATAGGCGGATACGAACTTGTGCACTACCTATAAGAGACAAAATGTAGCGACTTCCTATCCCAAGTATGGTATGTATGTATGATGTTCTGGTGCTTTAGCACAAGATGATCTAAGATGATCGGATTTGACAAAATGTTTATGCGACATGGTATGATGCTATGGCTCTTTCTAACAAGCTTCTTTGTGTTTCTTTTGCTTAAAAGCTTTTTGGCTCTTTCTCTCTTTTGAGCTCTTTCGTTGGTCACTTTTGGTAATGTTTGAACCAGGATAGTAATTGTGTATGCGGAACACACTTGTGGCACACAAGATGATATGTTGATATGGTATGTATGTAATGGAGATGATGATTACTAATGTGCACAAGTAGCTTTGCCCAGCAATACTCAAATGGCTAGTCTTGATAGGAAAGTGACGCAAAATTGGCTATGGGGGTAACAATGCAATGGTAAGGAAGTACACATAGGTGTCGTCGAAGTTACTATCCTTGCTTACGGTTGGTGTCAAGTAGATGAGATGGTCATCGCCAATATCGAGTCGTCACGAAGATGAGCGGTGATGATGTCGTAGCCGTACCATTCCTAGTTAGCCGACACATCCTAGGAAACGAAAAATCACAACTCAAAATCTCAAAGCAAATTGCAAATGGTGGTAGTGGAAGGCGACTATATGCTAGTGTATGTCAACAAGGGTGTGGAAGTTGTTGCGGTATCGGAGTGGGCGGTAGTAGAAGATGAAAGGCTATGGCTGGAATTTTCTGAAAAAATTTAGTTTCGTCAGAGTTGGTCGGACATCCGGTGGGGGTTGGTCATCCGGTGGTTGGACGTCCGGTAGGGGTTGGAAGTCTGGTGGTCGGACGTCCGGTGGGGTTCAGAAGTACGGAGCCTGGCGATTAGGATGTTCTCGAAGAACTCGTGGGGAAAAGAAAAATTGGGGCAAAATTGGATGAACTTTGTGGGTGGAATTGAAGAAAAAGATGGCTAAAAGCTAGATCCACCTGAGGCACATGAAATTTGTGGATCAAATCCAACAAAACTTAATCAAACCAACAAATCATAAAAATATGGTATGGCTATTTTTGTGGGGATTTTTCAAAATTGGGCAAAAACACACAAAATCAAGCTAGAAAACGGGGGTAGGGACTTCAAATTTGTGATCATCCTTGGCTCATGATACCAAGATGATGTAGGGTGGAACCCTAGTGGCCAATCTTTCACGATTTGGGGGGGGTCCCTAAGAACACAAATAACATGAGGGAAATCAGGAGAGGAACACACAAATCAACAAGATCCAATCACACATGTGCTAGATCCAAGAACACACACGAGGTCACAATGATCCATGGACAACAAAGAGGGATACAAGTAACTATTTCATCTCCTAGAAGGAGGTTTTTAATCCATGAAGGATCTTCCAACGAGGGGGTCTAGAATCCACTTGGGGGATCTTCTACTAGGAGGCCTTGATCTCCAAAGGCATAGGGGGGTAAGTGGATGAGCAAAGCTCTATCTGTAAAATGAGCTATCACAATGCTAACCCTAGTAAGAGGGAGGAGGAGAAGTATATATAGTCTAGGGGGGCGAAAGGGTACGTGGGCTTCATCCCAATGCACTATGCGCACACAGTTATCGGACGACCGGAGGCTGACGGGCGTCCGGAGGCTCGTGGGCGTCCGGATGTTCGTAGGTCTCGGACTTCCGGGTAATTTCCTTCTATGATCTGACATTGGATTTCCGAGCAGGCGCAGTCGTCCATAGGGTCTCGGTCATCCGGTCGCTAGAACTTGTCCTCGGCTGGCCCTTCTGGCTGGTGGGGTTTCCAGGCGTCGGTCCTCCATGGTTGTTCGGACGTCCGGAGTACGTCGGTTGTCCGAGAGCTATAGATTTCTGGAAACTCTTTCTCTTGGCCTTCACACTTGTTTCCCTCACCTCTTGTCCACTTGGCGTAGCATCTTCACGTCCCTCATCCAAGTTCATGGTCATACATAGAGTCTCCACTTTAGGTAGTAGCCATGTCTCACATGCATCAAGTGGTAAGTCGGAGAGGAGCAAGTTCACCTCGGTTTCGATAGCATGGGCACGAGATCTTGTCAATGGTCCACTAGGCACTTTGGGAGATGTAGGTAGGTCCGTGGGGATGACCATCGGATGCTCCGCATCACAAAGGCACATCATTAGGATCAACATGAGCACTCTTACTAGCAATAGCATGCACTTTTTTATTAGTAGAAGATCTTACGGTATGCCATTGCGAGTAATTTGCCATAATATTATCTAGGATGATGCGGAGCATCCCAAGGTCATCCCCATGGACCTATCATCGTCTCACCAAGTCCCAAGTGGACCCATGACACGTGCTCGTGCAAGAGATCTCGAAGCCGAGGTGACTTCACTCCTCTCTCAACTCCCTCTCGATTCACATGACACATGGATACTACCCTCATCGGAAACTCTATGCATACTCGGGTACCTCAAGGATGGCCATGGAGAAACTAAGGAGCAAGAGGAATCAAAGAAGGAAGACGAGCACGAAGACGGAGGAGAAATCAGCCAAGTCCTAGACTGGCCGGACGATCCGGACGAGACCCCGGATGATCCGGACAGAGCCTGGATGATCCGGACCCCGGCCGGGACGATCCGGGTAATGCGCCCGTTGACACCTGAAGCTTCTTCACTGAAGCCGGATCATCCGGACCCTAACTCGGGTCATCCAGCCACACCCGGACATCAGGACCAGGTCCCGGACATCCGGACCTCCCGCTGCAGAAACGACCCGGCCGGATCATCCGGCCGCCGCCCCGGATCATCTGGACCCCCGAAGCCCGGATCATCCAGACCAACATCCGGATCATCCGGACCGTGCCTGCATGCATGACTTTGGGACGAGACCCATGTACTCCTTCGCCCCTCCTAGCCTATATATAGTACTCCACATACACTTTCTAGGGTTAGCATTGTGATAGCTCATCTAAACCTATAGCATTGCTCATCCTTAGTGGTTCATCTCCTCGAGAGACCACGGCCTCCACGGAGAAGATCCACAAGGATTCAAGACCTCCTCCGGGAAAAGATCAAGACCTCCTCACGGAGAAGATTATCGCCACTTGTATCGTTCTAAGTTGATCGTGGTTCGTGTAACACTCTTTGTGTTCCTGGATCTAGCATATGTGTAACCTAAACTTGTTGATTTGAGTGTTTTCCTCTTGTTCCTACCGTGTTTCCCTCGTGTTCTGCGTGTTCCTCATGGGATTCAACCCCAATCATGAAAGATCGTCCTAGAATTGGGTTAGCCCCGCATCATTTGGTATCATGAGCCTTGGTTGATCACGAATTTGGAGCCCCACACCTTGTTTTCTAGCTTGATTTTGTTGTTTTTCGTCCAATTTTGGAAATTCCCACAAAAATAGCCATAACACATTTTTTTGTGATTTGTGTGTTTTGATGAGATTTTGTTGATTTTGATCCGTGGATTAGTTGTGTAGCAAGTGGACCTACCTCTCCCCCACCTCCTCCACCCTCAAATCCAACCAAAATCCGCGAAAATTTGATTTTCCACCAATTTTTCTTGTTTTACCTGAGTTCATCCTGAGCAAGTTGACCCACCCGGATCATCCGAATCCCCACCCGGATCATCCGGGTACACCCCAGATCATCCGGCCAACCACCCGAATCATCCGGACAACCCTGACGAAACTGCATTTCTGTAGTTTTTCTCCGCCACCGCATCCACCACTCCACCATAACACCCTACTTCCGCTACACCCTCGACATACCTAAACCTTACGCACATGAATACACATTTGCACTTCCACATATAACCTGCCACTACCACCATTGCTTAACCGCCATCAATACGATTTTGCCTCATTTTGTCTTGGACCATTTGAGTTGTGGTTTATCTGTTTCCTTGTGTGTTTCGGCTATCTCGGAACGGAACGACTTTGACAAGACCACCTCTCAACCCCGACAAGGACAGTAACATCGACGACACCTTGTATCCTACCTTGCATTTGCATTGATAACCCCTCATCGACCACTTTGCATAGCTTTCCCTTCGAGACTAGCCATTCGAGTATTGCCGGGCAACGACACTTGTGCACATTAGAGATCATGGAGCCACAACATATCATAATAGAAGTCATAGTGGTATCTTATCATCATCTCTTGTGTCACAAGGTTACCATAGCATATGCGCAATTGCTATCTCGGTTCGAAAAGCATCACATAAGTACTCTAGCAAAAGAGCTCAAAGACAAAGAGCCAATCAAGCTTTTAAGAAAACGAGAAAGATACGCAAAGAGATTTTAAGCAAGAACCATAGCATCGCATTTCAATATTAAGAATCATATGGTATCACACTTGATCATCTTGGATCATCGCATCGAAACAACAAACATATAGCATACTTGGGATAGAAGTTGTTGCATTTTTGCCTAGTAGGTCATGCACAAGTCTCGTATCCACTTATTGTGCAATCGTGATAGTGTTTCCCTAGTGTTGTGCAACAAGAGCATTTCTCGCTCACCCTTGGTTTGCACAACCCCATTTATCTATTTGCGTGTGTGTTTCCATGTACCTACATAGCTATTGGTCTTCTTGTGACATTTGCTCATTTGCGAATCATTTTCAACGTCATTGAATCTTACTCACAATTTGCATAAAATTTGTGCATCTATCCTCACCAAGCTCCTCCAAAAGCTGTACTTGTGTAGATGTGAGAATCGACAAGACTTGGTACCAATTGTGCTATTTCCGGCTATACTATTGAGTGATCATTGATCCATCTTCAACTTCGTTCAAGGTACATTTGGTATAGTTCTTCCCTTCTCCAACTCACACATTCTTGCATGCAATGATGGATAGGCCAAGTACATCTACGAACCCGCTGTTCGACGATCCTCAAGAGTCGAACAACTACGTCACCAAACTACATCTATTCAATGTTGAACGAGCTCTACATCAAGAGAATGAAGCCATGCAAGAGCGCATTGAGCAAGTTGTCGCCGACGCACGACAATCCTAAGCTCGCACAAGAGAGCAATTCGATATCATCAACACCAGAATGTCAACTCAATTCAACGAGCTATGGACCTTGATTGTCAACCGACACTCTTCACCTACGTGTTCACAAAGACGGAGCCGCTCAAGTCATCATACCGACTACACTTTTGGCTCAAGTACACCTATATCGAACACTCTTCGTCAAGCCGCCCGTCAAGCTCGACATGACAACCGCAACCCACTTCATGACAAGAGTTCACAAGAGCTATTGAAGAGCAAGAAAGTCGACATCGTAAAAACCAAGCTACACTTGAGCAAGCACAAGAAAGGCAACGACTACACCAACAAGAAGAAGAGCAAGCGCGCCAACAACAAGAAGAGCGAGCGTGCCAATACCAAGAAGAGCAAGATGCCGAGGCACAACGTCAAGTACAACAACGTCGAGAAGCTCAAGCCCTCGAGGTGCAACGTGCCCTACATGACTCACATCGCAATGTTGCAACTTGCAATAGACACATACGCCAAGAAGATGAAGCACTTCGCGATGAGATACAAGAGCGGCGTTATCAAGCACGGATGCAACGTCAAGTTCCTCCTCGGGCGCAACATGAGCAACAACCTTCACAAAAACCTCAAGCTCAGCAAGAACAACCTGACGATGAGCAGCAACCACGCCAAGAGCAACATCTGGTTGACAATCCTCTAAATCAAGAACGCCCTAACAATAGGCAAGCAAACAATGTACAGCATCGCTATGGCAAGCTCAATTTCACCATGGCAAAGTTCTCCGGGAGCATTGACCCCGAAGACTACCTCTCATGGGCATTGAAAGTTGACAAGATCTTTCGCCTCCACAACTTTGATGAAGAAAAGAAGATCGCAATGGCATCACTTGAGTTCCAAGACTATGTTCTCATTTGGTGGGAGCAAGTCATCGAGAGAATAGAAGCAGAAGGCGAACCGCCTATCACTACTTGGAGTCAAATGAAGGAAGTCATGAGAGCACGTTTTGTGCCAACACACTACAACCATGACTTGTTCAAAAAGTTGCAACTCCTCTAGCAAGGAACCAAGTCCGTTGAAGACTACTACAAGGAAATGGAGATTGCCATGATAAGAGCCAACATCACAGAAGATGAAGAACAAACTATGGCGAGATTCTTGAATGGACTCCACTATCCTATCAAGAAGATTGCGGACTTTCAACCATACACGAATCTCCTAGAGCTAGTACACCAAGCAACCAAAGCGGAGCGACAAGTTCAAGAAGACTGCAAGTACTCCAAGTTCACCTCCAAGAACTACGGCTCCTACAACCAAGCTTCAACGACTTCGGCACCTCCTACCTTTACCAAATAATCTACAAGTTTAGGTGACAAGTCAAGCTACAAGAACTTGACTACATCAAGTTATCCACCATCTACGAACAACTTCGAGCCAAGAGCTTCATCTAATACAACTCCAACCGAGGATACCTCCAAGACGAGCTCCATCAAGTGTTTCAAATGCCAAGGACGAGGCCACAAGTCATTTGAGTGCAAGACCATTCGAACCATGATCATCACTGCCGATGGATCCTAAGACTCAGTGAGCGATGACGAGATGGAAGCACTTGAACATGTAGATATGCATCGCCAAGTGAATGAAGATGAAGACCATCAAGTGTTTTGCGACAATGACTCGAGTCCCAATCTCGTAGTCCAAGGTCCTCAACTTCAACATCATGAAGATAAACATAGATGATGTCACATCTTCCACACCAAGGCCTGCATCAATGGACATTTCGTCGAGGTTATCATCGATGGAGGATCTTTCATAACTTGGAAAGTGAAGAGCTATGCAACAAGCTACAATTGGTCAAGACAAAGCACCCTCATCCATACAAGGTCCAATGGCTTAGGGACGTCGGAAATATTCGAGTCGAGCACACCGTGCAAGTGTCCTTCAAGATATGCGCCTACGAAGACACATTGGAGTGTGATGTGGTGCCCATGTCCGTGTGCCGCCTTCTTCTTGGACGACCATGGCAATATGATCGCGGAGTCACCCACAACGGACGGACCAACCATTATAGCTTCAAGATGAAGGGCAAAAACTTCGTGCTACGTCCAATGTCACCAAGTCAAGTGGTCGCCGACAAACAAATATCTACCAACCATCGTGGAGAGAATGGTGAGAGAGTGAACCACTAAAAAGAGAGTGAGAGCCACAAGCCAAATTCGAGCGCCTCCATGATGAGCCACAAGAAGCAACAAGTGTTATTTGCCACCAAAAGTGAGATGAGAGAAGTGTGTGAGAACCCATCGAGCATCTTTCACCTTGTGCTTTTATGCAAAGGGGAAGCAAAACCTACTAACACTTCACCACTTCCACCTTTAGTGTTGTCTCAATTGTTGGAGGACTTCAAAGATGTCTTTCTCGATGAACTACCTCCGGGACTACCTCCTCTTCGCGGCATAGAGCACCACATCGACCTCATCCCCGGAGCACCTCTTCCTAACAAGGCCCCGTACCGCATCAATCCGGAAGAGACCAAGGAGATCCAACGGCAAGTCCAACAACTCATCAACAACGGACACGTCCGCGAAAGCATGAGCCCTTGTGACGTTCTGGTAATCCTTGTCCCCAAGGAAAATGGTACTTACCGCATGTGTTCGGATTGCCGTCCTATTAATGCTATCACCGTTAGATATCATCACCCAATACCGCGCTTAGATGATATGCTTGATGAGCTTAGCGGAGCCACAGTCTTTTCCAAGATTGACCTCAAAAGTGGCTATTACCAAATTTCCATCCAAGAGGGTGATGAGTGGAAAACTGCCTTCAAAAAAAAGTTCGGGTTATACGAATGGCTTGTTATGCCTATGGGTTTATCCGAGGCACCCGGCACGTTTATGAGAATGATGCACTTTGTTCTTAGGCCATACATCGGCGTCTTTGAAGTAGTATACTTTGATGACATCCTAGTTCTTAGCAAGTCTCTCAAAGACCATGTGAATCATCTTAGCACCATTTTGCAAACCCTCCGCAAGGAGAAACTTTATGCCAATATGGAAAAGTGCGAATTCGGTGTCGACAAACTTGTGTTCTTAGGATTTGTTGTGTCATCCAAAGGTGTGCATGTAGACGACACTAAAATTGAAGCTATTAAAACTTGGCCAACACCAACGAACTTGCATCATGTGCGTTGCTTCCTAGGCCTTGCCGGATTCTACAGACGCTTTGTGAAGGACTTTAGTACAATTACTATGCCTCTACACGCTTTGAGCAAGAAGAACGTACCCTTTGTTTGGGGTCCTTCGCAAGACACCGCGTTCCATGAGCTTAATACTTTTCTTACTAACGCTCCTCTACTTGCATTACCAAACTTTGACAAACCTTTCGAGGTACATTGTGACGCTAGTGGTACTAGCATAGGAGGCGTGTTAATGCAAGAAAAGCGCCCGATTGCGTATTTTAGCGAAAAACTTTCCGGAGCGCAGCTTAACTACCACATCTATGATAAGGAGCTCTATGCATTAGTGAGAGTTTTGCGTGTTTGGGAACACTATCTTCGACCTCATGAATTCATTCTTCACACGGACCATGAGACACTCAAGTATCTTAAGGGTCAAACTAAGTTGAACAAGCATCATGCTAAGTGGAGTGAGTTCATAGAGTCTTTTCCCTATGTCATTAAATACATCAAAGGCAAAGAGAATGTTGTAGCGGATGCGCTTTCTCGCAAATGCATGATTGTTACCAAACTTGAGTTGAATGTTACTGGCTTTAAGCATATAAAATACTAGTATGAGCATGATACTTTCTTTGCAAATCCTTTTGCTAAGTGTGTAACGCATACTTCTTGGGAACGATATTACATCAAGGATGGTTATCGTATGAGAGCTAACAAACTTTGCATTCCCGAGTCTTCTCTTCGTTTGCTCCTTTTGCAAGAATCTCATGGAGGACGACTTATGGGACATTTCAGACGCAACAAGACATTTGCGATGCTCTCCAAGAATTACTATTGGCCCAAGATGTTCCGTGACGTCTCACGCTTCACCAACCGGTGCTCTACATGCCGCAAAGCGAAGTCCAAAGCTCAATCCCATGGTCTTTATATGCCACTTCCTATTCCACATCAACCTTGGGAAGACATTAGCATGGACTTTGTACTTGGTTTGCCTAGGGCTAGAAATGGCAAGGATTCTGTTTTTGTTGTTGTGGATAGATTTTACAAAACGGCTCATTTCATTCCATGAAACAAGATAGATGATGCTTGACATGTTGCAAATCTCTTTTGTAGGAAAATCTTGCGCCTACATGGAGTGCCGAAGACGATCGTCTCGGACCGCGACATCATGTTCTTGATCTACTTTTGGAAGACTCTGTGCGCCAAACTTGGCATCAAGCTACTATTCTCTTCGGCATACCATCCACAAACGGATGGCCAAACGGAGGTGACGAACTGGACGCTATCGACGCTTCTTCGCGTGTTGATCAAGAAGAACATCGAGGAACGGGAGCAATGCTTGCCCATCGCCGAGTACGCCTACAACCGCGCAAGACAATCAACAACCGGTAAGTCCCCCTTCGAGGTCGTCTACGGCTTCAACCCTTTGTCCCCTTTGGACATTCTTCCTCTACCTCTACAAGAGCGCACCAACATGGACGCAAGTGCACGAGCAAGTTATCTCAAGAAGATGCATGAAGATACAAGGGCAACAATCGAGCGCCAAGTACATCGCCTCGCCACCAAGCTCAACGTCAACAAGACACCAATGGTGTTTCAACCGGGAGATATCATATGGCTTCATCTTCGCAAGGACCGCTTCCCCAATGAGCGCAAGTCCAAACTACTACCTCGAGCTGAAGGACCTTTAAGGTGCTAGCACGCTACAACAACAATGCTTACAAGATCGACATACCACGCAACAAGTACAATGTGAGCGATACCTTCAACATCAAGGATCTCTCTCCTTTCCATGGTGATGAAGATTTCGATCTGAGGTTGGATCTTTCCCAAGGGAGGGGAGATGATGCGGACCATCCCAAGGTCATCTCCATGGACCTATCATCGTCTCACCAAGTGCCAAGTGGACCCATGACACGTGCTCGTGCAAGAGCTCTCGAAGCCGAGGTGACTTCACTCCTCTCTCAACTCCCTCTCGATTCACATGAGACATGGCTACTACCCTCATCAGAAACTCTATGCATACTCAGGTACCTCGAGTACGGCCATGAGAAACTAAGGAGCAAGAGGAATCGAAGAGGGAAGACGAGCACGAAGACGGAGGAAAAATCAGCCAAGTCTAAGACTGGGCGGACGATCCGGACGAGACCCCGGATGATCCGGACCCCGGCCCGGACGATCCAGATAATGCTCCCGTCGACACCCGAAGCTTCTTCACTGAAGCTGGATCATCCGGACCCCAGCCCGGGTCATCTGGCCACGCCCGGACATCCGGACCAGGTCCCGGACATACGGACCTCCCGCTGCAGAAACGACCTAGCCGAATCATCCGGCCGCTGCCCCGGATCATCCGGACCCCCGAAGCCCGGATCATCCGGACCAACATTCGGATCATCCGGACCGTTCCTGCGTGCATGACTTTGGGCCGAGGCCCATGTACCCCTTCACCCCTCCTAGCCTATATATAGTACTCCACCTACACTTTCTAGGGTTGGCATTGTGATATCTCATCTAAACCTATAGCATTGCTCATCCTTAGTGGTTCATCTCCTCGAGAGACCGCGGCCTCCACGGAGAAGATCCACACGGATTCAAGATCTCCTCCGGGAGAAGATCAAGACCTCCTCATGGAGAAGACTATCGCCACTTGTATCGTCCTTAGTTGATCGTGGATCATGTAACACTCTATGTGTTCCCGGATCTAGCATATGTGTGACCTAAACTTGTTGAATTGAGTGGTTTCCTCTTGTTCCTCCTGTGTTTCCCCTCGTGTTCTTCGTGTTCCTCGTGGGATTTATCCCCAATCGTGAAGGATCGTCCTAGAATCAGGTTAGACCCGCATCATATGGTATCATGAGCCTTGGTTGATCATGAATTTGGAGCCCCACGCCTTGTTTTCTAGCTTGATTTTGTTGTTTTTCGTCCAATTTCAAAAATTCCCACAAAAATAGCCATAACATTTTTTGTGATTTGTGTGTTTTGATGAGATTTTGTTGATTTTGATCCGTGGATTAGCTGTTTAGCAAGTGGATCTACCTCTCCCCACCTCCTCCACCCTCAAATCTGCCCAAAATCCGCGAAAATGTCATTTTCCACCAATTTTTCTTCTTTTCCCCAAGTTCATCCCGAGCAAGTTGACCGTCCCGGATCATCCGGCCAACTACCCGGATCATCAAGACAACCCTGGCAAAACTACATTTCTGTAGTTTTTCTCCGCCGCCGCATTCACCACTCCACCACCACACCCTACTTCCGCTACACCCTCGACATACCTAAATCTTACGCACACGAATACCCATTTCCATTTCCACATATAACCTACCACCACCACCATTGCTTAACCGCCATCAATACAATTTTTCCTCATTTTGTCTTGGACCATTTGAGTTGTGGTTTATCCGTTTCCTTGTGTGTTTCTGCTATCTCCGAATGGAACGACTTCGACAAGACCACCTCTCAACCTCGACAAGGACGGTAACATCGACGACACCTTGTATCCTACCTTGCATTTGCATTGATAAGCCCACATTGACCACTTTGCGTAGCTTTCCCTTCGAGACTAGCCATTCGAGTATTGCTGGGCAACGACACTTGTGCACATTAGAGATCATCGAGCCACAACATATCATAATAGAAGTCATAGTGGTATCTTATCATCATCTCTTGTTTCACAAGGTTACCATAGCATATACGCAATTGCTATCTCGGTTCGAAAAGCATGGCATAAGTACTCTAGCAAAAGAGCTCAAAGACAAAGAGCCAATCAAGCTTTTAAGCAAACGACAAAGATATGTAAAGACCTTTTAAGCAAGAACCATAGCATCACATTTCAAGATCGTGAATCATATGGTATATCACTTGATCATCTTGGATCATCGCATCGAAACAACAAACATATAGCATACTTGGGATAGAAGTCGTTGCATTTTTGCCTAGTAGGTCGTGCACAAGTCTCTTATCCGCCTATTGTGCAATCGTGCTAGCCTCTCCCTACTGTTGTGCAAGAAGAGCATTTCCTGCTCACCCTTGCTTTGCACAACCCCATTTATCTATTTGCGTGTGTGCTTCCGTGTACCAACATAGCTATTGGTCTTCTTGTGACATTTGCTCATTTGCGAATCATTTTCAACATCATTAAATCTTACTCACAATTTTCACAAAATTTGTGCATCTATCCTCACTGAGCTCCTCCAAAAGTTGTGCTTGTGTAGATGTGAGAATTGACAAGAGTTGTTACCAATTGTGCTATTTCTGGGTTATACTATTGAGTGATCATTGATCCATCTTCAACTTCGGTCAAGGTACATTTGGTATAGTTCTTCCCTTCTCCAACTAACACATTCTTGCTTGCAATGATGGATAGGCCAAGTACATCTACGAACCCGCTATTGATGATCCTCAAGAGTCGAACAACTACATCACCAAACTACATCTATTCACTGTCCAATAAGCTCTACATCAAGAGAATGAAGCCATGCAAGAGCGCATTGAGCAAGTTGTCGTCGACGCATGACAATCCGAAGCTCCCACAAGAGATCAATTCGATATCATCAACACCAACATGTCTACTCAATTCGATGATCTACAGACCTTGATTGTCAAAAAATGCTCTTCATCTACGTCTTCCCAAAGACGGAGCCGCTCAAGTCGTCATACCGACTACACTTCCAGCTCAAGTACACCTACATCGAACACTCTTCGTCAAGCCGCCCGTCAAGCTCGACATGACAACTGGAACCCACTTCATGACAAGAGTTCACAAGAGCTATTTGAAGAGCAAGAAAGTCGACATCGTCAAAACCAAGCTACACTTGAGCAAGCACAAGAAAGGCAACGACTACGCCAACAAGAAGACGACCGAACGCGCTAACAACAAGAAGAGCGAGCGCACCAATACCAAGAAGAGCAAGATGTCGAGGCACAACGTCAAGTACAACAACGTCGAGAAGCTCAAGCCCTCGAGGCGCAACGTGCCCTACGTGACTCATATCGCAATGTTGCAACTCGCAATAGATACATTCTCCAAGAAGATGCAGCACTTCGCGATGAGATACAAGAACATCGTTATCAAGCACGGGTGCAACGTCACGTTCCTCCTCAAGCGCGACAAGAGCAACAACCTCAAGCTCGGCAAGAACAACCTGACGATGAACATCAACCACGCCAAGAGCAACATGTGGTTGAAAATCCTCCAAATCAAGAATGCCCTAACAATAGGCAAGCAAACAATGGAGAGCATCCCTATGGAAAGCTCAATTTCACCATGTCAAAGTTCTCCGAAAGCATTAATCCCAAAGACTACCTCTCATGGGCATTGAAAGTTGACAAGATCTTTCGCCTCCACAACTTTGATGAAGAAAAGAAGATCGCAATGGCATCACTTGAGTTCCAAGACTATGTTCTCATTTGGTGGGAGCAAGTCATCGAGAGAAGAGAAGCAAAAGGCGAACCGCCTATCACTACTTGGAGTCAAATGAAGGAAGTCGTGAGAGAATGTTTCGTGCCAACACACTACAACCGTGACTTGTTCAAAAATTTGCAACTCCTCAAGCAAGGAACCAAATCCATTGAAGAGTACTAAAAGGAAATGGAGATTGCCATGTTAAGAGCCAACATCACGGAAGATGAAGAACAAACTATGGCGAGATTCTTGAATGGACTCAACTATCCTATCAAGAAGATTGCGGACTTTCAACCATACACGAATATCCTAGAGCTTGTACACCAAGCAACCAAAGTGGAGCGACAAGTTTAAGAAGACTACAAGTACTCCAAGTTCACCTCCAAGAACTACTGCTCCTACAATCAATCTTCAACGACTTCGGCACCTCCTACCTCTACCAAATCATCTACAAGTTTAGGTGAGAAGTCAAGCTACAAGAACTCAACTACATCAAGGCGCCCACCATCTACAAACAACTTCAAGCCAAGAGCTTCATCAAATACACCACCAACCGAGGATACCTCCAAGACGAGCTCCATCAAGTGTTTTCAAATGCCAAGGACGAGGCCACATGTCATTTGAGTGCAAGACCATTCGAACCATGATCATCAATGATGATGGATCCTACGACTCAATGAGCGATGACGAGATGGAAACACTTGAATATGTAGCTACGCATCTCCAAGTGAATGAAGATGAAGACCATCAAGTGTTTTGCAACAATGACTCGAGTCCCAATCTCCTAGTCTCCAAGGTCTTGACACTTCTACATCATGAAGATGAAGATCAACGATGTCACATCTTCCACACCAAGGCCGACATCAATGGATGTACCGTCAAGGTTATCAATGATGGAGGAAGTTTTCATAGTTTGGCAAGAGAAGAGCTATGCGACAAGCTACAATTGGTCAAGACGAAGCACCCTCATCCATACAAGGTCCAATGGCTTAGCGACGCTGGAACTATTCGATTTGAGCACACCGTGCAAGCATCCTTCAAGATAGGCGCCTACAAAGACACATTGGAGTGTGATGTGGTGCCCATGTCCGTGTGCCACCTTCTTCCTGGAGGACCATGGCAATACGATCGTGGAGTCACCCACAACGGATGGACCAACCATTATAGCTTCGAGATGAAGGGCAAAGACTTGATGCTACGTCCAATGTCACCAAGTCAAGTGGTCGCCGACAAGCAAATATCTACCAACCATCGTGGAGAGAATGGTGAGAGAGTGATCCACCAAAAAGAGAATGAGAGCCACAAGCTGAATTCGAGCGCCTCCGTGATGAGCGACAAGAAGTAACTAGTGTTATTTGCCACCAAAAGTGAGATGAGATAAGTGTGTGAGAACCCATCGAGCGTCTTTCGCCTTGTGCTTTTATGCAAAAGGGAAGCAAAACCTACTAACACTTCACCACCTCCACCTTTAGTGTTGTCTCAATTGTTGCAGGACTTCAAAGATGTATTTCCTGATGAACTACCTCTGGGACTACCTCCTCTTCGCGGTATCGAGCACCGCATCAACCTCATCCCCGTAGCACCTCTTCCCAACAAGGCCCCGTACCGCGTCAATCCGGAAGAGACCAAGGAGATCCAACGGCAAGTCCAACAACTCATCAACAACGGACACGTCCATGAAAGCGTGAGCCCTTGTGCCGTTCCGGTAATCCCTGTCCCCAAGGAAGATGGTACTTACAGCATGTGTTCGGATTGCCGTCCTATTAATGCTATCACCGTTAGATATCATCACCCAATACCGCGCTTAGATGATATGCTTGATGAGCTTAGCGGAGCCACAATCTTTTCCAAGATTGACCTCAAAAGTGGATATTACCAAATTCGCATCCAAGAGGGTGATGAGTGGAAAACCGCCTTCAAAACGAAGTTCGGGTTATACGAATGGCTTGTTATGCCTATGGGTTTATTCGAGGCACCTGACAGATTTATTAGAATGATGCACTTTCTTCTTAGGCCATACATCGGCGTCTTTGTAGTAGTATACTTTGATGACACCCTCGTTTTTAGCAAGTCTCTTAAAGACCATGTGAATCATCTTTGCACCGTTTTGCAAACCTTCCACAAGGAGAAACTTTATGCCAATATGGAAAAGTGTAAATTCGGTGTCGACAAACTTGTGTTCTTAGGATTTGTAGTGTCATCCAAAGGTGTGCATGTAGACGAGACGAAAATTGAAGCTACTAAAACTTGTCCAACACCAACGAACTTGCATCATGTGCGTAGTTTCCTAGGCCTTTCCGGATTCTATAGACGCTTTGTGAAGGACTTTAGTACAATTTCTATGCCTCTACACGCTTTGAGCAAGAAGAACGCACCCTTTGTTTGGGATCCTTCGCAAGACACCGCGTTCCATGAGCTTAAAACTTTGCTTACTAACGCTCCTCAAGTTTCCTTACCAAACTTTGACAAACCTTTCGAGGTACATTGTGACGCTAGTGGTACCCGCATAGGAGGCGTGTTAATGCAAGAAAAGCACCCGATTGCGTATTTTAGCGAAAATCTTTCCGGAGCGCAACTTAACTACCCCATCTATGATCAGGAGTTTATGCATTAGTGAGAGTTTTGCGTGTTTGGGAACACTATCTTCGACCTCATGAATTCATTCTTCACACGGACCATGAGACACCCAAGTATCTTAAGGGTCAAACTAAGTTGAACAAGCGTCATGCTAAGTGGAGTGAGTTCATAGAGTCTTTTCCCTATGTCATTAAATACATCAAAGGCAAAGAGAATGTTGTAGCAGATGCGCTTTCTCGCAAATGCATGATTGTTACCAAACTTGAGTTGAATGTTATTGGCTTTGAGCATATAAAAGACTTGTATGAGCATGATCATTTCTTTCCAAATCCTTTTGCTAAGTGTGTAACGCATACTTCTTGGGAATGATATTACATCAAGAATGGTTATCTTATGAGAGCTAACAAACTTTGCATTCTCGGGTCTTCTCTTCGTTTGCTCCTTTCGCAAGAATCTCATGGAGGAGGACTTATGGGACATTTTGGACGCGACAAGACATTTGCGACGCTCTCCAGGAATTACTATTGGCCCAAGATGTTCCATGACGTCTCACGCTTCATCAACCGGTGCTCTACATGCCGCAAAGCTAAGTCCAAAGCTAAATCCCATGGTCTTTATATGCCACTTCCTATTCCACATCAACCTTGTTAAGACATTAGCATGGACTTCGTACTTGGTTTGCATAGGACTCAAAATGGCAAGGATTTCATTTTTGTTGTTGTGGATAAATTTTCCAAAATTCTCATTTCATTCCATGCAACAAGATAGACGATGCTTCACATGTTGCGAAACTCTTTTGTAGGGAAATCTTGCGCCTACATGGAGTGCCCAAGACGATCATCTCGGAACGCGACGTCAAGTTGTTGAGATACTTTTGGAAGACTATATGCGCCAAACTCGGCATCAAGCTACTCTTCTCTTCGGCATACCATCCACAAAGGGACGGACAAACGAAGGTGACGAACCAGGCGCTATCGATGCTTCTTTTTGTGTTGATCAAGAAGAACATCAAGGAATGGGAGCAATGCTTGCCCATCATCGAGTACGCCTACAACCGCCTAAGACACTCAACAACCGGCAAGTCCCCCTTCGAGGTCGTCTACGGCTTCAACCCTTTGTCCCCTTTGGACATCTTCCTCTACATCTACAAGAGCACGCCAACATGGACGCAAGTGCACGAGCAAGTTATCTCAAGAAGATGCACGAATATACAAGGGCAACAATCGAGCGCCAAGTACATCGCCTCACCACCAAGCTCAACGTCAACAAGATACCAATTGTGATCCAACCGGGAGATCTCGTATGGATTCATCTTTGCCAGGACCGCTTCCCCAACGAGCGTAAGTCCAAACTACTACCTCGAGCCGACGGACCCTTTAACGTGCTAGCACACTACAACAACATTTCTTACAAGACCAACATACAACACAACAAGTACAATGTGAGTGATACCTTCAACGTCAAGGATCTCTCACCTTTTCCATGGTGATGAAGATTTTTATCTGAGATCGGATCTTTCCCAAGGGATGGGAGATGATGCGGAGCATCCCAAGGTCATCCCAGTGGATCTATCATCGTCTCACCAAGTGCCAAGTGGACCCATGACACGTGCTCATGCAAGAGCTCTCGAAGCCGAGGTGACTGCACTCCTCTATCAACTCCATCTCGATTCACATGAAACATGGCTATTACCCTCATCGGAAACTCTATGCATACTCGGGTACCTCGAGGACGGCAATGGAGAAACTAAGTAGCAAGAGGAATCGAAGAAGGAAGACAAGCACGAAGACGGAGGATAAATTAGCCAAGTCCCAGACTGGCCGAACGATCCGGACGAGACCCCGGATGATCCGGACAGAGCCCGGATGATCCGGACCCCGGCCCGGACGATCCGGATAATGTGCCCGTCGACACCTGAAGCTTCTTCACTGAAGCCGGATCATCCAGACCCCAGCCCGGGTCATCCGGCCACGCCCGGACATCTGAACCTCCCGCTGCAAAAACGACCCGGCCGGATCATCCGGCCGTCACCCCGGATCATCTGGACCCCCGAAGCCCGGATCATCCAGACCAATATCCGAATCATCCGGACCGTGCTTGCATGCATGACTTTGGGCCGAGGCCCATGTACCCCTTCGCCCCTCCTAGCCTATATATAGTACTACACTTTCTAGGGTTAGCATTGTGATAGCTCATCTAAACCTAGAGCATTGCTCATCCTTAGTGGTTCATCTCCTCGAGAGACTGCGGCCTCCACGGAGAAGATCCAAACGGATTCAAGACCTCCTCCGGGAGAAGATCAAGACCTCCTCACAGAGAAGATTATCGCCACTTGTATCGTCCTTAATTGATCATGGATCATGTAATACTCTTTGTGTTCCCGAATCTAGCATATGTGTGACCTAAACTTGTTGATTTGAGTGTTTTCCTCTTGTTCCTCCCGTGATTCCCCTCATTTTTTCGTGTTCCTCGTGGGATTCATCCCCAATCGTGAATGATCGGCCTAGAATCGGGTTAGCCACGCATCATAGGAGTTTAGTACTCCCTTCGTTTCGGTTTACAAGGCATGCATGTTGTTTTAGGTTGAGAATCTAACTAATTATATATGTATTATATGTGATGAAAAATATTTGTTTAAAAACTACATCTTCTTGAGAATCCATTGATATACTTTTGGTGACATATAACTCATATTTTGTTAGTCAAATGGATGACCTAGAACTACGCGCATGCCCCCTAAACTGAGACGGATGGGTTAGCTTCTCCAAATGTGATATCCATAGAAGTACCATCCGGGGCCAAATCTAAGAGATCTCTAGAAGCAGAATTCAATCCAGCATAAAAAATTGTATGATCATCTATAAAGTTAAACCATGAGTATGGAAATTTCTTATCATTAACTTCATCCTCTCCCATGATTGTGCAACATGTTCATGATCAAGTTGCTTAAACTTCATAATATCATTCCTAAGAGAGATGATCTTAGCGGGAGGAAAATACTTGGAAGTAAAAGCATCCTTACACTTATTCCATGAATCAATACTATTTTTAGGCAAGGACGAAAGCCAAGTTTTGGGATGATCTCGTAGTGAGAACAGAAATAGTTTCAATTTGACAATATCATTATCCACATCTTTTTTCTTTTACATATCACACAATTTAACGAAAGTATTAAGATGGGATGCAGCATCTTCATTAGGGTTTCCAGAAAATTCTTCTTTCATAACAAGATTCAGCAAAGCAGCATTATTTCATAAGATTCCGCACTAGTGACGGGAGCAATCGAAATACTAATAAAATTATTGTTATTAGTATTGGAAAAATCACACAGCTTGGTATTTTCTTGAGGTATCGTGACAAAGCAAGCAATCTAGCACACAAGCAAACAAAAAGCGAACGAAAAGGTAAATGGAAAGAAGGCAAATATTTTTATATTTTTAAAAACGTCTTAGAAGTGGGGGGAGGAAAACGAGAGGCAAATGTCAAATAAAGTAAATGCAAGAGATGAGAGTTTATGATAGGTACTTGGTAGGCTTGATGTAGATACTCCCCGGCAACGGTTCCAGAAATTATTCCTGCTACTTCTTGAGTTTGCATTGGTTTTTCCTTGAAGGGGAAATGGTGATGCAGCAAAGTAGAGATAAGTATTTCCCTCAGTTAAGAACCAAGGTATAAATCCAGTAGGAGGAACACACAAGTCTCCAATAGTTGTACCTGCACAAACAAACAAATACTTGCACCCAACGCGATAAAGGGGTTGTCAATCCCTTCATGGTTACTTGCGAGGATAAGATTTGATAGTGATAGGTATAAAAGATAAGTAAAGGTGCAAAGTAAAATGTAAATAAGGTATTTTTTGTGTTTTTGATTTTATAGATCGAAAGCAATATGATAAAAGATAGACTTGGGGGGGGCATAGTTTTCACTAGAGACTTCTCTCTTGAAAGAAAGCATACTATGGGTAAACAAAACTGTTGAGCAATTGATAGAAAAGCACATAGTTATGACGATATCCAAGGCAATGGTCATGTATATAGGCATCACGTCCGAGACAAGTAGACCGACTCCTGCATGTGTCTACTACTATTGCTCAACACATCGACCGCTATCTAGCATGCATCTAGTGTATTAAATTAACAAGAACAGAGTAACACCTTAAGCAAGATGACATGATATAGAGGGATATATCCAATCAATATGAATAAACCCCATCATTTTATCCTTAATGGCAACAATACAAATATGCGTCATGTCCCTTTCTGTCACTAGGATTGAGCACCGCAAGATTGAACCCATTACAAAGCACATCTCTCATTGCAAATAAATAAATCTAGTTGGCCAAACAAAATCAATAGATCAGAGAGAAATACAAAGCTATAACCATCATGCATAAAAGAGTTCAGAGAAGACTCAAATAATACTCATAGATATCTGATCATAAACCCACAATTCATCGAATCTCAGCAAACACACCACAAAAGAAGATTACATCGAATAGATCTCCAAGAACATCGAGGAGAACATTGTACTGAAGATCAAAGAGAGAGAAGACATCTAGCTACTAGCTATGGACCCGTAGGTATGTGGTAAACTACTCACACATCATCGAAAGGGCAGCAAGGTTGATGTAGAAGCCCTCCGTGATCGAATCCCCTCCGGGAAAGTACCAGAAAAGGTCCCCAAATGGGATCTCACAAACACGGAAACTTGTGGCGGTAGAGAAAGTATTTTGGCTTGCTCTCCGGTCTTCGGGGAATATATGGATATTTATAGAGAACCAATTAGGGTTGGAATTGCCAAGGGGGGCTGAGGGAGTCCTAGATCAGGGGGTCCTCATGTGGCCGTACAAACTCCTGGTGGGCCGGACTGGTGGGCCATGAAGATTATTACAGAAGATCATCTCTCGTATCCGGATAGGACTCGTGTATTCATGTAATGGAAAGTTTAGGTTCGGGTGTAGGTTTTCCTTCCTCTGCAAGATGACTTGTACAAACCCTAGGCCCCTCCGGTGCGTATATAAACCAGAGGGTTTAGTCCGTAGAGGCTAGAAGAAGGAGAGAATCATAACTCTCCATAGGCTAGACTTAGGGTTTAGCCATTACGATCTCGAGGTAGATCAACTCTTGTATTCATATTCATCCATATTAATATAGCAGGAAGTAGGGTATTACCTCGATCGAGAGGGCCTGAACCTAGGTAAACATCGTGTTCCCGGCATCCTGTTACCATCGATCCGCAGACGTATAGTTCGGGACCCCCTACGCGAGATCCACCGGTTTTGACACCGACATTGGTGCTTTCATTGAGAGTTCCACTATGTCGTCGACGGAAGGACTGATGGATCACGTTGTCAACTACAATGGCGACCCGAGGGAATTTTCCCTCCCAGCCAACTTTTCATGTTCGGCGGCTTCACGCTTCGTGCCAACACTGAAGGCCATCTTGAGCAGATCGAGAGCTACGCCCCTAGCCATCATGTCAGATTCGGGAGCTTGAACTATGTTGCTGATATCCGCGGAGACTTGATCTTCGCCGGATTCGAGCCAGCGGCAACCTCTCTCTGCCACCACGATGATCATGACCTAACTCTGTCATCGGATCAGGAAATAACACCTGCAATAGTTCTGGCCCTAGATCCAGAACAGATCGTGTCACCCGAAGACGGGAAGCTCAACCCCACCACGGGAGCCACAGATTCTACGGCGTTGGAGCCGTACACGGACTCAAATCCGGTCTCTGATTCCAAATCATGCGTAACCGCGCCCTTCAAATCCGATCAGGCGCCTATTGCAGAATTATGTGCTGCAGATATTTTCCAGCACTCACCCCTTGGCGACATGTTAAGGTCGTTAAGATCTCTCTCCTTGGATGAGAGCACACAGCTGCACTATATCCGGTTCGAACTGGAGGCTGATGAAGAATTTCGTTCCCCACCCACCACCCACTTGGTAGCCACGGTTGAAGATCTAACCGATCTACTTGACTATGCTTCCGAAGACTTCGAAGGGATGGACCTCGAAGCTGAAGCGGATCCATGTCAAAGCCGGCCCATAACAGGGCGGTGAAAAGCTACGTCTTCATACGACGTGTATATGGTGGATACACCCAAAGAGGCGGAAGGCGACGGCGAAAACAATCCCGTAGAGGATAAGCCCGCCGAAGAACCTCCCAAACGTCGGCGTCCAAAACGCCGAGCTAAATACCGTAAAGGAAAGGACAGCAACACCGTGACAAATGACGCTGACATTCCGAAACAAGCCGAAGACCCCGCAGACCCAGCGATAGAGCAAGAGGAGCAAGAGGATGGCGAACAGAGTCCGAAGCCATAGTCCGAGGACAGCGATGCCGAAGACGGTACTTATGAATTAGACTCCGAAGAAGAGGATAGCCTGGGCGATGATGAATTCACCGTCCCGGAAGAACCCTCAGAACAAAAACGCTTCCACCGGGGGCTTATTGCCACCGCAAGGAGCTTGAAAAAGCAGCAGAGACGGCTTCGAGCCGCACAGGACACGCTTAATGATAGATGGAACGGGGTGCTAGACGCCGAACAGAAACATGGCTTTAATGGCCAAATCAAAGGCTATCCTAAGCGTAAGCTACTGCCGAATTCGACGACGAGGCCGTTGCGCCCGTCCCACCAAAGAATAACACCGCCGACAAGCCGTACTGACCACCTCGCGGACGGGACAGAGTAGCTAGCAATGGCGTACACAAGCCCGCACCACCACCCCGTAAAGGAAAGGAGGGTGATGGCCATGTCCGAAAACACGATCTGCGTGAGGACCTGAACAAAAAAGCTACCAAGACCAGGTCTATATACGGACCTAGCCACCAGGCTCCCACACGGAACGGCGGCTATCAAACCAATCGTGCCGGTGACATACCAGTTCGGGGTCAATACCGAACACCACAACTGTTGGACATATGCCACGATATAGCAAGATACAGAGGAGATGCACACCCTCTGTGCTTCACCGATGAGGTGCTGGGTCATGACTTCCCAGAAGGGTTTAAACACGTGAACATCGAAGCGTACAATGGAACGACGGATCCTGCCGTCTGGATAGAAGACTTTATTCTTCACATCCACAGGGCTCCAGGAGATGATCTCCACGCAATTAAATACTTACCCCTCAAGTTAAAAGGACCAGCTCGGCACTGGCTAAACAGCCTCCCAGAGAACTCCATCAGGAGTTGGGAAGAACTTGAGGATGCTTTTCGGGCCAATTTTCAAGGGACTTATGTCCGGCCCGTGGACGCCGACGATTTAAGTCGCATTATCCAACAACCCGGGGAGTCAGCCCGCAAGCTTTGGAATCGGTTTCTCACTAAGAAGAACCAGATCGTCGACTGTCCGGATGCTGAAGCATTAGCGGCATTCAAGCACAGTATCCGGGACGAATGGCTAGCCAGACACCTTGGACAGGAAAAACCGAGGACAACGGCAGCCCTAACTGCACTCATGACTCGCTTTTGCGCGGGTGAGGATAGCTGGTTAGCTTATAGCAGTACCGGCGACCTTGGAACATCTGAAGTCAGGGATGGCAATGGAAAGCCACGACGTAACAAAAACAAGCGTCGAAACAATTCTGGAAGCCCAAATGATACATCGGTAAACGCCGGATTTAGTGGCTTGATACCGGGAGTTGAAGCTCGATGCACAGGCTCTTTAACGTTGGAAGTTGTATTCGGTTCTCCCGACAACTTTCCAAGCGAAGAACTACTCTTCGACATAGCTCTGTTCCGAAGCGGCTATCATGCACTACTCGGAAGAACGGCCTTTGCACGCTTTAATACAGTCCCGCATTATGCCTATTTAAAGCTCAAGATGCCTGGACCACGTGGCATTATCATAGTCAATGGAAATATGGAGCGCTCTATCCGTACGGAGGAGGACGCTGCGACCTTAGCAGCCGAAGTTCCAAACGGCATATTCAAGCCAGATAATCTATCTATAGCGGACAAAACTAAACGTGTCCGGCAAACGCCTCAGTGTGGCAGCTCAGATGAACCCGAGCAAGATTGACAGCTACGCCCCCGTCGACTGCCCCATAAAGTGATAGCATATGTGCCTAGAGTACATAATTATGCCTTAAAAATTCCTTGGGCGGCGACTAGGGGCACCTGCATATAGTCCATAGCTCGGCTAGACCCTATGCGGACTCTAAACATATCTTCTTTCAGTTCGCTAACCGAACCAAACTTGTTATGGCCACATTACATTCAATTTTCTTTTCCAGGATTATTTTCCTTTCTTTTTCGTAGAGATGGCCATAATACTCACACCTTCAAGGACACATTACAGATGAGAAAACAGCGCAGACATGCAACAGGGACCCGCCCTAAGGTTTCTTTTTTAGATTAAGACCCTGTGTGAACCTTTTTTCTCTTTCTTGTTATATACCTTCTTGGCATGTAAAATGTCCAAAAAAGGTCCTCGGCATTATCTGTAAGTCTGCGGCTCGTCGCACAATAAAGGGATATTAATTGAGCAGCCTTATTCGCATTATGTTCGGAGTTTTTCACTCACCATAAATGTTCTCTTCCCGTATCAGATCGCCATATGTACCTTGTCAATAAGGATTTATTGCCAGGGGCTGTATTCAGCCCGGGTATATGTCGAAAAGACCAAATACCTATAAGGAGTTTTCGGCGTCCTGGATGTTTGCCTTATATGCATCAGTTCTGAATCATGTCTTGGGTCAATAGTTGGGTTACCCGGCTCCTGTTCTTACCCCTACGTTCCCGATTGTTCAGCTAGGGTGTAAAGGGAGAACTACTGCGATAGTACTTCTGGCTAGTCCGGTTAAGTACCTCAGTAGAGAAAGCCGAAAACTGACTGTCATGATAAGCGAGAACCTGGTCTGCACTCCGGTGACTTAGTTTTGTACTACGATCGATAGAGATCTACGCCATGTTATACGAAGGGCTGGTTCTTCGCCCAGCCAGGTGCAATTGAATGCCTTGAGTAAAGAATATCGTATCCGCACCAGGGGCTAGTACCTAGCCCCACATGTCAAACTCCTATGACTAAGTGAAAGTAATAACGCCGCATAGTCTGATTGCCTGGTTCGCTCCGCATACAACTCCTATACGGACCAAGACGTTGGATAAAGAGTGTATTTGCATATGACCGAACACCCCAGTACTATGTACCTGGGGCCTGAAGCCGATGACTGGAAACTTTCAGATTTAGATAAACAGTCACACAGGAGGTAAAAAGACGCTGATATTATAAATAGCGCAAAAGTTATATACATCGGGTTCATACGCATAGTCTTTGCATCCGGATAAAATCACTCGAAGACAACACTTTCGAAAACTAGCCTTCTATAAGGCGGGCGCCGTCGACGACGTCCTCAAAGTACTTCTTCGGCTTGCGGTCCTCGTTGCCTGCGGGCGGGCCAGTAGTAGCTATATGCACTACGCTCATCTTCTCCCAGTGCACTTTGACGCGAGAAAAGGACATCTGAGCACCTTCTATGCAGGCCAAACGCGTTAGTGCGTCAACCCGCAGACTAGCCTCGATGAGTCGCTTCACCAATCCGAAGTAACTACTTGGGATTGGATCAGCGGTCCATAGCCGGACAATCAAGTCCTTCATGGCCAAACCCGCCATGTTGTGCAGCTCGACCAGCTGCTTCATCTGGTCACTAAGGGGCACTGGATGTTGTGGCGCATAGAACTACGACTAGAACAATTTCTCCGTGCTGTTCCCCTCCTGGGCTCGGAAGTATTCAGCGGCATCTGCGCTGCTCTTCGGAAGATCAGCAAACACGCCTGGAGAACTCCACAATCGTGTCAGCCCAATATACTTCTGCCCTCCGAAGATGCTCTGTAAGAGAAATATCTTACCAGATGCTATCTGTCGTGCCTGCTTGATTTTCTGACGAGCGCTGCGCAACTTGCCTCGCGCATCCTGGGCAGATTTCACTGCCGCAGAAAGCTCGGTCGCCTGCTCCGAAGTCTTCTTCTCTAATGCCTCACATTTAAGGATGGCATCCTAGAGCTCGACCTCGACTTCGGACACCCGAGATTGTGCTTCTTGCACTCGGCCTTTTCGGCCTCCAAGTCGGCAGCCGCTTTGTCAGCGGCCGCCTTGTTTGCCTCGGCCTCCTTCTTGGCCTTCGTAACCTCGCCCTTGAGGGCCTCGAGCTCACCGGCGCTAACTGTGCAACACAGAATACAATATTAGAGTTTACAAAAATACTCAATCAACTAGGTCTTATTGACATTTCAAAAATCCACATACCTTGTGTTTCATCAAAACGCTGGTTGACGTGGTCGAGGTCTGCGTTCGCCACCTCGAGCTTCCGGTTTAGTACGGCAACCTCTACGTCTCGCGCAGTTGCCGCAACTAGTGAAGCCTGCACAAACAGTTAAGCTCTATAAGAATGCTATACTATGGATACTTGGTCTGATTCTTTTCAGAATCACACAAAGCATCAGGGGCTACTGGTTATACATGTGTATTTCAAATAATTAAAAGTACTACATTGCCTACCTCAAAGCTTGTTAATAGGTTGTTGAAGGCTTCATTCAGTCCGCCCTTGACGGACTGAATCTTCTTCATCACCGCACCCATCACGGTGCGGTGCTCCTCCATGATGGAAGCACTTTGTAGTGCTCCCATCATAGAGTCCGGCGCCTACGGATTGACTCCAGGCACCACCGTATCCTCCTTCGCTTGAGGAGTCGGGTCTTCGGACCCCGGAGCCGCACTATGCTCCGGGATAGCATTTGGTGGGACCCCGGATTGATTGGGCCCAACGTCCTCGGTCTCCATGGGGATCGTCCCCCCATGGTCAGCGGCCGCCGAGGTATTATCCCCGGTCGCCTTGTCGCCTGCCCCGCCCTTTCCTCCTAGAGCGGGAGGCACCTGTTGGGAGGACACTTCAGCGTCCTCGCCAATCACGAGCGATGGAGCCCGGACTGGTGGGTCACTCTCTGTCTCTCCTGGCGCAAGAGAGTTCCCCTCCGACGAGATAGCGTCAGGGTGTCCACCGTGAGGGCTGTAGGTCAACAGGAGAAAAAGTAAGTAAAGTATCAAAAATACTGAATAAACAACGGTGCAGCACTTGAATCCAGATTGACTTACGATTCTGGCAGGGGTTTCTCCCCGGGCATCACCACAAAGCTATGTTCGGACGAATCTAAACTAGCTCCGAGGTTCATTTTCCTCCGGGGCATGGTTGTACCCGCGTCAGCGGCGGGCCCCCTCTTCTTCCCCCTACCTTGCGCAGGGGGCACTTCTTCCTTCTCTTCCTCCTCATCATCTTCCTCCGCCTCGTCAGAGGAGAGGATATGGAGGTCCTCGGGTTTCTTGCCCGAGGGACAGGGACTATCTCCGGTCCCCTTGCCCTTTGTCTTCTTGGGCTTCTTGGTCGATGCCTTATACGGCACCGGAACCAACATCAACGACAGTAGAGGCAGTGCTGGCTCTTCAGGCAAAGGCGTCGGACACTTAATCTGGGTCGCCTTCTTCATCCAGCCCTGTATATCATGTAAAAATTCCAATTCCTATTATCATGAAATAAGGGAAAGGGTAAGTGTTCGGCAAAGAATCCTATTACCTCTGGGGCGGAAACCTCGGTGCTGAAGCCCGCGTCCTTGGTTTCTTCGGGCCATTCCTTCTGGCTCTTGAAGAGATGCTTCCAGATCTCCTTGTGCGTAGAGCCGAAGAGATGCTTCAGCGGCTTGTCTCCCGCCGGATCGAACTCCCATAGGGAGGAGTCCCGGCTTTGGCAAGGGAGGACAAGCCGGGTCAGCATCACCTGGACCACGGAGCAGAGCGGGTGCCCCTTTGAGATCACGCCGGACACACGGCTCACGAGAGTCGTCACCTCAGTGTGCGACCCCCAGTCCAGACCCTTTTTGGTCCAGGAGGTCAGCCTCACTGGGGGTCCGGATCTGAAAGCAGGTTCCGCCGCCCACTTGGTGTCGCGGGGTTTGGTGATGTAGAACCATTCCTGCTTCGAGACCTTGTTCGCCTCCACGAACGAGCCCTTGGGCCAAGTTGCATTCGGGAGCTTGTTAATCATAGCACCCCCACACTCCGTGTGTTCCCCGTCCACCACCTTCGGCTTCACGTTGAATGTCTTAAGCCACAGGCCGAAGTGTGGGGGGTGCGGAGAAAGGCTTCACACACCACTATGAAAGTGGATATGTGAAGGATTGAGTTGGGGGCTAGATCATGGAAATCTAACCCGTAGAAGAACAAAAGACCCCGAACAAACGGGTGAAGTGGAAACCCTAGTCACCTAACAAAGTGACAGGTGAAAACTACCCTCTCACCTGCCTTTGGAACGGGAATCACCTGGCCCTTAGGGGGTACTAAGTGTGCGATGTCGCCGGTGAGGTACCCTGCACTCTGTAGATCCTCCACGGTCTTTTCGGTGACCGTGGAAGCCTCCCACTTGCCCCTGGCACCGGATCCAGCCATTGCTGGGGAAGGGAATAGTGGTTGAGGAACGAGGAGTGGTGGGCACACATGAGGATACGGGGGCAAGGGAGATTGGAGATCTCGAGCTTGAGGAAGGCGTGGGGCTGATGAAAGTGATTAGTGTCCTTTTATAATGCTGCAAATACAGAATGCCCCCTACTTTAGCCATAAACCTTGCCAGTTCCCAAAGCAGTCATGCGGCGTGGGTGCTCACGTCATGATAATAAGGATCCCACGATAAGCGGACACGATCTCTATTCTGATGGGACGTGTCAATGAGGATATACCTCGAAACGCGAAACCATGACCAATTAAAATGGTTCGATATGTTAGTGGGTTGGACGCGATGCTTCGCCCAAAAGTTGTCAGTAGAGACACACTATTCATTTTCTCTTAAAGAGCCTTGCCTTCGAGGCTAAGGGTTGTACTAATCTTGCAGAGCCGAACACAATACGCCTTCTTGCAGAAGATATATTCGGGAGAAGGAACCGGCCTTGCAATGTCGAGGACAATACGAAAGCCAAACTCATCGTCATCGAAGACAGGTTCAGGGGCTACTGAGGGAGTCCTAGATCTGGGGGTCCTCATGTGGCCGGACAAACTCCTGCTGGGCCGGACTGGTGGGCCGTGAAGATTATTACAAAAGATCATCTCTCATATCCGGATAGGACTCCTGTATTCATGTAATGGCAAGTTTAGGTTCGGGTGTAGATTTTCCTTCCTCTAAAAGATGACTTGTAGAAACCCTAGGCCCCTCCGGTATGTATATAAACCGGAGGGTTTAGTCCGTAGAGGCTAGAAGAAGAAGAGAATCATAACTCTCCACAGGCTATACTTAGGGTTTAGCCATTACGATCTCGAGGTAGATCAACTCTTGTATTCATATTCATCCATATTAATATAGCAGGAAGTAGGGTATTCCCTTGATCGAGAGGGCCTGAACCTGGGTAAACATCGTGTCCCTAGCCTCCTGTTACCATCGATCCTCAGACGTATAGTTCGGGACCCCCTACCCGAGATCTTCCGGTTTTGACACCGACAGGAGCCACAAGCTTGCCCCCCCCCCCGGGGGGCGCCCCCTAAGCTTGTGGCCATCTCGTTGCTCTTCTGGCCTCCTCCCGAAGCTTCCAGGTATCTGTTTGTCCAAGAAAAATTGTCAAAAAAATTGGTTGCATTTGGAGTCTGTTTGGTATTGATTTTCTTAAAGACAAAAACAAGGTAAAAACAACAGATGGCACTGGGCACTAGGTAATTGGTTAGTCCCCAAAATGATATAAAATAGCATAAACATGCATGTAAAACATTTATGATCAAACACTAACAATCACAAAGACATACCACCTATCGCTTTTACAAAAAAAACTTGGGGGCTCCCACGATCGCTAAGGCGATCTGGCGGCGATAGAGGATGAACGAGCGTGAGATGGCGGATTCTCCGCCGGTGATCTCACCAGAGTAGAGGGGATCGACTACTGGAGGGGGCTACGATGTGGCCCTCTTCAGCGTGAGGAAGTGGCAGAAGTTCAAGGAGAGATTGAGGCGGATTTTCCAGTGTGCGACAGATCGGGATCGATGCTTGCGTCGGTCGAGGAGGAGAGCGAATGAAATCGCTAATGTTTTGGCATGTGAGAACCCGTTGTGCCCTCGTGAGGAAAGTAGGACAGGATTGAGAGGACCCATGTGACCCGCTGGATCGGAGGGGAGTGATTTGGAGAAGGCGAGCGTTGATTCCGCTCGGGAGTCAATGGCTGGGTCTACAGATTTAGTAGTTTATTTTCTCTCTCCAGATTATAGTATGATATTTCAACGGGAGTTGATTAAGGATCCGGTTTTGGATCTAGCACTTGCCATTCGTGATTCATTTTGGGAAAAGGGAGATTTTTGCGCGGAAGTTATTAGGAAATTGCCCATTCATGGCCTTTTATTTGTGATTAATATCTTCAAATTCGCATTTGAGGCTGTGTGGAAAGGGATCCTGGCTTACTATATTTGTGGGGCTGGGAGAGGTCGGTCTCTGTCATTCTTCTTGCCAGTGCACTGTCATCTACTCTCTGTTCCTCCTACATCTTGTCACAATCTAGGGGAGGGTACAATGGCGGGTCAGGGAGAAAAAGTGAGTAGTGCTATGGGGAAGGAGCATGTGAGTGGAGTAGGTTCGAGGGGGTGACGGCTGCAATGGCTGGGATGTGTACCTTGCCGGCCACTGTCAAACCTGGGTCCATGTCGGGGCGCACCTGAGGTGAGGGCAGGCCTCTCGTCATTGATATGAAGGCTACTCGCAAGGCCGTCAGCGGTTTCCTGGTGGTTTGCCGCCTCTTGTCCCCTTTCCAAGTCAAACTGAGGGTCATTGTTGATGATCTCCGGAACACGGCTTGGAAGAACCAAGGGGTGGTCACCATCCAAGAGGTGGTCAGCGAAGACGGGGGGTCATCCTCAATTTCAGCACGGAGAGCGATCGTCAGTTTGTGCTAAACGCGCAGCCATGGCACTTCAAGCGGGATGTGCTCATCTTCGCTGAGTTTGACGGCAAGGGCGACCTGGCAGAGGTAGACCTTGGCGTCATGTCCATCTGGGTGCAGGTATGCGATCTTCCGTTCGTTCTTAAAATGGAGAGTATAGGTTGGTCTCTCGAGGATCAACTGGGTGAAGTGATGGAGTTATCGCACCGCAATCATGTAATTGATGAAAAATATTTGGGGGTGTGTGTGAAGATCTTATTGCATGAACCATTGAAGAGTTCCGTAGAATTTACTCCTTTAGGCAGTTCAGAGATACTCAAATTTTAAGTGAAGTATAAGAAACTACCTTTGTACTATGAGTGTTGTGGGATTGTAGGTCATACCTCTAAGAGGTTCTGTAAAATCCCAAGTGAGAAAAGAGTAGTTTGTTTTCCTAGTAATCTTAGTGTTGAGCCCTACTGTCGGTGTACTAAGGTAGGGGTACCCCAGTACTCCAACCTGTGCACGGGCGGTTGCAGCTTCCCGCGGCAGGGTCTACTGCAGGCTCGCCGGAGACCTTCCTGCTCCTTATTAAACCATTCAAAAACAAAGTATACAAGACATGAGATCGAGACCCCGGCAAGAGGAGCTTGTCGGGAAGGCCGCACCAGGCTCAAGACTGTCCCACTGACGCAAGGCCCTGGCGAGAGGAGCTCGCCAGGGAGACTAGAATACAACGCCTCGGCACTATATGTGCCCCGGCAAGGGGCCCGGGGGGCGGCAAGCTCCCGGGCCCGGCAAGGTCAAGGCCCCCGGCAAGGTGCTTGCCGGGGAGGTTGCTCTGTGTGCCCGCGCTCCAGCTCATCGGCCCACGCGTCGCCCTGGGGCCTATCCAGGGACGCGTGGCGGATGGCCGTGCAGCCTGGGGTACACGATGGCACCTCACGGTGATGGATCCGTCGCCGTGGCGGACGGAGACGCTAAGGCGGGAGCTTTTGGAGTCGACGGCGACGGGCATTAAATGCCCTTGTCCCCCACTGTTAGAGTAGGTATAGACCACTGTTCTGTACTGTAGCTCCACTGTTCCCGCACTGCTACAACTACCACCACTTTTACTTTTTTACCCCTTTCTCCTACGTTGACACCTGTCGGTGACCCCTTTGCACTATAAAAGGAGGCCCATGCACAACGTGAGGGGGGTTCGAAACCTAGATCACTCTCGCGCCGGTGTAGCTGCTTCTTCAAGCTCCCGAGCGCCCAACTCAATACACAACCAAGCAGGAGTAGGGTTTTACGCGTCTACCGCGGCCCGAACCTGGGTAAAACTGCCCGCGTGTTTGCCTCGATCTGCTCTTTGTGCTTCCTCCGCCCTCGTACCGCACAGACAAGGGGCTCCGGTCCCATAGGTGTTCGTGGCGGACAGTTTCCCCCGACATCTTTGGCGCGCCAGGTAGGGGGCGTCGAGGTTGTGCGAACCTGATCCGGCGTTCGCGCGGGCGCATTCTTCATCAACCTCTCCAGCTTCACCAGCAACTTCTTCAACGACAACTCCATAGCCCCGAAGAAGAAGGCTTCGGAGGTCGGAGGCCCGTCTGCATCTCACCCGCCGCCACCGGAGCCAACGGTGGGCGGGGGAGATGCCGTCGGAAGGGTGGTCGCCGGCGAGGACACTCACGGCGCCACCAGATCCAAGAACAGAACGGATGACCGAACCTCGGTCTCCGTGGACGCGCCACGTCCATCCCAGCACACTACGACCCAGCAGCGCCATACCACAGGAGGTGGTATACGCTTGCTGGGGCAAGGTCAGACCGGAGGCTCGCGGGACGCCCCGGACCCCCGTCCGGGCACAAGCAAAGCGAAGGCGCCGGCGCGGGACCCCGCTCCTTCTAACGTTGTTAGAAGCCCGAGCGTATCCCGCTCCTCGCACCGCTCACCCGCGTTCCCCTCTACTCCAGCAGAAGCGCTCGCAAGAGCGCAGCTGCTCCTCGACTTTCCTCCGGCGGCCGACAAGGCCGAAGAATGGAGGGCCACTATCCGGAGCCTGATAGACTTCGCCAACAGCGACTCTCCACAGCAGCCGTCGGCCTCGCGGCCGCGGCAGGCTGAGAAGACGAAGGCTATCGGCGACAAGACCGCCGGGGGTGCGACAAGCGTGCACTCCCCGCCGCAGAAGCAGAAGACGCCGCCCCGCCGGAACAACCCCGACGACGGCTCCACAGCCTCGTCGGACCCGCGGGCCCGTCGGGACCAGCGCCAGGTCCTCGACGACCGGCGAGATGAAGACGCTCGAACCACGATCGAGCGCCGCCGAGAAGCTCGGCGACAATCCGACAAGAGAGCTGGGGACACTGTCGACGCGCGCGCGCCCGGTGAACCAGGCGACTTGCCGTACGCGGCAGGCTGCCCTGCGTTCACCCGCGAGCTGCGGCGCGTCCAGTGGCCCAGCATGAAGAACTTTAAGCCCGACGTACCGGAGAAGTACGACGGCAAGACACACCCCTCGGAATTTCTCAGCGTCTACACTATCGCAGTGCAAGTTGCCGGGGGGCGCGACGAGAAGATCTTGGCTAATTACTTCCCGCTCGTGCTAAAGCCGAACGTCCGTTCGTGGCTCATGCACTTGCCGGAAGGTTCCATCTCTTCTTGGGCCGACCTCTGCCACCAATTTGTTGGCGCCTTCACCGGCGGCCACAAACCCCATGGCCAGGAGAGCGATCTCCATATTTTGGCCCAGAAGGAAGGCGAGCCCCTGCGCAAGTATATCCAACGCTTCAGCCGGGTGCAGCACAACATCCCTGACGTTCACCCTGCCGCGGTTATCAGCGCGTTCCATCAGAACGTGCGTAACCGCCGCATGCGTGAGGAGATGGCGATGACGAAGATCCGAGACGTCAGCGAGCTTTACGCTCTTGCTGACAAGTGCGCACGCGCAGAAGAGGGGAGGAAACTCCCCGGGGAGGATGCCGGCGCAGGAGGAAGCGACAGCGACGACGCCGCCCCGGCAAAGAAGAGCCGGCGGCGGAACAACAGAAAGAAGGGCAAGAAGGAGGTGCTTGCCGTCGAGAAGTCCGGCAAGGAGGCCCCCGCCAAGCAAGCACAGGCTGGCGGCTCCGGCAAGGAGCCCGCCACGGCAGCGGCGGCCGACAAGCCGGGTAGCTCCGACAAGCAATACTGTAAGATCCACCGCACCAAGGGTCACGATCTCTCCAACTGCAAGCGCGTCGAATACCTCGTCGAGCAGCAGAAAGCTGAGTACGAGAGGCGCGACAAGGAGAAGGCCCAAGGTGGTGGGGAAGAGCCCAGCAAGAAGCGGCCGTTCAACGGCCGGGGAGGACGCCGCGGCAAGGCTAAGCAGCGGCAAGGGGATCGACCTCCCCGGGGCCGCGACAACGACGAAGACGACGATGAAGACATGGAGGATGACGAGAACAGCGAGCAGGAGTTCCAGAAGGCCACGGAGGTCCTGTGCGTCGACGGTGGCGCCTCCCTGCACACCTCCCACCGCCAGCTAAAACAGTGGGTGCGTGAGGTGAACGCAGCGGAGCCGCCCGTGGAGTCGCGCAGGCTCCTCAAATGGTCCAGCACGCCCATCGTTTTTGACCTTGAGGATCACCCTGACCGCACCACGGCGGTCGGGTGCTTGCCGATGCTGGTTTCTCCCACCATCCGCAACCTCAAGGTCACCAAAATGTTGGTTGACGGCGGGGCCGGGCTAAACTTGATCTCCTCTGCTGTGATCAAGAAACTCCAGATTCAAGATGGCGAGCTCGAAGAGACCGGTTCATTCCAAGGAATCAACCCGGGAAGGAGCAAGCCCAAGGGAAAGATCACTCTGCCGGTGACCTTTGGCGGGGAGCTCAACTTCAGGACTGAGCGCATCACTTTCGACGTTGCCGATATTCCATTGCCCTACAATGGAATACTTGGCCGTCCTGCCCTCGCCAAGTTCATGGCAGCTTCCCACTATGCCTACAACGTGCTGAAGATGCCGGGGCCGATAAGCGTCATCACTGTCCACAGCGACAAGAAGGATGCGCTTATTTGCGCCGACAAGATTTACCGGGATGCGGCAGCTGCGGCCGAGAAGGATACTCTTGCCGCTGAAGCTCCCGGGGGAAGAAGACGAAAACCAAGTCCGGCAAGTGCTCTGGGACCCACTCCGGCAACCGCACCTCTTCGGAGTGCTGCGCTGCCGTCGAGGACGTTCCATCGAGCTCCACCGGCAAGAGCAAGAAGGGAATGGCAGCTCCTCCGGCAACCAAGAAGGTGTCTGCAAGGGAGGACGGCACTGGTGGTACCTTCACCATCAGTGCCACTCTTGACAGCAAATAGGAAAGCGCGCTCGTTGCCTTCCTGCGGGCGAATGTTGATGTGTTTGCTTGGCAACCATCTGACATCCCCGGTGTTCCCAGGAAGGTGATTGAGCACAAGCTTGCTGTCTGTCCTCACGCGCGGCCCATCAAGCAAAAAGTGAGGAAGCAAGCCGTGGAGCGCCAAGAGTTCATCAACGAGGAAATCAAGAAGCTAGAGGCAGCAGGCCTGGTTAGAGGTGTGATTCATCCGACGTGGTTGGCAAACCCAGTCGTCGTGCGCAAGGCCAACGGGAAGTGGAGACTGTGTATAGACTTCACCGATGTCAATAAAGCATGTCCCAAAGATCCCTTCCCTTTGCCGCGCATTGACCAGATCGTTGACTCCACTGCCGGATGTGAGCTACTATGTTTTCTTGATGCATACTCAGGCTATCACCAGATTTTCATGGCCAAGGAAGATGAAGAGAAGACTGCATTTATCACTCCATGTGGCACTTATTGCTTTATCCGCATGCCATTTGGGTTGAAGAATGCAGGCTCAACCTTTGCAAGGGTAGTGTACACTGCTTTTGAGCCACAGATCCACAGAAATGTAGAAGCCTACATGGATGACATCGTGGTGAAGAGCAAGAGCAAGGAAACCCTGATTCAAGACTTGGAAGAGACGTTTCAGAACCTGCGCAGGATACAGCTCAAGTTGAACCCCGAGAAGTGCGTCTTTGGAGTCCCCTCCGGCAAGCTTCTCGGGTTTTTTGTATCACAGAGGGGGATTGAAGCCAATCCCGACAAGATTAAGGCCATTGAGCAGATAGAGGCCCCGAAGCGCGTCAAGGATGTCAGGAGGCTTGCAGGTTGTGTTGCTGCCCTCAGTAGGTTCATTTCAAAGTCTGCAGAACGCGCCCTACCTTTCTTCAAAATTTTGAAGAAGGCAGGTCCCATGAAGTGGACTCCGGAAGCGGAGGCGGCGTTGCAGGATTTGAAACGGTACCTGTCCTCCACTCCTATACTTGTCGCACCTAGACCACAGGAGAAGTTGTTGCTATACTTAGCGGCAACCAACCAAGTGGTTAGTGCTGCGTTAGTAGCGGAGAGGGAGTCCGACGAGGAGTTAGCATCACCGGCAAGCGAATCCAGCGACAAGCAGGGGGGTGTCCCGACAAGCTCTGGTCCCGACAAGGAAGACTCTGCGCAGGAGCAAGGAGAGGTGCGGAAGAAGATAGTGCAGCGCCCAGTGTATTTTGTGAGTTCCCTTCTCCAGGGGCCTAGATCAAGATACTCTGGTGTGCAAAAATTGCTTTTCGGCCTCCTCATGGCCTCGAGAAAGCTGCGCCATTACTTCCAAGCCCATGAGATAACAGTGGTCACTCGCTTTCCGTTGAAGAGGATATTGCACAATCCAGAAGCAACAGGCAGGATCGTTGAGTGGGCACTGGAGCTGTCAAGCTTTGGACTCAAGTTTGAAAGTACTTCAACCATACAGAGCCGAGCTTTGGCAGAATTCATTGCTGAGTGGACCCCAACGCCAGAAGATGAAGTTCAAGAAACAAGTGTACCCGTACAAGAAGCGACAAGTGAATGGGTAATGTATTTTGACGGTGCCTTCTCGCTGCAAGGCGCCGGTGCTGGCGTGGTACTCATCGCGCCCACCGGAGAGCACCTCAAATATGTTATCCAGATGCACTTTCCCAGGGAGCAAGCGACAAACAACACTGCAGAATATGAAGGCTTGCTTGCCGGCCTCAGGATTGCGGCCGAACTTGGGATCAGAAAGCTGATTGTGCGGGGCGATTCTCAGTTGGTGGTCCGGCAAGTTAACAAGAGCTATCAGAGCCCTTTGATGGAAGCATATGTCGATGAAGTGAGAAAGCTTGAAGAGCACTTTGAAGGTCTGCAGATGGAGCACGTTCCAAGAGCTCAAAATGAGATTGCAGATGGCCTTTCAAAGTGCGCCGCGATGAAGTTACCTGTGGAACCAGGGACCTTTTTGCTCAAGCTGACTCAGCCATCCGTTACACCGTCAATTGGGCAGTCCAAGAAGAGAAAGTTGGTTTCCGGCGACTACTTGCCGGCGGATCTTCCTGAAACCGCCGCCAAGGTCCCCAAGATCAACAACAACAACGCTGAGGAACAGTTTGCTCCTGCAAGCCCTCGGGCTTGTGCAGTTGAAGCAAGTGTTCCCGACAAGCCTCGCCCCGGCGAGCTTGCCGGGGGACCGTCAGCTCCGGCAGGACCAGAGGTCTTTGCCGCAGAAGCTGAGGTTCCCGCAGCGGCCCTCGAGCCTTTAGTCCTTGCTGTCGAGCCTCGGGCTCCGGCATGGGCGCAGCAGATCGTCCGTTTTCTACAAACTGGAGAACTTCCCGGCGACCCTCGAGAGATAGAGAAGATAACCAGACAGTCGAGTATGTATCAGTTCGTGGATAATGAGCTGTACAGAAGAAGACTTAACGGTGTCAGGTTGAAGTGCATCTCCAGAGAAGATGGACAGAAGCTGTTGACAGAAATACACGGAGGCATATGCGGCCACCACATTGGCGCAAGGGCCCTTGCCGGGAAAGCCTTCCGGCAAGGGTTCTTTTGGCAAGAAGCCCTCCAAGATGCAACTGCACTAGTAACCAAGTGTGAAGCGTGCCAGTTCCATGCAAAGCAAATCCATCAGCCAGCTCAAGCTCTCCAAACGATCCCTTTGTCATGGCCCTTCTCGGTCTGGGGGCTCGATATCCTCGGCCCTTTCCCTCGAGCTGTCGGGGGCTTTGAGTACTTGTATGTTGCAATCGACAAGTTCACAAAGTGGCCAGAAGTGGAGCCAGTGAGGAAGGTGACAGCACAGTCAGCGGTCAGGTTCTTCAGGTCGATTGTTTGCCGTTTCGGGATCCCTAACAGGATCATCACCGACAACGGTACGCAATTCACTAGTCGCACCTTCATGCAGTATGTCCAAGACCTTGGCGCCAAGGTCTGTTTTGCTTCTGTTGCTCACCCGAGGAGCAACGGTCAAGCAGAGAGGGCAAATGCTGAAGTGCTGCGTGGACTCAAGACAAGGACCTTTGACAGGCTGCGCAAGTGTGGAAGAAATTGGATAGAGGAGCTCCCGGCGGCTCTTTGGTCAATCAGAACGACACCAAGTCGAGCCACCGGACAGACACCTTTTGCTCTAGTCTATGGAGCAGAGGCAGTTCTCCCCACGGAACTCGTATACGGATCTCCTCGAGTACTCGCTTATGATGAGCTCGAGCAAGAGCAACTTCGGCAAGATGACGCATTGCTCCTTGAGGAGGGACGTCTCCAGGCTGCTGTACGAGCTGCTCGATACCAGCAAGCTTTGCGCCGCTACCATAGCCGCAAAGTCAAGGCCAGGAGTCTCGAGGAAGGCGACCTTGTTCTTCGGCGTGTTCAGTCCGCCAAGAATTCCAACAAGTTGACGCCGAAGTGGGAAGGCCCTTATCGGGTGAGACAAGTTACGAGGCCCGGAGCTGTCCGCCTCGAGACCGAAGAAGGCTTACCGGTGAGCAATTCCTGGAACATAGAGCATCTTCGCAAGTTTCACCCCTAAGGCGCGGTTGCCGTGATCCGCTCCGGCAACCACGTTTTGTACAAGCTTTGCCGCTGTTGCATGTAACCCTTTGTACAAAGCCGGGCGCAGACCCCGTGCATCAGTAAAGTTTTCGTGTTTGTCGCATCGATTGCCTTTTTCATGCTTTTCTTTGTTATTTGCATGATTCTATTTGGCATTTGATGCAATACTCAAATATACGGTAAGCACTAGCTCGCCGAAAGGCCAGATACTTGTTTCCCTCTCCCTTTTTTCTTTCCTATTAAACAGAAGGGACGGTCCTCGCGCACAAGTTTGCCGGGGGGGAAGGAGGTGGAGGAGGAGCCGAGTGCTGTTCAAGAAAGGGAAGCCTTACCGGAAGGCAAGCAACATAAGCAAGCAACATAAGCAAGCAACATATGAAAGATAAGTTGTTAGAATTTGACCAGTTCAAATTTTTAAATTTTAAGTTGTCTTCCTTGAACGATCACATTTTGTATGGAAAACCTGTGCGCGGAGGAACCTACCCGTAGCTTGCCGCACCCTTATCTTGTTTTCGAGTTCACTCAACGATTTAAGTGAGCTGCGACAAGTGTCGCGCCCTTGCTTCGTTTCCGAGTACGCTCAGCAAGCTAAGTGCGTTGCGACCAGCTGCGGCAAGGTTGCTTGCCGGCGAATACCTTGGCCAGCAGGCTGCTCAGAGTCCAGCACTCAGCGCTCGCGGCAAAGGCCATTTGCCGACAAGCTTCCCGGGAGCGTAGGGTGAAAAACATACAAAGTCAAAGATTGGAACAAGGAAGATAACATTGCACTGATTGAGCGAAGTAAAGCAAATATCTTACAAAGGATAGTTTGTCGTGATGGACTAATAAGTTCATGACATAATGTGCAGCAACAAAAAGATAAAGATAAATGGAGCCCTAGTCGACGCGGTCGCCCTCCTTCCTGCCGAGCTTTGCCACCTTGGCGATGATGTGGCTGACCTGCTCCTTCAAGGCCTCCGTGTCTGCATCTGCCGGCAGGCTGCGAAGAACGTTCGTGAGGTTGATTCCCGGGTTGCGGTACACGATCTTCGTCAGCACCCGCTCCAGAGTTCCCGCGCAGAGCCGGCGCGACTCCTCGGCCAGCTGCGCGGGGATGCGGTTCCGGAGACCTGCAAGAGCCGGAGCGACCCCTCTGAAGAAGAGGCTGAGCTTGGCGCTGTGCGGGAGATCCGGGTCCGGCGAGTAGATAAGATGTTCGACCTTCAGTGCCAGCAGCTCCTGGTCAATATTGGACGCAGAAGAAACCAGCTCTTCAGTCCACACTTCGATTGTTTGCCGGAAAAGCTCGGACGCCTTGTTGACACTCTCTACCAGGGTCCGCTCCTTGCGGAGCTCATCCTTCAACTTGGTCTCCTGGGCCCGGGCAGCATCGAGCGACTCCTTCAGAGTGGCGACCTTCAGCTCCAAGTCCTCAATGGAGTCCTTGGCGGCCTTCAGCTCGTCGCCCCTCTTCGATAGGCTCACTTGAAGCTCCGAGTTGGTGTGAGCATCCTTCTCGCGCTCCAAGATGAGCGCGGCAACCTTCTCGGCGCTGACCTTCATCGCCTTCTCCAACTGTTCGACCTTGGCGGCGAGCTCCTTATTGGCGTCTTCCGCGGCAACCGCGGCGGCTTTCGCCTCCTTCAGCTCCCCGCCAAGGGCAGCTTCGCGAGCGGCAAGGTCTTCTTCATGGGAGTCCAGCTCAACCTTCCGCTGCGCGAGCTCTCCCTCTCGCCGGGACATCTCCACCCCGGCGAGGCGCTGCTGTTCGTCGGCTTCAGCTTTCTCGAGCACCCATTCCTGGTACTCGCCGGCGAGACGCTCCCGCTCCTCCGCCACCTCGCGGAGGGCTGCTTGATTGGCGGCGCGGAGCTCCGCCGCACGCTTCTCCATTTCAGCCGCGGCCTTGGCGGCAAGGGCCTCCCGGGAGGCGAGCTTCGCCTGCCTGGCCCGGTAAAGGGCCAGGAGCTGGTGGAGCAACCGCTCCTCCTCGGGCCCCTCACTTCCGCCAGGCGCCTGGACAATCTTCAGGCCTGCGGAGGCGAGGATTTCTCCGTCGAATGCCTCGCCCTCCGCAGGAGCTCGCGATGAAGACCCCCACGGCATCTGGATGAAGACGCCGTTGGGGGCCTCGAGATAGTGCCTCTGCTCCTCGCCGGCGGAGGGGCCGGTGGCCGGTGCAGCATCTGATGCTCCCGCGGCCTCCGGGTCGGCGGTGCGGCCACCGTCCCCCTCCCCGGCCGCTGCGTCCGCAGCCGGGGCAGTCTCCTGCGCGGCCGGCTCGGCGGCCTCGGCCACCTCCTCGACGACTGGAGCGTCGCCGCCGCCGCCCTGCGCGTCCTCCTCCTCGAGGATGACCACCTCCGTCTCCATAGGCGCAGGAGGAGGAAGATCTAGAAAGAAGAGCAAGAGAAAGAAATTCAAGACTCAAGCAAATATCCAAAAAAAAAAAGAGAGACAAGCCGAAAAGACAAGTCACAAAGCTTACCTTGGCGGACGTCCTCAGCGGCGGGCTCCCTCGCCGGGGAGCTAGGCCTTGTCGGAGTAGTCACCCTCGCTGGGGAGCTTGGCCTTGGCGGGGTGGCCGCCCTCGCCGGGCTGCTCGCCCCAGGCGGGGTACTCTGCCTCGGCGGAGTACCCACCCTGGGCGGAGCACTCTCCCTTGCCGGAGAGTTCTGCCTTGGCGGGGATGGCGGGGCCTGCGGCTCCTCGGTGGTGGTCTCCGGGCGCTCTTCCCGCTGCGGCTCCACCTCTGCACAGAACAAGACAAAAGATGTCAAGACATGAAGACAAAATCAAAAGCCTCAGACGTACCCCGACAAACAGAAAAAAAGAGAGGACCCCAGACTTACGCTGGGGGCTGCGTTGCGGGCTGCGCTGGGGGCTGCTCATCGGAGCAGCGCTCGGGTCCGGCAGGCTCGGCTCCGGCACGTCCCCTGTTGCCGCTGCTGCTGAGCCTTCCGCGACCTCAGCCTCGGGCGCCCTGGCTTTCTTCGCTACGCGACGGGCCAGGGTCCTGAAATCAGAACAGAAGACAGAGTCAGCGTCAGCAGAAAAATCAAGACAGAAATCAAGAAGATATGAGGTCTCGAATCCTTACTCTTGGTCCTCCTCGTCGTCCTCGCTCAGGGCGGAGAAGTCATACTCCACCGTGGGCGCGTCGGCGCGAGGAGCGGAAGACGAAGGCTCCCTTGCGCGTTTGGTGTTCACCGGGGCTGGGGGCTGCGAAGACCCAGCCCCTGTGGTCGCCGGCGCCCGAGGAGCGGGCGGAGCTGCTGCTCCGCTCCGAGAAGACCCATGCCGGCTCGCTGCCGGCCTGCGTGGCGCCTCAGTTGTGGCCCGCGCACGGGCCGCCTCCGCTGCGGCCGGTGCGCCGGACGGCCTTGGCGCGGCTTGACTCCCCCGGGGAGCCGCCCGGCGAGGTGGCTGTTGCCGGGGCGCCTGCGCTCTCTCCCCCGTCGCCGCCTTGCGGAGGCGCTTCGCCGGGGACTGCCTCGGGCTTGCCGGGGGCGGGGAGCTCTCCGACGAGGAGAGGTCGTCGGCGTATAACTCCGTGGATCCGCCGGAGTCTTCGGCCTCCTCCTCCTCCTCCTCCTCTGCCCCGGCCGGCTCGCTGGGCCCAGCGTCCTGCGCTGCGGCCCCCTTCCCCTTGGCGCCTCTGCCCCTCGCGGCGCCTCTGCTCCCTCCGGCGGTGCCCTCCATTGCCGCGGCCTCCGTCGCGATCCCATGGATCCCGGAGTGCCTCAGCGAGGGAACCCCGGCAAGCGCGTCGGGTGGGAGGTTCAGCAACCTGCGAATCTCCGCCTCCTCCGCCTGGGTGGACGCCTCCTCGGCCTCCGCCTCCTCCGGCGAGAATCCGAAGATTCCTGCCGACGCGGCTGCGGCGGCCTCCTTAGCCCGGGAAGCAATGTAGGCGATCTCCTGGTCGGTGGTGGCCCGCGTGTGCAGCTTAAGGTCCTCCTTGTTCCTCGCCACCTCGGCGAGGTTGTCGTAGAAGTTGAGGACGTCGATGGGCTTCGGGGCGATCCACGAGCGGTCCAAGCCATGCGAGTCGCACATAGGCATCATGGCGAGGATTCGGTCCCTGGCGACGTTGTTGCAAAGCGGCACCACTTCCCGGGGAGTCCTGAACCACTCGGGGTGCGTCGGGTCGTACCGGAAGAGCTCCCGTACCATCCCCCGCAGCTCCAAGGTGGTGAAGTTAAAATTAAGCCCGGGGCGCAGCCTCATGATATCTGCCGGGCCGCCGTACTCCCAGGCCGGCCTCTTCCGGTCTTGGAGAGGGGCGATGCGCCGGCGAAGGAAATCTGCGCCCACCTCGGCGACTGACAGCTGGGCCATCCGAAGACGAAGAATCCGGACGAGGGCGATGTCAAGCTTGACGTCGTCGGAATCTAAGTCACTCCAGTCCCTGCCGCGCACGATGGGAGTTGTGCGCGGCGCGGTGAAGGCTTGCGGCTGGTCTTCTACAATCCAGCACCACTCCGCTCGCCATTCCTCCCACTTGCCGCGGAGCTCCCCCGGCAAGTACGCCCCTTTCTTATTCAGACGAAAGATCCAAGAAATTCCTCCGGAGAGGGGGGCATCGGCCTCGGCTCTAGGGGTGAAGAAATGTCTAAAGAGGGCTACGTTGGGGTGGACTCCTATGAAGTTTTCGCACATATGTGCGAAAACGGCCATGGTGAGAATGGCGTTGGGGGTGAAGTCAAGCAAATGGAAGCCATATGTGTTCATGACATCACAGAAGAAGTCCGAAAAAGGAGGACAGAGACCACAATGGAAAAAGGCAGCAAAGAAGTAATACCCGCCGGGATAGCTGTCCTTGGCGGCGGCCGGGTACGCTCGCGTGCGGGGATGCGCATCAGTTCCCTTGGACCAGAACAAGTAGTACTTGTTCCAGAGTTCATGCACGCTGAGCTTCGGCGAGAAGACGACGTGCCTCTTCCGGTAAGCGATGAGCTTGGCCGCTTGCTCCGACTTCTCCTTCTTGGCCTTCTCCGCCTTCGCCTTGTCGGACTTAGGGGCCATGGCGGACGCGGTGGAAGGAGGGGGACGAAGAGCTCGGCGGCGGCGGAGATGTGGAGACGGGGCACAAGAAGGAATCTTTTGCAGGTGGAAGACGACGTAATGAGAGCGCAGGGAGGGGAACCGCGCCCGCTGCCTCTGCTTTTATGGGGGAGTGGGGGGCGTTTCGCCCTTTCCATTAAGAGATCGTGGGCACGTCCCATCCCACGGCGCCGCAATCGACGCGTGCCGTTACCGTGGGGTGCGGCGGATATGGAAGTGGATTCGGCGCGCCGCGGGCCGCGGGTGCCCGTGCACTGTTTTGGGCCTGGCCCAACAGCGCTCGGCACCGTGTGTGGCCCAGGCCCGGGGGCTCCTGTCGGTGTACTAAGGTAGGGGTACCCCAGTACTCCAACCTGTGCACGGGCGGTTGCAGCTTCCCGCGGCAGGGTCTACTGCAGGCTCGCCGGAGACCTTCCTGCTCCTTATTAAACCATTCAAAAACAAAGTATACAAGACATGAGATCGAGACCCCGGCAAGAGGAGCTTGTCGGGAAGGCCGCACCAGGCTCAAGACTGTCCCACTGACGCAAGGCCCTGGCGAGAGGAGCTCGCCAGGGAGACTAGAATACAACGCCTCGGCACTATATGTGCCCCGGCAAGGGGCCCGGGGGGCGGCAAGCTCCCGGGCCCGGCAAGGTCAAGGCCCCCGGCAAGGTGCTTGCCGGGGAGGTTGCTCTGTGTGCCCGCGCTCCAGCTCATCGGCCCACGCGTCGCCCTGGGGCCTATCCAGGGACGCGTGGCGGATGGCCGTGCAGCCTGGGGTACACGGTGGCACCTCACGGTGATGGATCCGTCGCCGTGGCGGACGGAGACGCTAAGGCGGGAGCTTTTGGAGTCGACGGCGACGGGCATTAAATGCCCTTGTCCCCCACTGTTAGAGTAGGTATAGACCACTGTTCTGTACTGTAGCTCCACTGTTCCCGCACTGCTACAACTACCACCACTTTTACTTTTTTACCCCTTTCTCCTACGTTGACACCTGTCGGTGACCCCTTTGCACTATAAAAGGAGGCCCATGCACAACGTGAGGGGGGTTCGAAACCTAGATCACTCTCGCGCCGGTGTAGCTGCTTCTTCAAGCTCCCGAGCGCCCAACTCAATACACAACCAAGCAGGAGTAGGGTTTTACGCGTCTACCGCGGCCCGAACCTGGGTAAAACTGCCCGCGTGTTTGCCTCGATCTGCTCTTTGTGCTTCCTCCGCCCTCGTACCGCACAGACAAGGGGCTCCGGTCCCATAGGTGTTCGTGGCGGACAGTTTCCCCCGACACCTACTGGAAGAGCCAAGGTGTAAGTAAGAGCCATAGAATACGACTATCGGCATCGTCAACAACAACAACGCCAAGCCCATGGACGTCGTCAAGATGGCCACTTCCATGAGCGGTCTCACGGTCTATGATAAGGGGGCTGCTACTTCCGTCCAGGTGACCAATGTTGGCGCGGCAGACATGGAGAACGCCCAGGCCGTCCCGCTCGGCCAGGAGGGCCGGGTTCAGAAGGCCATGGTGTGGGCTTTCTCTGCTTCAGTGCCTAGTCAAGACGACCGGCTGGGCGCTGCCTCCACTTGCGCCAACCATGAACAGGAGGGTCAGGGGCTGGCGAGGTGTGATGTTCCGGGGCTACTTCCTCTGTCGGCTTGGGAGCTCTTTGGTTGTCCGCTAGAGCACCCAAAGTTGGCCGCTACTCATACTGATGTTGATAAAGGTAAAATGCATGCGGTTGGACAGGGGGAGCAGATGAACCAGGTGAATGGCGCACCTAGTAATGCAAAAAAGATGGGCCTTGGAGCTGGCCAGCTTCTTTTCCAGCCAGGGGTACTTGAGGCCTATCAAGTGCTGTCGCGGCCAGGATTTCTGCGGGGGACAGCAAATTTGCGAACATGCATTTTAAATTCAATGTTGTAAAGAAGCCAACACACGTGCACCCACGAAATAAGGGAAAGAAAGAGAAAAAGAGAGGGAACACAGAGGGATATGAGGAGGCACGCAAACAAGTCTTGGGTAAAAAACAGAACTCATAGTTTTATTGCACGCCCGACGGGTAGCGATAATGAGTTTTCTTTTGAGAATACCATGGACAGTTATGAGCACATATTATACAGCGATATCTCCTCCAAAGGGTTTGCATGGGCAGAGTTGAAATAGTGCGGGATACAAAGGGTATGGTAATACATGTCGCAAAGGAGACTAATGAGCAGGAACAAGAGTATGGTCAGCAAGGGGTGGAATCGGTTGGAAAAGAGAAGGGCGGTAATGGCGCATCGATGGCCTCCGAGGAGGAGGACCGCCGTGCCAAATGAAAATCTTATGATGGAACTGTCGTGGCATGCTCTCTCACACGGCAGTTCGTGAGCTCCTGGACCTACAGGAGCATACAAGGGCAGATTTAGTTTTTCTTTCGGAGTCCCATTTGAATAAATGTAAAGCCGATGAGCTACGTTGTGTTTTAAATTTTGATTCCATGTTTGTAGTTGAGAATGATGGTCGGGCTGGTGGTCTTGTAATGTTTTATAAGTCGAATCATATCGAGTTGAATTATGTTTCGCCTTATTTTATTGATGTCCTAGTCATGAATGGAAATATTGTACAATGGTGGTTCACGGGCTTGTATGGTCGTCCGAACTGGAACGATCGCAGTTTATCTTGGGAAGACATCCATAATCTGCATAGCCAGGGGAACCATCCTTGGGTAATTTTGGGGGATTTCAATGAAGTATTATATAATTCGAAAAAGGAGGGTGGTAATATGAGACCAAATGGCATGATGCGGGAATTCCGTGAATATCTTATGGACTGTGGGTTGGAGGATTTAGGATATATCAATGATCCTTTTACTTAGAGTAGAGGTGACATTTGAGAGCGTCTTGACCGTGCGGTGTGCAATCTAGAGTGGGCTCATAAATTTCCTCGTGCGGGTGTGATTAACGAAGAACATGTTCACTCTGACCATCGCCGCTGGTCCTGGATATGAACTATCTGGGTGATAATATTTTCAGACGATCAACGGGGTGTCTAGAACAACTTAAAGCCAAATGGCTAAAAGATGAGACTGTTATGCCTCGTTTGGGTGTTGACATTCGGACCAAGAATTTGGCATTGGCATATTTGGCCTGAATGCCAGTGTTTAGATGGCCTAGACATTCACGTGAGGAATTCGGGCCCGGTATCGAGAGGCCGACCCAACCACTGGCGTGACCCCTCCGCAAATTCGAAGCCCGGACCCTCCACATTCGGCTGAATTAGCTTACGTCTTTGTTCTTACTCTCACGGCGCATGTGAAAAGGAAATATGGAGCGCCAGCACTGCGCCGGCCGCGGGAGACCGATCTCGGCCCTCCCTTGTCGCTGCCTCCCCGACCAGACCAATGGCTTCTAATACTCAGGCAAGCGCCTCGCCCAGGCCACCGGTGCTTCTTCCCCGACGGGTGGCAACAGTCCTCCGGCGGTCCGGCCATCCCCGGCTTTCCTGCTGGCAGCCGCCACCGCTGGAGTTTGCCGCTGACCACCGCCATGGTTCCTCGCACCACATCCACCGGGTCCCTACCTCTGCCGACTGCTGGATGACACAACGTTCTTGGCAGAATCAACCCATGCATGGGCGCGTCGCAATGGCGGAGTGCGGGAACCTGCAGCTCAGAGTCGAGCACTACATGCCTCAGCGTGAAGGAGCTTTTGCAGCAGCTCGGGCGACACATGCACTACGCATACTAGACAACTTCCCCGGCCACAACCTCCTCCTTTCACCTCGGACACCACCTGCAGCTATCCGTCGTGGAGTAATGTCACGCCCAAGATGCAATTCTATCTCGATCACTAGATAAACCTTGTGATTGAGGCACAACCGCATTTCAAGCGTTTAGCAAGATGGATATCGTTACATCGTACCATTACATACATACATGGGGATACATACAAGACATACAATTCATATGAATACAACATCATCATATACAAAACATCCGACTATGGATGCAAACATGAAAAATACAACGACATCCATCTGCTATCCCAAGCTGCCGACCCGGAACCTAACCCAAGACTGACGAAGCAGAAGAAGAAAGAACTCCAACACAAGTACATCGCTCTCACGTCAAGTCATCGGAAACCTACACCTGCAACTGTTGTAGTAGTATCTGTGAGTCACGAGGACTCAGCAACCCATAACCATGGGTATCAAGACTAGCAAAGCTTAATGGGTATGAAGAGGTTAAGTGGTGAGGTTGCAGCAGCGGCTAAGCATATATGGTGGCTAACTTACGAGTACAAGAATAAGATGAGCATCTACGCAAACGGTCGCAAACTAGTAATGATCGCTAAAGATCCTGAACTACCTACGAGTCAAACATAACCCCACCGTGTTCTCTTCTCAAAGTGAAAAGAGACAGTCACGGTTACTCACGCGGTTCGTGTATTTTATTACGGATCCTCCAGACATTAACAAATTCCAATCTGCCACATAACCATGGGCACGGCTTTCTAAAGATCATAACCCTACAGGGGTGTCCCAACTTAGCCCATCACAAGCTCTCACGATCAGTAGAAGTAAAAGTATTACCCCTTATCTTAGGGACAATCCGATCAGACTCGGAATCCCGGTGCACAAGACATTTCGACAATGGTAAAACAAGTACATCAAGACCTCCCAGCGTGCCGACACCCTAATAGTAGCCGTGCGTATCTCGTCTCAGGGCACGTCCGGATGGGAAAGCCTACGGGAGCCAGATACCTCGAGTTTCCCCGTGGCGGCCCCGCAGTCTGCCCGTTTGGGACCAACACCATCATCACTGGCCCCCCTGTATGTGGAAGAATCCTCGGGTAGCGCTAACACCCTATGAAATTTAATTAATTAAATAAGTTTTTATTATGTTGCAAATTAAAACCAAAGTTGGGCCTTGCTGGAGGAGTTTTATTCAAAGACGAACTGTCAAGTGGTCCCCATATACCCAACTGCGTTAGGAACGCAAAATCAAGGAACATAACGCTGGTTTATCAGTTCTTAAGGCGCCATGAGTGAAACAAAACACCGAGCAAAAGGCCAATCCTTCCATCCATTGCCAAGTATATATGTGTGTTAATAATAATAATAGATATTGTGATATTCCCAAAACAAGATCAGACATGGAGCAATCTTCATCTTCACCTACAACTAACAATGCTATAAGAGGGGCTCATCAAGCGGGTAACATAGCCAAACAATGGTTTGCTGGGAAGGTGACAAAGGTTAGAGGTTTCATGGCAATAAGGAGAGGCTGACAACAAATAGATAGGTAGCGCGACATATAGCGATAGCATCGAGACAACTACCATAGCAATAGTAGTAAAGGTATCCAAGGTGACGGTCATCTTGCCTGAGATCCCACAAGGAAGAAGAACGAGTCCATGAAGAAGACAAAGAAGAATCCACGAAGACGAACCAAGTGTAGTCGAACGAATCCTCACGATCGCAACGGAATATGAACTAGCGAGAAGAAGCACACAACATGGTAAATACACCACTCGAGAACATGACAAGATGCTGAACCAAGTATGATGCAAGACAAGTCTATATGATGAAAAACATGGCAAGGGATGATGCATATAAGAACAACACAACACAACAAGTTTAAATGAGGTCGGAAACAACATATAACAATTCCGGTAAGTCCTCATATGCAAATTTCGAAATGAGTCCATATCTGAACAAACCTTAAGTTAAAGTTGTTAAACAGCAAGTTAGCATGCACCATGATGATCTACTCGAAATTATAGTCAAGTTACATATAAAGTTCATTTAATTCGGAGCTACGGCCTAGAAGATATGAGCAAAACAAGTCAAACATGCCATCGATGCAAAATGCATCCAAACATCAAGCAAACACACTCCAAACAGGTATACAACATGTTATCATGCATCTACATGCAAAACACACAAGTTTCATATAGGACATGCTCAAAACGGAGCAACAGTTCAACACATACACACGAAGCAAGATATAACAACAAGCTGTCCAAAACAGCAACATGGCATATAGTTGACATCAAAACAACATGATACAAGAACATTTCATGGCATCAAAGGGCATGGCAAGCATGTACATTGGAGAGCGCCCATTTCAAGCTTCAAGATGATGAGCACTTCGTGATCGTCCACATATACACGACGACGCCACCTCTTTCCCATGGTGATTTGGTTTTCGATCCGAGGTCGGATCTTTCCCAAGGGGGAGGGGATGATGCGGAGCATCCTATGGACATCACCATGTCAAGAGTCTGCTTGGCAAGTGACAGGTGTGACCTCTACTTCTCATACATAAAGGTGAATCATCTCCTTTACACGTGTTCACTTGGCCCCTTCGAGGATGGTATACTACTTGACACTCCACTCGTGTGCATGCATAGGTATTGTCGGAGCTTCACGGACGACGAGGAGGAGTGCAAGCGCCAAGGATCACCTACACCATCCGTGAGGGAAGTGTGGAAGAGAAGACGGAAGAAACGGAGCTGCTGGAAAAGCTACAGGCTCCGGACGTCCGGCCTCTACCGGACGACCGGCGACTCCCAGGCGACCGGACGACCGGAGGTCACCGGACGTCCGTGACATAGGCAACAGAACCGAAATCCAGGAAATTACTGGAAGTCCGGGAGCTACCGGACGTCCGGTCCTTCCCGAGCCACCGGACGTCCGGTGTCCCAGCGGACGTCCGACCCCATGCTGTCTGCGCACAGTTATCGGGCCAGAGGCCCATGTATCCCTCTCCCACTTACCCCTTCGTGGCCCTAGACTATATATACTCCTTCACCTCCACCATTTTAGGGTTAGCATTAGTTTAGCTCATATGTGAGATAGAGCTTTGCTCATCCATCCCGGATCTACTCCACGAGAGAGACCGCGACCCCTCTACGGAGAAGATCCACCTTGGATTCAAGACCCCAAACGGGAAGATCCTTCGCGGATTCAAGACCTCCTCTTGGAGATGAACTCTACCTTGTATCTTTCCCTTTGTTGTTCATGTATCTTGTGATCTTGTGTGTTTGATTGTCTAGTGGATGTGTGATTGGACTTGTTCTTGAGTGTTTCCCTCGTGATTCCCCTTTGTGTTCTTCGTGTTCATCGTGGGATCCCCTCCATTTCGTGAAAGATCGGCCATCTAGGGTTCCACCCTACATCATTATGGTATCAAGAGCCACGGTTTCTCACGAATTTGGAGCCCCCTCCACCGTTTTCTAGCTTTCTTTTGTGTGATTTCGTCCTAAAATTCGAAAATCCCCACCAAAAATAGCCCCAAAAAATTTTGTGATCTGTTGATTTGATGATATTTTGTTGATTTTGATCCATGGATTTGCTTGGTTTCAAGTGGATCTAGCATTTCCCCAAGTTTCCCCATCTTCTATCCACGAAATCTCATCAATTTTGACCCCAAAATCATCAAATTCCGCCCAAAATCGCGTCCCGGATCTCAAATCTCGCGTTGACCCCGACCCACCGGACGACCGGCGTTTTACCGGACGTCCGGACCCTCACGAAGCACCGGACGTCCGGAACTCACCGGACGACCGGAACCACATATACAGCAGAAAATACCGGATTTCCGGTCTTTTCCGGACGTCCGGTACCCCCAGATTTTGACTTCGGCTGATTTTTGTTTTGGTCATAACTAATTCATACGAACTCCGATTTGGACGTTCTTGAGCTCGTTTTGAAGCTCTTGACATCCCCCATTCCACAAAAATACCAACATATTCATTTGACTCCATCAAATTTTGTCAAATTTGGCAAGTTTGTATAGGTCCTCCACCATATCATCCGCATAGCCACCATAGCTTTCCGCAACCTAAATCATTTTGTCCACCATAGCATTTGTGGTTGCTTGAGTAGTAATTTGAGTCTCCTAAGGTGTTTAGGCTACTTAGGGACCGTTGCTTCTTCATCAACCACCTCCACCACTTCCGCATACCCATTGCCCACTATACATTTCCGACAACCCAACCTAACCCAATTTTGTTGAGCTTGTTTGAGTTGTGGCTTGTGTCTCCTAAGGTGTTTCGGCTACTTAGGGACCGTGACTTCAACTCCGACATCGTGTATAGCCCATCTTTCCTCTTCCGCGACCACCACGGCATTGCCGCTACCACCATTTGACTTTTGTCCTTGAGATTTTGAGTTGTGGTTTTTCCGTTTCCTAAGGTGTTTCGGCTAATTAGGAACGTGTCTACATCAAGAGCACCACCTCTCATCATCGACACGGACGGTAACCTCGACGACATCATTGTATATTCCCTTGCAATTGCATTGTTAACCCCTAGCCCATTTTGCGTCACTTTCCTATAGAGACTAGCCTTTGAGTATTGCCGGCAACGTTACTTGTGCACATTAGTGATCATCAATCCACTCTTCCATTGCATATATACCATATCATATTGGTATCATCTTATCATCCCTTGTGTCACAAGATTGTTCCCGCATATACACAATTGCTATCTTGGTTTGTGCATCGTGGCCATATACAAAAAAAAAGAATAAGCTTTTAAGCAAAAGAGCCACAAAGAAGCTTGTAAGCAAGAGCCATAGCATCACAAAATATCATATTATACTTGATCATCTTGGATCATCTTGTGCTAAAAGCACCGGAACATCATACACAAATAGCATACTTGAGATAGAAAGTTCATACATTTGCATCTTATAGGTTGTGCACAAGTGTCATATCCGCCTATAGAGCAATCGTGCTAGCGTCTCCCTTGAGTTGTGCAACACGAGCGTTTTCTGTGGACTCCACATTTTGTGCTCATTCCTTGGTTGCACGACCCCATCTATCTATCCGTGTGTGTGTTTCCGTGTGCCACATATTGCTATTGGTCTACTTGTTACATTTGCAAATTTGTGAATCTCTTTCAACATTATTTACTCTTTCTAACATTTTGCATCAAATTTTTGTGCCACTATCCTCACCGAGCCACTCGAAAAGCTTTACTTGATAGGTTTGAGTGAACAAGTCCGGTACCAATTCCACTATTCTTTCATTTCACATTGAGTGAAACGGGATACATCCTCAACATTCGGAAAAGGTAACTTGGTATTGTTTATCTCATCTCCTACTCACCTTTGCTCGAGTCTTGTGATGGATAGGCAAAGCATTTCTTCTACTTCGGTCTACACCAACAACGACAAGTTTGATGCCATGACGAACAACTTGTGCGCCAACATGAATGCTCAAATGGAGGAGCTCAAAGCCCTCATCAAGAACAACAAGAGGTCTCCCTCATCCTCGAGAAGACGCTCAAGTGCACATCATTCCGACCTACCATCTCCGGCAAGATCTCATCGGCATCGACACCATCAACGACAAGAACGTGAAGGTCATGAGCTCAACACCAACAACCGCTCAACGACTTCACCATGTACCTTGGCATCTTCGCCAAGAGACTTCAAGGCATCTTTGCCTTTGGACATACGGCATCTTCGCCAACAAGCACCCCAAGCTTATGCTCAAGAGAAGCTCCCCAAGCTCAAGTCCGCGACTACCACGAGCTACTACGACCTCGACAACGACCACGAGATTCCTTTCTATGGGACTCAAGACCCCGAGGAGTATCTCGAGTGGGAGCGCAAGATGGACGACTACCTCAAGCTACATCAAGTTCCCTACGAAGATCAAGTGAAGTACGCCACAAGAAACTTCCACGACAACGCGTCAACATGGTGGCTTCACACACCTTCGACGAGCATCAACGTGAATTGGCCCAAGACGAAGAGAGCTTTGCGGCGAGAGTTCGTGCCTCCCACCTACACGGAACATCTTCTATGCCAATTGGAGAACACCATACAAGGATCCAAGTCCATCGACGAGTACTTCAAGGACATGAAGATTGCCTTGCGACGAGCCGGCGTGGACGACCCCATTTCGATGAAGCTCCACTTCATGATGGGATTGCACAACGACATCTACAAGACTATCTTCTTCGAGAACTACAAGTCCCTCGACGACAACTACATTGGTGCTCTCAAGGCGGAACAAGAACTCATGAAGGCCAAGGCTTATCCACCGCACGCACACTTCTCAAAGACCAAGCCCCAAGACGGCGAGCATGAGGCTAGTACCACCGTGATGTCCAAGCCCAATGAGCTCCAATATGACGCTCCCAAGTTCGAATCCACCGCCATCCCTCTTTGTGGCATTGATGATGCCGAGTCTACTTCGACTCTTTTTCAAGACGGTGCGGCAACGACTACGACTACGGAGCCATTCGAGGACCAAGCTTTGGAGGCGAACGTCATGGTGACGAGCAAGGATGATGCTTCCATCTTTGGAGGCGAGAGTGATGATGTGCCATCTTCGGCCTTCATCCACGGCGACAATTACGAGATGGTTGAGCATGGGATTTTCCCTTCGACCACGGCGACGTATGATGACTTGAGTGACTTTTGCCACCATATTGAGAGTGAGAGTGATTTCACCACTAGCCCCATATATGATGAGTTGCCACAATTCCAATGTGAGGAGAGCCACAACCCCCACCACTTGAGTGAGATGAGTGCCTCTACCATATGTGACATTGCGTGCACCTACCTTGAGGGAGTGAGTGAACCACCACATAAAGAGAGTGAGATAGTTGATAGGTCATGTGAGGCCACTTTCAACACTAACGACTTGACCTCTACCTCTATTGTGTCTTCTCATTTGGTGCTAGGTCCCACATATGATGACGCGCCGATCCTCGATGACTTCGTCCTTCCATTGGACAAGACGATGGCCATGGTGGAATATGATGCACCCCCCACATGGTTCCATCAAGATGAAGATGATGGCCACCTTTTGGTCTTTCCCACCTCAACTACACCACATGAGTGGAATGAGAAAGGTAACCAAGGTGAAGGTGATGCTCTCGTCCCACTAGTGGACTATGTTAACATTGATTGCTTGCATGATGTTGATCCACCTATTGCCATGCTTCATTCTAGTATGATTTCCCCATGCAATGATTTACCCATTTATGATGAGTTTGATTATTGCCATGTGGAGTCTATTAGTTGTGATGCCATGTTGCATAGGATTTCTTGTGATAATTCTCTCGGTCACATCATGTTTGACAATCCACTTGACTTGTCATATGCTATGCATGAGATCAACAATATGTCATATTTGCAATCTCATCGTAGTAACTATGCATATGCCATTAAGATAAACCCAATTTGCACATATGGCATAGATGACAAGCCCATGGTTATTGGCATTTGTTTTTCTTGTGATGATATTGACATGCTTCCTTTGCATCATATCCATCATATGCCATGCCATGATTACCTAGCTTCCAACATGCATTGTTTTGGATGTTGTTCCACTTCTCCACATTATGCTTCCGATATTGCTTATGAGGAGACCCCCATAGTTTCCTCATACATTTTAGGAGATTTTGACCCATCCCATCCATTGCATGATCCCCATGATTGTGTGCACAATATGCTCCCCATGAATGAACATGCTATAGATGTGCCATATAATTGTATGCTCAATTTGCATCCACGTCATGTTATACACAATAACTATTCATTCATGATGGGTGACATGTTCTTATACCATGCATAAAATTTCTTCGAGAGATGCTTATCTTGTGCTAACTCTAACGTGCACATACACATCATGATGGATGATGTGTACATTTACCACGCGCACAATTTCTTTGGTTTGTGTGTATTTTGTGTAGGTCCCCATACTTACTCGTCAACCTCGCAAGAGCACGAGTTGATGAAAAGAGCTCTAGAGAGCAACGCCGACTTGGGATTCCGTGGATTATCTTTCCCACCGCTCCCTTCGCGCAAAGACTTCGCGCATCTCTTCTACATGGCACTCACATGGTTATGGGTTATTGTCCATTATATCTCTTACGCCCATCTTGCCATGTTCACTTTGCATGATATGCTCATTTATATGCCTTTGCCATGCGTTTGTGACCCATGCTTTGCATTACACATGATGATTGATTCTCATACTTGTATGTGTATTTGCAAGCTTGGTGGAGATATCACTTGTTATTGCCATGATTCCGTTGCACACCATGCCTATTATGATGCTTTGACCTTGATTTGTGATCGTTCTTGTGATATGTCATGTGCATTGCCTATGTCCACTATTTGCTCACATGACATGATTGCCATGCCTTCTCCTAGTGTGTTGCATCTTCGCTCCACTAGTTTGCACAACTTGATCACCATGCTTGCTTATGTTGCATCACCGATGATTCATACTTGCTCCTTTCACGTGGTTGATGACAACCATTGCCATGCTTTGCACATGATTGATATTGCTTGTTGTCATATGTCTCCACATGTTGCCTCTCTCATGCTACCATGTATTGAGCGCAACCATGATTTTAGTCTTGCCAATGAGATTGCCCCCATAGCATTCTCGCATTTATTTGGAGATGTTGACATAATTCTTGTGAAGCATGCTTGTCTTACCTCTTCGCACCATATGCCTAGTGCCATGAATATAGCCATTGTTGCATCATATTATTCATGTTGCTCCTAATGGTTATGTGCAAGAGAAGAGAACCATCATGATGGATGATGTGTTTATCTACCATGCGCATACATTCTTTGTTTTGTTGTGTGCATGTGTAGGATACTTGGACTTCGTGTCGACTTCCACTTCACATGAGTTGACCATTCGAGCTCTTGAGAGCGAACCACCTTCTACCACGACGCTTCTACATAGCAATTGCTTGTGCTTCGGCATTGTGAAGGATGCACAAGGACATACTTTCGAGGTGATATCCTTCTTTTTCGAGAAACCACAATCCATGCGCATGAACATTGTGGATCATACTAGTTGTGTTGCTTGCACCATGACTCTTTGCACACATGCTAGAGATCTTTCTTCGACTTGCCATTGCCACATTGCCATGCTTCATGATATATATGCCTTGTGTGTTGCATCCGACTTGTGGATTATGCTTGGTTGCAACAATATCATCTCTTCACATATGCCATGCCACATTGCTTGTCACATGATTGACTTGTATGCCTCACACATGATGAACAATTGCTATTTCTATTGTGTTGAGTGCCAATCGATTTTCACTACACCCTATGCACATTATGCTTGGATTGTCTTGCACTTGACCCTTGTGTTTAGACACTTCATTTTCTTTGGTGTTGTGAATGATTCGTATGCCTACCATAGACCTTTCATTGAGTGCTTTATGCATGCTTGCTATGACTTTGAGGGAGATGCTTATTCTCTTACACATATGCGCATCTCTACCTCACATTTCCATGCTTGTTTCCATGATGACCTTGATTGTGCTCAATTGATGTGCTTAAATGCCATGCCACACTTCTTTGTCACACCTTATGCTATGCTTGATGACAACACTTGTTTGGTGAACCACCTCTTGAATGCTTGGTTTTGCACTAACGCTAACCACATTTGTTTTTCCAAGTGTTTGTTGTCCTTGCTCCTTAAGAAGGAATCACTAGACGGTGAGTGATGTAGGGTGGAACCCTAGTGGCCGATCTTTCACGAAATGGAGGGGATCCCACGATGAACACGAAGAACGCGAGAGGGGAACACGAGGGGAAACACGAGAGAATCACTCAAACCAACAAGAACAAGTCACACATATGCTAGATCCTCGAAACACAAAGAGATACAAGATCCATGATCAACAAGGGACGATACAGAGGGTAACCGGTTCTTCTCCGTGAGGAGGTCTTGGGGTATCCCGCGGGATCTTCTCCGTGAAGGAGGTCTTGAATCCGTGTGGATCTTCTCGGTGGAGGGGCCGCAGTCACTCACAAGGAGATGAACCACTAGATGAGCAAAGCTCTAGGTATCAAATGAGCTATCACTAAGCTAACCCTCACTAGGAGGAGGTGGAGGAGTATATATAGTCTAGGGCCACGAAGGGGTAAGTGGGAGAGGGATACATGGGCCGCTGGCCCGATAACTGTGCGCAGACAGCATGTAGCGGACGTCCGACGGCTACCGGACGTCCGGTGGCTCGCGATGGTCCGGACGTCCGGAAGTCTTCGGACTTCCGCTATTTTCCTTCTTTCGTCGAAGTCACGGACGTCCGGTGGCCTCCGGTCGTCCGGTCGCCTAGGAGTCGTCGGTCGTCCGGTAGAGGCCGGACGTCCGGAGCCTGTAGCTTTTCCAGCAGCTTCTCTTGATCCTTGTACTTGGTGTCCTCGCCGTCTTGTCCAATGCTCCTAGCTGTTCCATGGCCTCCCTCTTGGTTCCTGGTCATGCATAACACATATATTTGAGGTAGTAGCCATGTCTCACATGTAGAAAGTGGAGGTTCGGAGAGGAGCGAGTGAACCTTGTGTCCAATTGTGTGTAGTTGAGGTCTCGTCGAAGTGAACATGGGGATGATCAAGGGATGCTCTGCATCATCTCCCCTCCCTTGGGAAAGATCCGACCTCGGATCAAAAAGCTCATCACCATGGAAACGGTTGTCGTGGACGGACTTGTAGTTGGACCGAGATGAAGACTTGGCGTAATCCAAGTAGTCCAAGGTGTCGTCGGAGTGGTATACATGCAAGAAGGGCAAACACAAACGACACTCGGAAATACAATTGTTAGCGCACAAGTGTCTATCATGTAAGAATGGGTCCGTGTGACAAATTTGGGCATGGCAAGGCACAAGATGCTTATCGAAAAGATGTACAATGACATGTAAAGCATTCATGTGATCAAATGCATTTGAGGTGCACACAAAGCTGTTGTGAATGTGATCAATGCAACCATTGTGCAAAATGATGTCATAGTGTGTTTGTTTATCAAGAGCATGAACATGGCAATGGATGCTCAATATGTGTATGTTATCATGCAATTGATGGAGGACAAGATGATCATGATGTATGAATATGCCATCAAGAAAGATCACAACAAATTTGCTAAGGAAATGCACAAGCTCATATATCATGGATGACATGGGGATACAAAATGCAACAAGGCAATCATAAAGTGAGTCAATCCATGGGCAAGATGCAAATTTGTTATGGGAATGATATGTCCATGGAGCACACAATCAACAAATATGAAGTTTTTGGTGCAATGTGTCAAAGGGATTTTGACATACCAATGCTCGATGTCGTGGCAAGAGTGGTAGACCGGTGGTGCATGCATATGGTCCATCTTCAATGTCGGTCCTCCATCTCGTAGATGTATCATGTAGATAACAAGAAGGAAGCAATAATGAAAGTATGGCCCATCCAATATGCATATGTGAGGATGGCTCACAAAGAAGGAATTCACCTTATGTATGTTCTCGAAGGTGTTGGTGTCGCGCAACGTGTATGCCTTCACATGCCCAAGATGCCTCGTGATGGTACCGCCTTGTGAATCCTTCAAAATGAAAGAACATGACAAACACTCGGAAAAACAAATGAGGTTAGCCATAATGCAAAACCTAGCATTCGTGCGGGAAAATACCCAACAAGTGCTTGCATCATTCTTATCATAAGAAAGGACAAGGTAATGTTGCATGGCATGTAAGCATATGATGCGATAACAACCAAAGGCATTAGGCTCAAACAAGCAAGCATGCATCACAAATATGGTGTCCAAGTCTCCAAGATCAATAAGCATAGCATTGTTGCACTCAATACAAGTGTTGAGAGATGCAACTAGTGGAGACAAATGACAATGATCAAGATATATCATGTGAGTGGCATGGACATATATGTCATCAACCCAAGAAAGCAAGTAAGAGAGGAACATGGGTGATGCAACATAGCAAGCAATCTTAGCGATCAAGTCAAACAAGCTAGTAGTGCGAAGATGCAACGTACTAGAGGTAATCATGGCAAGCATGTCATGTGTGCAAATTGTAGTCATGAATAATGCACATGGCATAGCACAAGCATGAAAGCAAGATGTGAGCAAAGTATGATCATTGTGGTGGTAAGAAGTCCTATGTAAATAGCAATGGAACATCATGACTCTCCCAACACAAGAATCAACAATAGCAAGGGGCACAAAGAAATCTTGGCAATAGCTACAAGTATCTCCACCAAGCATGCAAATACACATATAAGTAGCATAATGGTGAATCATGTGTAAAGGCAAGCAAGGGTCACAATCGCATGGCAAAGTCATATCAAGCGGTATAGCATGCAAAGTGAACACGATAAAAGGGGCATAATGTGATAAGTAGCAAATAACCCATAGTCGTGTGAGAGCCAAGTAAAAGAGATGCGCGTAGTGGTTGCGCGAAGAGAATGGTGGTAAGGAGGTTCCACGGAATCCCAAATCATCGTTGCTCTCAAGAGCTCTTTTCGTCAACTCATGGGATTGTGAGGTTGAAGAGTTTGCAAAGGTACCTACACAAGACAAAGTCAAAGGAAAAATTGTATGTGCGTGGTATATGTACACATCATCCATCATGATGCGCACGTGCATGTGTTGGTTAGCACAAAATAGCCAATGCTCAAATAAATGAGATGCGTGATATAGAAACATGTCATCCATCATGAGAGGTTTGTTGTTATGTATAGCATAATGGAGACTCAAGTTGTGTAATGCATCACGAGAAATATCATTGTGATTCATGGAATGCATATGGTGCACACAATCATGGTAATCATGCAAGGTATGGCATGCATCAAGATCTCCTAGTATGTATGAGGAAACTATGGGGGTCTCCTCAATAGCATTCATGGAAACATCACATGGAGAATATTGATAGCATCCAAAACAATGCATATCCGGAGCAATGCGATCATGGCATGGTATATTAGATGAATTGCGCAAATCATGTAAAGGAAGCATGGCAATATCATCGCAAGAGAAACACATTCCAATGACCATCATCTTGTCATCTATGCCACAAGTGCAAATAGGATTCACTTTAATGGTGCATGAATAGTTACTATGTTGAGATTGAAATGATGCAATATGTGAGATCTCACTCATAGCATATGACAAGCTCAAAGGATTATCAAACATGATGTTACCAAAAGAATTTTCACATGATATACTATGGAGCATAGCATCACAACTAGGCAACTCAACATGCTCATCATCATATTCATCATAAATAGGTAAGTCATGACATGATGAAGTCGCACTAGCATGAAGCATGGTAATAGGTGTGTCAACATCATGCAAGCAATCATTCGCAAGATAGTCCACAAGTGGGACGAAAGAAGCACCATCACCTATGTTACCTTTAGAGCGTCGCTCATGAGTTGTAGGTGAGGTGTTCAAGATCCAATCGTTCTCATCTTCATCTTGATGGAACCATGTGGGTGGTGCATCGTCTTCCACCATGGCCATCGGTTTGTCCATTGGAGGGACGGACTCGTCGAGGGTAGGCATGTCCTCTTGTAGGAGACCTAGCACCAAAGAAAACACACTTGGAGTAGAGGTTAAGTCGTTAGAAATCATAGTGGCCTCACATGCCCTATCAACTACCTCACTTACTAAGTGGTGTGGCTCACTCACTCCCTCATGGATGCTCTCACTCATATGGTTGGTGGAGTCACTCAAATGGCTCTCAACCTCACCTAGGAGAAGTGGCATGCTCTCATGTGTGGGGCTAGTGGTGGGCACACTCATCTTCTCAAGGGAAATGCTCTCAAGCTCACATATGGTGGATTCACTCGTATCACTCATGTGGTGGTGGCTCTCCTCACATGGGAATTGGGGCATCTCGTCATATGTGGATGTCGAAGAGGTGTAGGTGCAATAGTCTCCATGCTCAACTTCCTCATCCGTAATGCCTCCAAAGATGAATGCCGTGGGATGTGGAAAATCATCACGCTCCTCCAAGGTCAAAGATAAGGTCTCATGCTTGCTCGCATAGCTTGACCCGGAGTAGGAGTCCAATATTGGCGCCGTCTTCATGGTGTCAAAGAGTTTCATGCACGACGCCTTCGTCGAAGGGGATGGCCCATGCTCGACCGTCTTGTCGCCGTCGCTCGTAGATGATCACCTTGATGATGAAGACGTCGATGTAGGCGAACTCATGGGAAGTAGGCGAAGATGCCGTACGTCCAAAGGCGAAGATGCCTTGATAGCACTTGGCGAAGATGCCGAAGTGATGGTTGTAGCCGTAGCTCCGTCTTGGGTGTGCTTGTCTCGCGGTCTTCTTATGTTCTCTTGAAGTTTGGGCTTGGCATGAAGTAGAGCGTCTTCGGACTTGTAGGTATGCGCTTGTCGAGCATCTTCATGATGATGATGTCGTTGTCGTGCTTGAGCTCTTGGTAGATGTCGTTCGTCGTCGTTGTGCACATGATGCTTGGAGGTGACTTGCCCTTCATGACGATGTCGATGGTCGCCATGGCGGTGTGGACGTGGAAGACTTGCACTTGCATCATGTTTGCGCTCCGAAGAGTTGTGACTTGAACGTCGCCGTCGAGAGGATGACGAAGGGGAAGAAGACTTGTAATCGACCACCAAGTGTCGGAGCTCCGCCATTTGTTTGTTGAAGGAGTCGCACAAGTCGTCGAAGGAAGCCATTGTCCTTGTCTCGGAGTGTCGTAGTTCGATGGCGATGTTGCCCAAGCACTATTGCATGTCTCGTTGTAGTCCGATGGTTTTTGCGTGGATGTCATTGTTCGCGCCGTCGATGTCGAAGACCGGAGATGAAATGCCTTGCCTATCCATCACAAGACGCTAGCAAGTATGAGTGGGAGAAAGAGAAGAACTATACAAATGTGACCGATGTTGAAGATGGATCAATGATCACTCAAATGTGGAACAAGGAAATAGCACAATTGGTACCAATTCTTGTCGGTTTCTCACACCTACACAAGTAAAGCTTATGGTGGAGCTCGGTGAGGATAGTGGCACAAAAATTTGATGCAAAATGTTAGCAAGAGTCAATAAAGCTGAAAAAGATTCACAAATTCGCAAGTGAAACAAGTAGACCAATAGCAATATGGGTGGCACACGGATAGATAGATGGGGTCATGCAACCAAGGAATGAGCCAAAATGTGGAATCCACGGAAAACGCTCGTGTTGCACAACTCAAGAGAGACGCTAGCACGATTGCTCTATAGGCGGATACGACACTTGTGCAAAACCTATAAGATGCAAAATGTATGAACTTTCTATCCCAAGTATGCTATGTGTATGATGTTCCGGTGCTTTGAGCACAAGATGATCCAAGATGATCAAGTATGATATGATATTTTGTGATGCTATGGCTCTTGCTTACAAGCTTCTTTGTCTTTCTCTTTTTGCTTAAAAGCTTATTCTATCTCTTTTTTTTGTATGGCCACGATGCACAAACCAAGATAGCAATTGTGTATATGCGGGAACAATCTTGTGACACAAGAGATGATATGATGATACCAATATGATATTGTATATATGCAATGGAAGGGTGGCTCGATGATCACTAATGTGCACAAGTAACGTTGCCGGCAATACTCAAAGGCTAGTCTCGATAGGCAAGTGACGCAAAATGGGCTAGGGGTTAACAATGCAATTGCAAGGGGAATATACAATGATGTCGTCGAAGTTACCGTCCGATGATGATGATGATGCGATGTGGTGCTCTTGATGTAGACCCATTCCTAATTAGCCGAAACACCTTAGGAAACGGAAAAACCACAACTCAAAATCTCAAGGACGAATGTCAAATGGTGGTAGCGGCAATGCCGTGGTGGTTGCGGAAGTGGAAAGATGGGCTATACACGATGTCGGAGTTGAAGTCATGGTCCCTAAGTAGCCGAAACACCTTAGGAGACACAAGCCACAACTCAAACAAGCTCGAACAAAATTCGGTTAAGTTGGGTTGGCTATGTATAGTGGGCTATGCTATGCGGAAGTGGTGGTGGTGGTTGATGAAGAAGCAATGGTCCCTAAGTAGCCTAAACACCTTAGGAGACTGAAATCACTACTCAAGCAACCACAAATGCTATGGGGGACAAAATGGTTAGGTTGCGGAAGTCGGTGGTGGTATAGCGGATGATGTGGTGGAGGCCCTAGGCAAAGATGCCAAAATCCACAAAATATGATGGAGTCAAATGAATATGGTTGTATTTTTCTGGTATGGGGAATGTCAAGAGCTTCGAAACGAGCTAAAGAACGTCCAAATCGGAGTTCGTATGAATTAGTTATGGACAAAACAAAAATCAGCCGAATTCAAAAACTGGGTGTACCGGACGTCTGGAAAAGACCGGAAATCCGGTAATTTCTTCTGTATAGGTGGTTCCGGTCGTCCGATGAGTTCCGGACGTCCGGTGCTTCGTGAGGATCCGGACGTCCGGTAAAATGCCGGTCGTCCGGTGGGTCGGGGTCAACACGAGATTTGAGATCCGGGACGCGATTTTGGACGGAATTTGATGATTTTGGGGTCAAAATTGATGAGATTTCGTGGATGAAAGATGGGGAAACTTGGGGAAATGCTAGATCCACTTGAAACCAAGCAAATCCATGGATCAAAATCAACAAAATATCATCAAACCAACAGATCACAAAAAAATTTGGGGCTATTTTTGGTGGGGAATTTTCGTATTTGGGGAAGAACACAATAAAACTAGGCTAGAAAACGGTGGAGGGCTCCAAAATCGTGATCAACCTATGCTCTGGATACCATAATGATCCTAAACTAGGTGGGGGACTCCAATTTCGTGAGAAACCATGGCTCTGTTACCATAATGATCCTAAACTAGGTGGGGGACTCCAATTTCGTGAGAAACCATGGCTCTGATACCATAATGATGTAGGGTGGAACCCTAGTGGCCGATCTTTCACGAAATGGAGGGGATCCCACGATGAACACGAAGAACGCGAGAGGGGAACACGAGGGGAAACACGGGAGAATCACTCAAACCAACAAGAACAAGTCACACATATGCTAGATCCTCGAAACACAAAGAGATACAAGATCCATGATCAACAAGGGACGATACAGAGGGTAACCGGTTCTTCTCCGTGAGGAGGTCTTGGGGTATCCCGCGGGATCTTCTCCATGAAGGAGGTCTTGAATCCGTGTGGATCTTCTCCGTGGAGGGGCCGCAGTCACTTACAAGGAGATGAACCACGAGATGAGCAAAGCTCTAGGTATCAAATGAGCTATCACTAAGCTAACCCTCACTAGGAGGAGGTGGAGGAGTATATATAGTCTAGGGCCACGAAGGGGTAAGTGGGAGAGGGATACATGGGCCTCTGGCCCGATAACTGTGCGCAGACAGCATGTAGCGGACGTCCGACGGCTACCGGACGTCCGGTGGCTCGCGAGGGTCCGGACGTCCGGAAGTCTTCGGACTTCCGCTATTTTCCTTCTGTCGTCGAAGTCACGGACGTCCGGTGGCCTCCGGTCGTCCGGTCGCCTAGGAGTCGCCGGTCGTCCGGTAGAGGCCGGACGTCCGGAGCCTGTAGCTTTTCCAGCAGCTTCTCTTGATCCTTGTACTTGGTGTCCTCGCCGTCTTGTCCAATGCTCCTAGCTGTTCCATGGCCTCCCTCTTGGTTCCTGGTCATGCATAACACATATATTTGAGGTAGTAGCCATGTCTCACATGTAGAAAGTGGAGGTTCGGAGAGGAGCGAGTGAACCTTGTGTCCAATTGTGTGTAGTTGAGGTCTCGTCGAAGTGAACATGGGGATGATCAAGGGATGCTCCGCATCAGTAAGACATTGGAGAGCGCCCATTTCAAGCTTCAAGATGATGAGCACTTCGTGATAGTCCACATATACACGACGACGCCACCTCTTTCCCATGGTGATTTGGTTTTCGATCCGAGGTCGGATATTTCCCAAGGGGGAGGGGATGATGCGGAGCATCCTATGGACATCTGATGTAGGGTGGAACCCTAATCAGCAGATCTTTCACGAAATGGAGGGGATCCCACGATGAACACGAAGAACACAAAGGGAAACGGGGGAAATACGAGAGGAAACACGAGGGAAAACACGAGAGAATCACTCAAACCAACAAGAACAAGTCACACATATGCTAGATCCTCGAAACACAAAGAGATACAAGATCCATGATCAACAAGGGACGATACAAAGGGTAACCGGTTCTTCTCCGTGAGGAGGTCTTGATATCCCTGGGGATCTTCTCCGATGAAGGAGGTCCTGAATCCGTAGTGGATCTTCTCCGTGGAGGGGCCGCAGTCACTCACAAGGAGATGAACCACTAGATAGTATCAAATGAGCTAAACATAAGCTAACCCTCAAATGGAGGAGGGGGAGGAGTATATATAGTCTAGGTCCACGAAGGGGTAAGTGGGAGAGGGATACATGGGCCTCAGGCCCGATACACTGTGCGCAGACAGGGGCCGGATGTCCGGGCGGGGGCCGGATGTCCGGGCCTTCCCGAGATGCCGGATGTCCGGGCCGAGGGGCCGGATGTCCGGGCTGGAGGGGTTGAGCCACGGGTGTCTTCTGGACAGTGGCGCCGGATTTCCGGCCAGGGCCCGGATGTCCGGGGCGCCGGATGTCCGGGCCTGGGGGCCGGATGTCCGGGGCCTGTAGGTGCTGGCCCTTCTTCCTTCTCTTCCGTGCACACTTGGCCTTGGTTCTTGGGTTCTCCATGGTCTCCTTGGGTGTTCCTGAACATGCATAGCACATATATTTGAGGTAGTAGGCATGTCTCACATGTAGAAAGTGGGGGTTCAGAGAGGAGCGAGTGAACCTTGTGTCCAATTGTGTGTAGTTGAGGTCTCGTCGAGTGAACATGGGGATGATCATGGGATACTCCGTATCATCTCCCCTCCCTTGGGAAAGATCCGACCTCGGATCAAAAACCTCATCACCATGGAAACGATAGTTGTAAACGGACTTGTAGTTGGACGAAGTTGAGGGCATGTTGCAATCCAAGTACTCCAAGGTGTCTCCGGTATGTGGTACATGCAAAATGTGCAAACACAAAGGACACTTGGAAATACAATGGTTAGCGCACACAAAGTGTCCATCATGTAAGAATGAGTCTGTGTGACAAGGTACATGAAGCTTAACAAGATGATATAGTATGATATGTAAAGCATTCATGTGATCAAATGCATTTGTGGTGCACACAAAGGTGTTGTGAATGTGATCAATGCAACCATTATGCAAAATGATGTCATAATGTGATGGTTTATCAAGAGCATGAACATGGCAATGGATGCTCAATATGTGTATGTTATCATGCAATTGATGGAGGACAATATGATCATGATGTATGAATATGCCATCAAGAAAGATCACAACAAATTTGCTAAGGAAATGCACAAGGTCATATATCATGGATGACATGGGAATACACGATGCAACGAGGCAACCATATTGTGAGTCAATCCATGCATAAGATGCAAATTTGTCATGGGTATGATTTGTCCATGGAGCATGGCATATGAGCACACAATCAACAAATATGAAGGTTTTGGTGCAATGTGCCAAAGGTGTTTTGATATACCAATGCTCGATGTCGTGGCATGAGTGAAGGTCCAAAGGTGCATCCAAAGGGTCTATCTTCAATGTCGGTCCTCCATCCCGTAGATGTATCATGTAGACAACAAGAAGGAAACAACAATGAAAGTATGGCCCATCCAATATGTATAAGTGAGGATGGCTCACAAAGAAGGAATTCACCTTTAGGAATTTCTCGAAGATTTTGGTGTTGCACATCATGTATGCCTTCACATGCCAAAGATGCCTTGTGATGGTACCACCTTGTGAATCCTTCAAAATGAAAGAACATGACAAACACTCGGAAAAACAAATGAGGTTAGCCATAATGCAAAACCTAGCATTCGTGCGGGAAAATACCCAACAAGTGCTTGCATCATTCTTATCACAAGAAAGAACAAGGTAATGTGGCATGACATGTAAGCATATGATGCGATAACAACCAAAGGCATTAGGCTCAAACAAGCAAGCATGCATCACAAGAATGTTGTCCAAGTCTCCAAGATCAACAAACATAGCATTGTTGCACTCAATACAAGTGATGAGAGATGCAACTAGTGGAGACAAATGACAATGATCATGATATATCATGTGAGTGGCATGAACATATATGTCATCAACCCAAGAAAGCAAGTAAGAGTGGAACATGGGTGATGCAACATAGCAAGAAATCATAGCAATCAAGTCAAACAAGCTAGTAGTGCGAAGATGCAACGTACTAGAGGTAATCATGGCAAGCATGTCATGTGCGCAAATTGTAGGCATGAATAATGCACATGGCATAGCACAAGCATGAAAGCAAGATAAGAGCAAAATAGCATCAATGTGTTGATGAGAGGCCATATGGAAATAGCAATGGGATATCATGTCTCTCTCAACACAAGAATCAACAATAGCATGGGACACAAAGAAATCATGGTAGTGGCTACAAGTATCTCCACCAAGCATGCAAATACACATAGGAGTATCATAATGGTGAATCATGTGTAAAGGCAAGCAAGGGTCACAATTGCATGGCAAAGTCATAGCAAGAGGCATAACATGCAAAGTGAACACGATAGTATGGGCATAATGTGAGAAGTGGCAAATAGCCCATAGCCGTGTGAGAGCCAAGTAAAAGAGAGGCGCATAGTGGTTGCGCGAAGAGAATTGTGTTAAGGAGATTCCATGGAATCCCAAGTCATCGTTGCTCTCAAGAGCTCTTTTCGTCAACTCATGGGATTGTGAGGTTGACGAGTTTGCAAAAGTACCTACACAAGACAAAGGCAAAGGAAAAATTGTATGTGCGTGGTATATGTACACATCATCCATCATGATGCGCACGTGCAAGTGTTGGTTAGCACATAATATCCAATGCTCAAATAAATGAGATGCGTGGTATAGAAACATGTCATCCATCATGATAGGTTTGTTGTTATGTATAGCACAATGGAGACTCAAATTGTGTAATGCATCCGGACAAGTAGGTATAGCATTGTTATTCATGGAATGCATATGGTGCACACAATCATGGTAATCATGCAAGGTATGGAATGCATCAAGTTCTCCTAGTATGTATGAGGAAACTATGGGGGTCTCCTCAATAGCATTCATGGGAACATCACATGGAGAATATTGATAACATCCAAAGCAAAGCATATTTGGAACAATGTGTTCATGGCATGGCATAGTTGATGAATTGCGCAAATCATGTAAAGGAAGCATGGCAATATCATCACAAGAGAAACACAAGCCAATGACCATCATCTTGTCATCTATGCCACAAGTGCAAATAGGATTTACTTTAATGGGGCATGCATAGTTACTATGTTGAGATTGATATGAAACAATATGAGAAATCTCACTCATAGCATATGACAAGTTTAGAGGGTTGTCGAACATGATGTGACCAAAAGAATTTTCACATGAGATCCTATGTAGCATATCATCACAACTAGGCAACTCAACATGCTCATCATCATATTCATCATAAATAGGTAAGTCATGACATGATGAAGTCGCACTAGCATGAAGCATGGTAATAGGTGTGTCAACATCATGCAAGCAATCATTGTCAAGATGGTCCACAAGTGGGACAAAAGAAGCACCATCACCTATGTTACCTTTAGAGCATCGCTCATGTATTGTAGGTGAGGTTGCAACTTGATGGTACCATGTGGGGGGTACATCTTCTTCCACCATGGCCATCGCTTTGTCCATTGGAGGGACGGACTCATCGAGGGTAGGCATGTCCTCTTGTAGGAGATCTAGCACCAAAGAAAACACACTCGGAGTAGAGGTTAAGTCGTTAGAAAGCATAGTGGCCTCACATGCCCTATCAACTACCTCACTCACTAAGTGGTGTGACTCACTCACTCCCTCGTGGATGCTCTCACTCGTATGGTTGGTGGAGTCGCTCAAATGGCTCTCAACCTCACATAGGAGAAGTGGCATGCTCTCATGTGTGGGGCTAGTGGTGTGCACACTCATCCTCTCAAGGGAAATGCTCTCAAGCTCACATATGGTGGAGTCACTCGTATCACTCATGTGGTGGTGGCTCTCCTCACATGGGAATTGGGGCATCTCATCATATGTGGATGTCGAAGAGGTGTAGGTGCAATAGTCTCCATGCTCAACTTCCTCATCCGTAATGCCTCCAAAGATGAATGCCGTAGGGTGTGGCAAACCATCACGCTCCTCCGAGGTCAAAGAGAAGGTCTCATGCTTGCTCGCGTAGCTTGACCCGGAGTAGTCCAATATGGGCGCCGTCTTCATGGTGTCGAAGAGGTTCATGCTCGTCGCCTTGGTCGAAGGGGATGGCCCATGCTCGACCGTCTTGTCGCCGTCGCTCGTAGATGATCGCCTTGATGATGAAGACGTCGATGTAGGCGAACTCAAGGGAAGTAGGCGAAGATGCCGTACGTCCGAAGGCGAAGATGCCTTGATAGCACTTGGCGAAGATGCCGAAGTGGTGGTTGTAGCCGTAGCTCCGTCTTGGGTGTGCTTGTCTCGCGGTCTTCTCTTATGCTCTTGAAGCGTGGCCTTGGCGTGATGTAGAGCTTCTTCGGACTTGTAGGTATGTGCTTGTCGAGCATCTTCATGATGATGATGTCGTTGTGGTGCTTGAGCTCTTGGTAGATGTCGTCCGTCGTCGTCGTGCACATGATGCTTGGAGGTGACTTGCCCTTCATGACGATGTCGATGGTCGCCATGTCGGTGTGGCCGTGGAAGACTTGCACTTGCATCATGTTTGCGCTCCGAAGACTTGCGACTTGAACGTCGCCGTCGAGATGATGACGAAGGGGAAGGAGACTTGTAATCGACCACCAAGTGTCGGAGCTCCGCCATTTGTTTGTTGAAGGAGTCGCACATGTCGTCGAAGGAAGCCATTGTCCTTGTCTGGAAGTGTCGTTGTTCGATGGCGATGTTGCCCAAGCACTCTTGCATTTCTCGTTGTAGTCCGATGGTGTTCGCGTGGATGTCCTTGTTCGCGCCGTTGATGTTGAAGACCGGAGATGAAATGCCTTGCCTATCCATCACAAGACGCTAGCAAGTATGAGTGGGAGAAAGAGAAGAACTAGACCAAATGTACCTTGACCGATGTTGAAGATGGATCAATGATCACTCAAATGTGGAACAAGGAAATAGCACAATTGGTACCAATTCTTGTCGGTTTCTCACACCTACACAAGGAAAGCTTATGGTGGAGCTCGGTGAGGATAGTGGCACAAAAATTTGATGCAAAAAGTTAGCAAGACTCAATAATGTTGAAAAAGATTCACAAATTCGCAAGTGAAACAAGAAGACCAATAGCAATATGGGTGGCACACGGAAACACACACACGGATAGATAAGTGGGGTCGTGCAACCAAGGAATGAGCCAAAATGTGGAATCCACGGAAAACGCTCGTGTTGCACAACTCAAGAGAGACGCTAGCACGATTGCTCTATAGGCGGATACGACACTTGTGCACAACCTATATGATGCAAAATGTATGAACTTTCTATCCCAAGTATGCTATGTGTATGATGTTCCGGTGCTTTGAGCACAAGATGATCCAAGATGATCAAGTATGACAATCTTAATGTAGTATGATGCTATGGTTCTTGCTTAAAAGCTCTTTGCGTATCTTTTTCTTTATGCTTAAAAGCTTGTTTGGCTCTTTCTCTTTTGAGCTCTTTTCTCATGCAAAACTTCACGAACCAAGATAGCAATTGGAGTATATGCGATGACAACCTTGTGTCACAAGAGATGATACCAAGATATGCACCTCGGTGATATGGTATGTATGATATGGGAGTATGATCACTAATGTGCACAAGTCACGTTGCCGGCAATACTCAAATGGCTAGTCTCGATAGGTAGGTGACGCAAAAATGGGCTAGGGGTTAACAATGCAATTGCAAGGGAATATACAATGATGTCGTCGAAGTTACCGTCCGTGTCGATGATGAGAGGTGGTGCGCTTGATGTAGACCCGTTCCTAATTAGCCGAAACACCTTAGGAAACGGAAAAACCACAACTCAAAATCTCAAGGACAAATATCAAATGGTGGTAGCGGCAATGCCGTGGTGGTTGCGGAAGTGGAATGATGGGCTATACACAATGTCGGAGTTGAAGTCACGGTCCCTAAGTAGCCGAAACACCTTAGGAGACACAAGCCACAACTCAAACAAGCTCGAACAAAATTGGGTTAAGTTTGGTTGGCTATGTATGGTGGACAAGGTTATGCGGAAGTGGTGGTGGTGGTTGATGAAGAAGCAATGGTCCCTAAGTAGCCTAAACACCTTAGGAGACTCAAATCACTACTCAAGCAACCACAAATGCTATGGGGGACAAAATGGTTAGGTTGCGGAAGTCGGTGGTGGTTATGCGGATGATATGGTGGAAGCCCTAGGCAAAGATGCCAAAATCCACAAAATATGATGGAGTCAAATGATGATGGTAGTATTTTTGTGTTATGGGGGATGTCAAGAGCTTCAAAACGAGCTCAAGAACGTCGAAATCGGAGTTCGGATGAATTAGTTATGGACAAAACGGTGAAACACGGGTGGCTGAAATCCCAGGGGTCGGACATCCGGGGTGGAGCCCGGATTTCCGGGGCTTGTTGTCCAGAACCGCGCGGGATTTTTCACTCCAGGAGCCGGATGTCCGGCCCAATGGCCCGGATGTCCGGCCAGTGGCCCGGATGTCCGGCCCGAAGTTTCCAGATCTGAATCGGGACGAACTTTTCGAATTGTGGGCGGAAATTGATGATTTGGGGCTCAAAATTTGAGGGATTTTGTGGAGGAAAGATGGGGAAACTTGGGGAAATGCTAGATCCACTTGAAACCAAGCAAATCCACGGATCAAAATCAACAAAATGTCATCAAACCAACAGATCACAAAATTTTTTTGGGGCTATTTTTGGTGGGGAATTTTCGAATTTGGGGAAGAACACAACAAAACAAGGCTAGAAAACGGTGGGGAGGCTCCAAATTCGTGAGAAACCGTGGCTCATGATACCATATGATCACTAAACTAGGTGGGGGGGCTCCAATTTCGTGAGAAACCATGGCTCTTGATACCATATGATGTAGGGTGGAACCCTAATCAGCAGATCTTTCACGAAATGGAGGGGATCCCACGATGAACACGAAGAACACAAAGGGAAACGGGGGAAATACGAGAGGAAACACGAGGGAAAACACGAGAGAATCACTCAAACCAACAAGAACAAGTCACACATATGCTAGATCCTCGAAACACAAAGAGATACAAGATCCATGATCAACAAGGGACGATACAAAGGGTAACCGGTTCTTCTCCGTGAGGAGGTCTTGATATCCCTGGGGATCTTCTCCGATGAAGGAGGTCCTGAATCCGTAGTGGATCTTCTCCGTGGAGGGGCCGCAGTCACTCACAAGGAGATGAACCACTAGATAGTATCAAATGAGCTAAACATAAGCTAACCCTCAAATGGAGGAGGGGGAGGAGTATATATAGTCTAGGTCCACGAAGGGGTAAGTGGGAGAGGGATACATGGGCCTCAGGCCCGATACACTGTGCGCAGACAGGGGCCGGATGTCCGGGCGGGGGCCGGATGTCCGGGCCTTCCCGAGATGCCGGATGTCCGGGCCGAGGGGCCGGATGTCTGGGCTGGAGGGGTTGAGCCACGGGTGTCTTCTGGACAGTGGCGCCGGATTTCCGGCCAGGGCCCGGATGTCCGGGGCGCCGGATGTCCGGGCCTGGGGGCCGGATGTCCGGGGCCTGTAGGTGCTGGCCCTTCTTCCTTCTCTTCCGTGCGCACTTGGCCTTGGTTCTTGGGTTCTCCATGGTCTCCTTGGGTGTTCCTGAACATGCATAGCACATATATTTGAGGTAGTAGGCATGTCTCACATGTAGAAAGTGGGGGTTCAGAGAGGAGCGAGTGAACCTTGTGTCCAATTGTGTGTAGTTGAGGTCTCGTCGAGTGAACATGGGGATGATCATGGGATACTCCGTATCAACATCACCATGTCAAGAGTCTGCTTGGCAAGTGACACGTGTGACCTCTACTTCTCATACATAAAGGTGAATCATCTCCTTTACACGTGTTCACTTGGCCCCTTCGAGGATGGTATACTACTTGACACTCCACTCGTGTGCATGCATAGGTATTGTCGGAGCTTCACGGACGACGAGGAGGAGTGCAAGCGCCAAGGATCACCTACACCATCCGCGAGGGAAGTGTGGAAGAGAAGACGGAAGAAACGGAGCTGCTGGAAAAGCTACAGGCTCCGGACGTCCGGCCTCTACCGGACGACCGGCGACTCCCAGGCGACCGGACGACTGGAGGCCACCGGACGTCCGTGACATCGGCAACAGAACCGAAATCCAGGAAATTACTGGAAGTCCGGGAGCTACCGGACGTCCGGTCCTTCCCGAGCCACCGGACGTCCGGTGTCCCAGCGGACGTCCGACCCCATGCTGTCTGCGCACAGTTATCGGGCCAGAGGCCCATGTATCCCTCTCCCACTTACCCCTTCGTGGCCCTAGACTATATATACTCCTCCACCTCCACCATTTTAGGGTTAGCATTAGTTTAGCTCATATGTGAGATAGAGCTTTGCTCATCCATCCCGGATCTACTCCACGAGAGAGACCGCGACCCCTCTACGGAGAAGATCCACCTTGGATTCAAGACCCCTAACGGGAAGATCCTTCGCGGATTCAAGACCTCCTCTTGGAGATGAACTCTACCTTGTATCTTTCCCTTTGTTGTTCATGTATCTTGTGATCTTGTGTGTTTGATTGTCTAGTGGATGTGTGATTGGACTTGTTCTTGAGTGTTTCCCTCGTGATTCCCCTTTGTGTTCTTCGTGTTCATCGTGGGATCCCCTCCATTTCGTGAAAGATCGGCCATCTAGGGTTCCACCCTACATCACATGTTTATGAAGCTACTCATGGCAAGAACATGGTCATAGGATGCATAGAACACTAGCTATTCACATGGCAAAACTAAACTTATTGTTAACAGGACGACACAAACATTTTATAGCAACTTGAGAGCATGAAAACAACAAGCTACAGCAGTCCATAAATGCAAACAAGGGCATCGATGGATAGAGCATAACATGGACAAGAAGACATGATCATTGGACAACCCAAAACATTCATGGATTTGAGTGGGGCATCAAGCAAACATGGCATCAGGTTATAACAGTTTCAGACTTAGCAGTTTTCCACAAGTCTCAGAAAATAACAACAGCGAGTCGGCCACTTTACAAGCTTGTTGCAAACACCACAAGGCATATCATGAAAAGTGGATTGCACCACAGCAAAGATGGCATAATTGTGCTTCTAAAACATATTGACATGTAGCTCATACAAAAATCACAAATAAAGATATGAAAAAGACAAATCAGCATCCCATAACAAGTTTCAGCACTTAACAGCCACATGCACTTTTGCAACAGAGATAAACATGGCAATATGAACTCAAACAAGCATGCAACAACAACCATCATGTAGAGCACTTCACAATGAACATTTTGACATATCATACACTCCATTTGGACCAACATGCACAAAGTTACAACATGTCAAACATGCTAACATAATGACGACAGACAACAACAACAACTTGACACTAACATCACATAGGAGTTTTGCAGTGAAGATTAAGACATCAAGATGAACATTAACATGCATGCAAATGGAACTAGCATGTAGAGCATCACGAGACGAACATCTGGACATATTACATGCTTCATTTGGATCACCACACAAAAAGATACATCACCACAAAGTATGCATCATGTAGTGATTTTTCAGGGACTTAGGGGAAAAAAACCTCGGGGTGCTGACTGGACAGACACGTCCGGAGGGAGTCGGACAATTCTGAAGGTTGGGCCCACGCGGTAGTGTCACAAGGTGAAGGAGGGGTCGGACATGTCCGAGCACCTCCGGACATGTCCAGCGCGGGTAGAGGAGCTCGGGGCCGGCGGTCATGGAAGCGATTCCGGTGACGTGGGGGCTCGGCGGCGGCGCGAACGGAAGAGGCCGGGAAGAGGCGAATCCGGCCGCGGGGGACCCATTCCCGGTAGGATCTGTCCTGAGTTGGGCAGCGCAGCGGCGGTGAAGGCCATGGCGGCGGGCGTTGGCTGCAGCGCCGGCCAGGACCCGGCGGCATCAGATCTGCAGCGGGAGAGAGAGGTGAGGCACGGGAGAGGGAGAGGGGAGATAGGGAGAGGGAGGCGGGACTGACCTAGGGGTGGTCGTCGCGGCGACCGGCCGGCGGCGACGTCCGGCGAGCGGGCGGAGGTCCCAGGCGGCGGCGAGAGCTGAGCTCGGGCGAGAGAGCCAGGCGGCGGGAGGATCGGCCCGGATCGGGCCCGTGGCGGCGGCGGCGCGGGCCGGATCTAGGCCTCATGGGTCGCGGCAAAGTGGGGGTGCTGGGGAGGCGATGTGGAGGCCGGTGAGTGGCCGAGGACGTCCCGGAGGCGACGTGGCGGCTCGCCAATGGCCGCGGACGGCGCCGGTGATGATGTGGCGGCGGCGCTGGTGGCTGGCACGGCGCCAAGTGGCGGCGGCGGGTTGGACCGGCGCGGAAAATGAGGAGGCGATGGCTGGGAGGTTAGGGGAGGCTAGGAGATGCCCAATTTGGCATGGAGGGGTTGTTTTAAAGGGTAGGGGGTCTAGGGTTAGGTGCTTTGGGGGTTTTAAGACCCTCCGATCGTGATCGGACAGTCCGGGTTGAGAGGAGGGGTAGGATGGCCAGTGGGTTGGTTGTGGGCGGTGTAGGAGGGGTTGTGGGCGGTGTAGGAGGGGTTGTGGGGAGAGAAGAGAAGAGGCCTGCGGGGTTTCAAGAGACCGAAAACGTCCGATGAATTAACCGGCAACGGTGCCGCTATACTTAACGGTTAGGCTATCAAACGAGCTCCGAATGCGATGAAATTTGGCAGGCGGCCTGTCTACACTATAACAAGACCACACGCCAAGTTTCAACCCATTCAGAGAAAATTTTCCGACCACTTGTAAACTAAAATATTCGGAGGTGCCGCGGGGGCATGTGAGTGTGTCTGGGCTCAGAACGGACAACGGAGAGGACGAGGGGGACTCGGACGAATGCAAGTTTTGAAAACATGCTGATGCAATGAACACGATGACATGGCAAGATGCAACACGCAAGCAAAAGACATGGCAACGATGACGAATAACTGGCCGACACCTGGCGCATCGGTCTCGGGGTGTCACAACACTCCCCTACTAACAAGAGATCTCGTCCCGAGATCTTAGGAACGAGACGGAAGTGAAAAAGGAAGAAGGTGAAACCAAAGAACCTTGAGAGGTTAAAGAAAGAAAGACCACCTTCTTGTACTCGTAAGTTAGCCACTGATACGTCCATTTTTGCATCATGCTTATAAGTTGATATTTATTGCATTATGGGCTGTTCATACATGTTTTGTCACAATACTTATGCCTTTTCCCTCTTATTTTGCAAGGTTTACATGAAGAAAGGGGAATGCCGGCACCTGGAATTCTGGGTTGGAAAAGGAGCAAACTCTGGAAACCTATTCTGCACAACTCCAAAAGCCCCGAAACTTCACAGAACATTTTTTGGAAAATATAAAAAATAGCTGGCGGAAGAAACCCACGAGAGGGGCCACTGGCTGGCCTCGAGGGTGGGGGCGCGCCCCCCTTCCTAGGGCGCACCCCCTGCCTCGAGGGCCAGCCGGTGGGCCCCATGTGCCCATCTTCTCCTACATGAAGCGTTTTTGACCTGGAAAAAATCAGGAGGAGGCTTTCGGGACCAGACGCCGCCGTCTCGAGGCGGAAACCAATCTAGGGCTCCCGCAGAGCCGTTTTGCCGGGGATACTTCCCTCCGGGAGGGGGAAATCGTCACCGCCGTCATCACCAACAACTCTCCCATCTTGGGGAGAGCTATCTTCATCAACATCTTCACCAGCACCATCTCCTCTCAAACCCTAGTTCATCTCTTGTATCCAATCTTTGTACCCAAACCTCAGATTGGTACATGTGGGTTGCTAGTAGTGCTGATTACTCCTTGTAGTTGATGCTAGTTGGTTTATTTGGTGGAAGATCATATGTTCAGATCCATTATGCATATTAATACCCCTCTGATCATGAACAATATTATGTCTTGTGAGTAGTTGCTTTGTTCCTGAGGACATGGGAGAAGTCTTGCTATTAGTAGTCATGTGAATTTGGTCTTCGTTCGATATTTTGATGAGATGTATGTTGTCTCTCCTCTAGTGGTGTCATGTGAACGTCGATTACATGACACTTCACCGTTATTTGGGCCTAGAGGAAGGCATTGGGAAGTAATAAGTAGATGATGGGTTGCTAGAGTGACAGAAGCTTAAACCCTAGTTTATGTGTTGCTTCGTAAGGGGCTGATTTGGATCCATATATTTCAGGCTATGGTTAGGTTTACCTTAATACTTCTTTTTTAGTTGCGGATGCTTGCATTAGATGTTAATCATAAGTGGGAGGCTTGTCCAAGTAAGGGCAGCACCCAAGCACTGGTCCACCCACATACCAAATTATCAAGGTACCGAACGCGAATCAGACGATCGTGATGAGAACTAGCTTGACGATAATTCCCATATGTCCTCGGGAGCACTTTACCTTGCATAAGAGTTTGTCCAGGCTTGTCCTTTGCTACACAAAGGATTGGGCCACCTTGCTGCACCTATTTACTTTTACCGTTTGTCACTTGCTACCAATTATCTTATCACAAAACTATATGTTACCTATAATTTCAGTGCTTGCAGAAAATACCTCACTGAAAACTGTCTATCATTTCCTTCTGCTCCTCATTGGGTTCGACACTCTTACTTATCGAAAGGACTATGATAGATCCCCTGCACTTGTGGGTCATCAAGACTCGTTTCTGGCGCCGTTGCCGGGGAGTGAAGCGCCTTTGGTAAGTGGAATTTGGTAAGGAAAAATTTATATCGTGTGCTGAAATTTATTGTCACTTGTTACTATGGCTCAAAATCCTTTGAGGGGCTTGTTCGGGGTATCTTCACCCCGAGCAGAGGAGCAAAGAGTTGCTTCTCAACCTACTGCACCTAATGAAAATGTTTGCTTTGAGATTCCTTTGGGTATGATAGAGAAACTGCTTGAAAATCCCTATACAGGAGATGGAACACTTCACCCCGATTTACATCTAATCTATGTGGATGAACTGATGAAGTTTGTGGGTTGTTTAAGCTTGCAGGTATGCCCGAGGATGTTATCAAGAATAAGGTCTTCCCTTTATCTTTGAAGGGAGATGCATTGACATGGTTTAGGCTATGCAATGATATGGGATCTTGGAACTATAATCGTCTAAAGTTGGAATTTCATCAGAAGTTCTACCCTATGCACCAGGTTCATCATGATCGTAATTATATTTATAATTTCTGGCCTCGCGAAGGAGAAAGCATCGCTCAAGCTTGGGGGAGGCTTAAGTCAATGTTATATTCATGCCCCAATCATGAGCTCTCAAGAGAAATGATCATTCAAAAATTTTATGCTCGGCTTTTTCATGATAATCGCTCCATGCTCGATACTTCTTGTTCTGGCTCTTATATGATGAAGACTATTGACTTCAAATGGAATTTATTGGAAATAATTAAATGCAACTCTGAAGATTGGGATCTCGACGATGGTAAGCAGTCAGGTATGACCCCTAAGTTTGATTGTGTTAAAGCTTTTTTATGGATACCGATGCTTTCCATGAGTTTAGCACTAAATATGGACTTGACTCTGAGATAGTAGCTTCTTTTTGTGAATCTTTTGCTACTCATGTTGATCTCCCCAAGGAGAAGTGGTTTAAATACCATCCCCCTGTTGAAGTAAAAGTAGTTGAACCTATTAAAGTTGAAGAAAAGACTATCACTTATAATGTTGATCCTGTTATTCCCACTGCTTATATTGAGAAACCACCTTTCCTTGTTAGGATAAAGGATCATGCTCAAGCTTCAACTGTAGTTCGTAAGAGTAATACTAGAAAACCTACACCCTCTGAGCAAATTAAAGTTGAACCTAGTGTTGCTATGGTTAAAGATCTCTTGGTAGAAGATTTAGATGGACATGTTATTTATCTCCAAGAAGAGTCTACTAGAATAGCCAAACCCAATGCTAGGAATAAACATAAACCTATCGTAGGCTTGCCCGTTATCTCTGTTAAGATAGGAGATCATTGCTATCATGGTTTATGTGACATAGGCGCTAGTGCGAGTATTATCCCTCTTGATTTGTATAACGAAATTATGCATGATATTGCACCAGTTGAGTTAGAAGGGATTGATGTTACTATTAATCTCGCTAATAGAGATACTATTTCACCAGTTGGGATTGTTAGAGATATTGAAGTCTTGTGTGGAAAGGTTAAATACTCTGCTGATTTTCTTGTTCTTAGTTCCCCACAAGATGCTTCTAGTCCCATTATATTTGGTAGACCCTTCTTGAAGACTGTTAATGCCAAGATAGACTGTGTGAAAGACATTGTCACTGTCGGATTAGGGGACACGTCTCATGATTTTAACTTTGCTAAATTCCATAGAAAACCCCTTGAAAAGGCACCACCAAGTAAGGATGAACTTATTGGTCTTGCTTCTATTGTCGTGCCACCTAATGATCCTTTAGAACAATACTTGTTAGACCATGAAAATGATATGCAAATGAATGAGAGAAGGGAGATAGATGAAATATTCCTTACACAGGGACTTGTATTGAAAAACAACTTGCCTGTTGAAATCCTAGGGGATCCTCCTCCACCCAAGGGTGATCACGTATTCGAACTTAAACCTTTGCCTGATAATCTTAAGTATGTTTATCTTGATGAAAAGAAGATATATCATGTTATTATTAGTGCTAACCTTTCGGAGCATGAAGAAGAAAGATTATTGAAAACTCTGAAGAAGCACCGAGCTGCTATTGGATATACTCTGGACGATCTTAAGGGCATTAGTCCCACTATGTGTCAACACAAGATAAAATTGAAAGAAAATGCTAAACCAGTTATCGATCATCAGCGACGGTTAAATCCTAACATGAAAGAAGTGGTAAGGAAGGAAATTCTAAAGCTCCTAGAGGCAGGTATTATCTATCCCATTGCTGATAGCCAGTGGGTAAGTCATGTCCATTGTGTTCCTAAGAAAGGAGGTATGACCGTTGTCCCTAATGATAAAGATGAATTGATCCCGCAAAGAATAGTTACAGGTTATAGGATGGTAATTGATTTCCGTAAGTTAAATAAAGCTACTAAGAAAGATAATTACCCCTTGCCATTTATTGATCAAATGCTAGAAAGATTATCCAAACATACTCATTTCTGCTTTCTAGATGGTTATTCTGGTTTGTCTCAAATACCTGTGTCAAAGGGGGGTCAAGAAAAGACCACCTTTACTTGTACTTTCGGTACCTTTGCTTATAGACGTATGCCTTTTGGTGTATGTAATGCACCTGCTACCTTTCAAAGATGCATGATGGCTATATTCTCTGAATTTTGTGAAAAGAGTGTTGAGGTATTCATGGATGATTTCTCCGTTTACGTAACTTCTTTTGATGATTGCTTAAGCAACCTTGATCGAGTTTTGCAGAGATGTGAAGACACTAACCTTGTCTTGAATTGGGAGAAGTGCCACTTTATGGTTAATGAAGGCATTGTCCTGGGACATAAAATTTCTGAAAGAGGTATTGAAGTTGACAAAGCTAAAGTTGATGCTATTGAAAAGATGCCATGCCCTAAGGATATCAAAGGTATACGAAGTTTCCTTGGTCATGCCGGGTTTTATAGGAGGTTCATTAAGGACTTCTCCAAAATCTCCAAGCCTCTGACTAATCTTTTACAGAAAGATATTCCTTTTGTCTTTGATGATGATTGTCTAGAAGCATTTTAAATACTTAAGAAAGCATTGATCTCCGCACCTATTGTCCAGCCTCCTGACTGGAATTTACCCTTTGAGATTATGTGCGATGCTAGTGATTATGTTGTAGGAGCTGTTCTAGGGCAAAGAGTTGATAAGACATTGAATGTTATCCAGTATGCTAGTAAAACTCTAGATAGTGCCCAAAGAAATTATGCTACCACTGAAAAAGAATTTTTAGCAGTTGTGTTTGCTTGTGATAAGTTTAGACCGTACATCATTGATTCTAAAGTAACTATTCACACTGATCATGTTGCTATCAAATACCTTATGGAAAAGAAAGATGCTAAATCTAGACTTATTAGATGGGTTCTCTTGCTGCAAGAATTTGGCTTGCATATTATTGATAGAAAGGGGGCTGAGAACCCCGTAGCAGATAACTTGTCTAGGTTAGAGAATATACTTGATGACCCACAACCTATTTGTTAGGGATATTACTAGCAGGTATGAACTGGCTAGTGTAAACTGGATTATGGTAATATCATTGTATCATTGTAATACTTAGTAGAGCCTACGGCCCATGAGATCTTAAGGCCCATGTATAGAGTTACGGTTTGTAAACCGCCTGATCATGTAACTTGAGAGATAAGGAAGAAAGAGCAGAGACCGAGGCGGACACGAGTATGAGCCGGCCTCGGGACTCTGTAAACCGGACCGGGCATCGCCTCTATATAAAGGGACAACCCGGCGACGGTTCAGGGACGATCAAGAAACAACCCGTCGAGACACAGGCAAGCGATCCGCTCCCTGTTCATCGACGCCCAAGCAATACCAAACCAAACTAGACGTAGGCTTTTACCTTCATCGAAGGGGCCGAACTAGTATAAACCCTCTGTGTCCTTTGTGTGCTTTTAACCCCTTCAAGCTAACCCGTGCGATGGTTCCATTATCAAGTCCGTTAAACCGGACATCTGCCGTGTTAATTCCACGACAGTTGGCGCCCACCGTGGGGCCTCCGCACGATGGTTTCGAGTTCTTGAAGGGCAGCTTTGAAGGGCTCAAGGGTTACGCGGTCGGCCGGATGACCAAGAGTCGTCGCGGCCGGGTCTACATCGACGACGCAGGCTGGGACCGGAGGCCGATTCAATCGAATACGGGTACCGGGTTCCCTTCGGCGGCATCCACGTCTTCATTGGCAAGATCGGCGAACCGGGACCTGAGCCGGACATCTTCCCCAACATCGTCGAGTCGGCTCAGCGTGTGAGATCGGCTCGGGTTCAGCCCGCCATGAAGCACGTTTTCGTTGGAGCGGTTCACGGGGTCCAAGCCGAGGACGGATCGGAGTCCGGTGGCGAGACAGTTATCTATTCCGACGATGAATCTTCATCTGGAGAGACTGAGTCTTTGTATCAGTTGCGGGACGGCCGGTCTGAGGGTGAGTCCGACGGAGACAGTATTCCGGGCCCCTTTGACCCGCCAAACCGAGTGGCTGTCTTTATGGCCGGTTCACAACCTACGCTACAGTCCACGGTGATCGGGGCGACAGCAGAAGCTGGTGTAGGGGGGAGTGGCCAGGCCCTCTCGCCCACTGACGTTCTATCCACCTTAGTCGAGGAGTTCACAGCCCGAGCCATGGCAGAGGTAGCTCCAGCAGACAAGGCGCAACATGATGCAGAGCTCCTTCAGCTAAAGGGCCGGATTGATCAAGCAAGAGAAGATCTGAAAACAGAGAAGGCTATGATAGCAATAAGGCAGGTAGAGTTGAATGATCAGGCTTTTCATCTAAGGATGGAACAGGCCTTTGCACTAGGAGTAAGGAGTCGAAAGTACCAGTCTCGTCTACCGCCGGTTTACGAGGCGACAGATCTTTTCAGGACACCCGGGGCGGGGACCAGCAATGATCTGGCTTTAAACCGGAGGGCGCCCCCAGCAAGGGATGAGCCGGTTCAGCAGCCTACGGCGGAGCAAGATCGGCGGGTCACGTCTAGACCTCACGTTCCTACCCCTCCGGGTCATTATTCAAATCCTTTGGACAACATCGTTGCTGCTGCTTCACGCTTGGCCGCTTTACCTATTGAGGGGACATCGCCTGTGGAGTTGGAAGCACGCAGGGTTAAGGATCTACTTAATACAGCGTTAATACAACAGCAAGCGTATTCTCATAGCCGGGAGAGGCTCCATTCAACACCACGCCCCAGCCGGAGTTACACTAGGCACTGGGAGGAACCAGAAGTGTCTAGCAGTGAACGCAGGCGACACCGACACAGACAGAATAATCCGGCAGGCGCGGATGCACAAGCTCAGGATGCAAATCGGGTTAGATCGGTAGCCCGGGAGGAGATCCGTCAAACAACGCCGGTTCAGACAACCACAGCAGAGACAGGAGTCACAACGAGTTCCTTAGGGGTGCAGTGTCTTATCCCCGCTTTACGAAGCGTGAAGCTGCCCAAGGATTTTAAAGGCCCACATAAAGTACCTAATTACACAGCAGATTTGGCTCCAGAAGCTTGGGTTGAGAGTTATGAGATGGCCATGGAGATGCTGGATGTGGATGAAGCGGCTTGTGTGAAATACTTTACCATGATGCTTGAAGGTACAGCCCGGACCTGGCTAAAGGGGTTACCCCCTAATTCTATCGGATCATGGGGAGAGCTGCGTCGCCAGTTTATCAAGAACTTCAAGGATACATGCAAACAGCCGATGTCGATAGTAGATCTAGCAGCCTGTGTGCAAGGAGAGCAGGAGTCTACAAGTGCGTGGGTACGGCGAGTTTCAGAAATATTGCACTCTTCGAATGGTATCAATCCCAGTACGGCAATAGTGACATTAGAAAACAATTGCCGGTTTGAGTCTCTCAAGTTAAAACTGGGACGGCTTAAACGGGATTGTAATGATATGGGAACTCTTATGAGCGCTCTAGTAAAATATGGGGATTCTGGTAACACTAAGTATCCAGAAGCAGAGGGAGACAAAGCAGGAAAGGTCAACAAGCCTGGCAAACCGGCGCAGGTTAATCCGGCTGGTACCAGTTTCTTAGGCAAGCGAAAGGCAGAGGGTGGCTCCGACTTCGTGGCCAATACCCAGGTTCAAGGGGGTTTTCAGCGCAATAGGGGCAAACCACCTCCACAAACCGGCGGAGGGGATGTTAGTTGGGACCAGGAGTTAAGTCAGCCTTGTCCGAAGCATAGCACAAGGGAACGACCAGCAAAACACACTATAGGAGAATGCAAGCCCTTGATGGAAGCCGTAATGAGCCGCTTCAATTCTAGTAACAGGCCTCCAAATGGCGGTTCAGGCCCGGGGTTCTACGGTCCGGGTCACCAGGGGAACGGCTTCGGATCAGGATATCGTGGCAACAACAGTGGTTATCATAACCGGATCAATAATCAATATGGTCAAGGTGGTTATAATAACCAGGGCAATCAGCCGCATGGTCAAGGTGGTTACAATAACCAAGGCAATCAGCAGCAGGGTCAAGGTAATCACAGTAACCAAGGAAATCAGCAGCGTCAGCAACAACAGCAGCAATCCGGATATCAGAGTAATCCGAAGGAGTTGAGTAGTGGGCAGTATCATGTGTTTACCACGAGTTTGTGTAAACGGGATCAAAAAGTTTTGAAGCGGGCGGTCCACGCGGTTGAACCGGCGACGCCGCAATTCTTGCGTTGGTCAGAGCAGCCCATCGTGTGGAGCAGGGAAGACCACCCGATGCGAGTTGATAATCCGGGCCACTTGGCCTTGGTAGTAGCACCACAGGTGGGTGGCTACAAGTTCACTAAAGTTCTCATGGACGGCGGCAGCAGCATCAATATCTTGTATTATGAGACCTTCCGTCACATGGGGCTGACGGATAAAAAGCTAAGGCAATCAAACACAGTGTTTTATGGGGTAGTGCCAGGTAAGTCAGCTTACCCAGTTGGGAAAATTGACCTAGAAGTTACCTTTGGAGATGAACAGGATTCCAGGTCAGAGATGATAACTTTTGAAGTCGTTAAGATCCGGAGCCCTTATCATGCTCTGTTCGGGAGGACGGTTTATGCCAAGTTTATGGCCAGGCCGTGTTATGTTTACCTGCAGCTCAAGATGCCGGGTCACAAAGGCACAATCACGGTTCATGGAAGTCGCAAGATTGCATTGGAGTGTGAAGAGGGAGGCGCGGCTTATGCAGAGGCAGTGTGTGCTACAGCGGAGTTGAAGTTTTATAAGGATCACTGTTCAAGAAATCTTCCGATTCACCGATTAATCTTCCGATTTATCGCTAATCGGGGGGTGACCGATAAGATTATGCCTTATCTTTGCCGCTTATCTTTTGGACCGATTTATCGTTCTGATAAGTGATTTATCGGGAATCTACCGATAAGTCGGACCTACTCGTAACATTATGTTTGCAAAACCTATGTTTATTTATGTTTTGTGGACCTTGTTTCGGAATATGTACTATTGTCCTATTTTGTTTGCCATTATACAAGGATTCAAAGGCTAGAAATCAAGGTAACACTTCTGTCAAATATTGTTTTGGTGTTGAATATAGCGTATTTTAGTGTTGAGAACCTGAGATTTGAAACAAATTATCCGATTAATAGTCGACCGATAAAATCAATTAATCGGCCGATTTCCGATTAATCTCTAATCCTTAGCTGACCGAGACGATATCGATAAGCGATATCCTGAACATTGATAAGGATAATGTTGATCCGGCAGATATGACCCCGTTGAAGAAGCCGACTACGGAGCATGATCCGGCGTTGAAATTTAAATCGGAGGAGGAGACCAAGCAAGTTGATTTTGTGCCAGGCGATTCATCCAAGCAGTTCACTATCAGCGCTAACCTTGATCCCAAATAGGAACGCGCGCTCATCGAGTTCATCCGTGAGAACCGGGATATCTTTGCATGGAAACCTTCTGACATGCCAGGTATACCGAGGGAACTCGCTGAGCACAGCCTTAACATTGATCCGAAGTTTAAACCAGTTAAACAGTATCTGTGCCGCTTCAACGAAGAAAGGCGCAAGGCTATAGGAGAAGAGGTGGCCAGGCTTTTGGCTGCAGGGTTCATAGTTGAAGTTTTTCATCCGGAATGGTTGGCTAATCCGGTACTGGTGTTAAAGAAGAATGGAAAGTGGAGAATGTGTGTGGACTACACAGACCTCAACAAAGCTTGTCCAACCGATCCTTTTGCTCTCCCTCGCATTGATCAGATCATCGATGCTACAGCAGGATGTGAGCGGCTAAGTTTATTGGATGCATACTCAGGATATCACCAGATCAAGATGGCAGTTAAAGATCAGGAGAAGACAGCTTTCATAACTCCTTTTGGTGCTTTTTGCTATGTATCTATGCCTTTTAGGCTCAAGAGTGCCCAAGCAACTTATCAGCGTTGCGTACAGAACTGCCTTAAGGGGCAGATAGGAAGAAATGTTCATGCTTATGTGGATGATATCGTGGTGAAGTCAAGAAAGGAAGAGACGCTGATAGAGGACCTCAAGGAGACCTTTGACAATCTTCGGACATATAAGATGATGCTTAATCCGGAGAAGTGTGCTTTTGGTGTTCCGGCAGGCAAACTCCTTGGGTTTTTAGTATCAAACAGAGGAATAGAAGCCAATCCAGAGAAGATCAAGGCAATCACATCTTTGACTAAACCGGCTTGCATTAATGATGTTCAGTGCATTGCTGGCCGGATCATAGCATTGAGCCGGTTCATTAGCCGTTTGGGGGAGAAGGCGATTCCGCTTTATCAGATGCTGAGAAAGACGGACCGGTTTATATGGAGTGATGAGGCAAATACTGTGTTTGAGGATTTGAAGCGACAGCTGGCAAGGCCACCAGTCCTGGCTGCCCCTGTTCATAATGAGCCTTTGTTGTTATATGTCGCCGCCAACGCACGGGCAGTTAGTGTGGCAATCGTAGTCGAACGCAAGGAAGCAGGGAAGGAATATCCGGTTCAGCGTCCAGTCTATTACGTCAGTGAAGTACTCATCGAGTCCAAGAAGAGGTACCCACATTGGCAGAAGCTGGTGTATGGTGTGTTCATGGCAAATCGGAAGTTGAAGCATTATTTCCAAGGCTATCCGATAACTGTTGTTAGTTCAGCACCATTGGGGGATATAATCCAGAACAGGGAAGCTACAGGTAGAGTGGCGAAGTGGGCCATTGAGCTCAGCCCACACGAATTGAAATATGTGCCACGCACCGCTATCAAATCTCAAGCATTGGTGGATTTCATCAATGATTGGACAGAACTACAAACGCCTGAGGAGAAGCCGGATCTTACATACTGGACGGTTCACTTTGACGGTTCAAGGCAGTTAGAAGGCTCGGGGGCTGTAGTTGTTTTAACTTCCCCGCGAGGTGATAAGTTTTGTTACGTCCTCCGTTTATTGTTTCCTTGTACTAATAATGCAACAGAGTATGAAGCATTACTTCATGGCTTGCGGATAGCAAAGGAGATGAACTTGAGCCGGGTCAAGTGCTTCGGCGATTCAGACTTGGTGGCACAACAAGTATCTGGCAAGTGGGATTCAAGAGATCCTCTAATGGCAGCTTATAGACGAGAAGTTGAAGCAGTTGCAGGATATTTCAAAGGGTACCAGGTGGAGCACATAGACCGGCGAAGGAATGAAGCGGCTAATGCTCTGAGCCGGCTGGGTTCTCAAAGTAAACCGGTACCACCAAATACTTTTTTGGATGAGTTGCACAGTCCATCAGTGCAAGTACCATCAGAAGAAGACCTGGTTGTTCCTGATCCGGAGGCACAGTTAGTTGCGGCACTTCATGTTGTTCCGGATTGGACGTTGCCCTATTTAGCGTATCTGAGTCGAGGAGAGCTGTCGGACGACGAGATTGAGGCACGACAGATAATCTGGCATTCTAAGTCCATGACAATTGCAAACGGGGAACTTCATCATCGTAGTGTTTCTGGAGCATTTCAGCGGTGTGTATCAGCTGAGGAAGGTTGTGATATTCTTCGTGAGATCCATGAAGGGGATTGTGGTCATCATGCCGGTTCAAAATCTTTGGTGGCTAAAGATTTTTGACATGGGTTCTATTGGTTGACAGCTCATGCTGATGCGGCGGATCTAGTCTGAAAGTGTGATGCTTGTCAGAAGTTTTCACGACGTGCTCTTGTTCCGGCACAGGAGCTTCGGATGATACCCATAACTTGGCCGTTTGCGACTTGGGGGCTTGATATGGTTGGGCCCTTCAAACAATCCCAAGATCAGAAAACTCATCTACTGGTGGCAGTGAATAAGTTTACGAAGTGGATTGAGGCAGAGCCTGTGAGCAAATGTGATGCGGCAACAACAGTTAAATTCATCAAAAAGGTAATTTTCCGGTTTGGCTTTCCACACAACATCATCACAGACAATGGCACCAATTTATCTAAAGGAGAGATGGAAGAATTTTGTCAAAGAGAGCATATTCGCCTGGATGTGTCTTCCGTAGCGCACCCTCAATCCAATGGTCAAGCGGAAAGAGCAAATCAGGAGATTTTGCGAGGTATCAAGCCCCGGCTTATGACTCCCTTACAAAGAATACCGAGGTGCTGGGTTGAGGAGTTACCTTCTGTCCTTTGGAGTATCAATACTACACCAAACCGGTCCACAGGTTACACACCTTTCTTTATGATATATGGTGCTGAAGCGGTCCTTCCAAGCGATATCCGTCATGATTCACCAAGGGTGACGGTATATGTTGAAGCGGCCAACGAGCAGGCGAGACAAGACAGTTTGGACCGGCTGGATGAAGAGCATGATATAGCAGCAGCACGGTCTGCGATCTATCAACAAGACTTGTGCAGATATCACAGCCGCCGGATCAAGAGCAGGACATTCCAGGAGGGAGACTTAGTACTCCAGCTCATCCAAGATCAAACAGATATGCACAAGCTATCCCCGCCTTGGGAAGGGCCCTTTGTGGTCAGCAAGAATTTGCACAACGGTTCATATTACCTGGTGGACGTTCGAGAACACAAGGACTCACGGACATCGGAAGAAGAGACAAAGAGGCCGTGGAACATCGCCCTCTTGCGGCCCTACTATACCTGAGCCATGAGCTCCACTGTATCCTATGTATATATTATGATTAATGAATAAACCGGCACCCTCGGTAAACCGGGGGCTCAGCCTTTTTTCCAATACAAGTATTTTATGGGGATAACCATACATGTATTATCATATGTCATATTTCAAACAAATCGATCGGTTTAAACTAATTTTGCAGGGCATATGCACTCAGGAGCAATAACTCACTGAAGAGATTTTTTCAAGCATAAGGTCTTATAAGGACCAAAGAGGACACTTCATAAAAGCCCTCTGGATGGTACCCGCATCCAGTGATTGGCTAAGTTTCATAAAAAACCCTCTGGATGGTACCCGCATCCAGTGATTGGTTAAGTTTCATAAAGGCCCTCTGGATGGTACTCGCATCCAGTGATTGGCTAAAGTTTTTCCTATGGTTCTACGGGAACCATAGAGGCCCTCTGGATGGTACCCGCATCCAGTGATTGGCTAAAGTTTTTCCTATGGTTCTATGGGAACCATAGAGGCCCTCTGGATGGTATCCGCATCTAGTGATTAGCTAAAGTTTTTCCTATGGTTCTACGGGAACCATAGAGGCCCTCTGGATGGTACCCGCATCCAGTGATTGGCTAAAGTTTTTCCTATGGTTCTACAAGAACCATAGAGGCCCTCTGGATGGTACCCGCATCCAGTGATTGGCTAAAATTTTATATGGCCAGCAGGGGGCAGGATGGTACCCGCGTTCTAGCTTAACCCCTGTTGGTCATATCCGGTTCCTATGGATGGTACCCGCATCCATCGACAGGCCCTCTGGATGGTACCCGCATCCAGTGATTGGCTGAACCTTGCTTTGAGCCTGGCAGCTCATAAAAAGCCTTGACTACACGGTTTTATTTGCAAATTTGCATTTTTGGTCTTTATGTTTTATGGTTCTTTAATCCGGAGTGGGACAACTCAAGAAGTTGACCACATATCTACAAAGTTAAAAGTCTGGGTCATGAACACCAGCATGAGTTAAAAGTCTAGGTCATGAATACCAGCATGATTTAAACCGGTGTTCATTATAACTCGGATCAGCCATTAGGCAAAAGCCAAGTATATCTACAAATGTCTGGAAAAAATTCCAGCGTGATCTAAACCGGCGTCTTTTATCAAACCCGGAATTATTATTGGGTCTATCAAAGGTTCCCTCAGCAATTTTAAATTCTACCGGATTAAAAATATCAAGTATGCTTGATGGCAGGTATGAAGTTATTTTTGATACAAACAAAACACTTGTTTGATATATTTTATGAGGGCAATTTAATTGGTCCAGCGGTAAAACCGCTAGGACATATTTTCAGTATTATCTATGCAGGGACAGATGATATGCAGGATAAGCCACATCAGACCAAAATTAAATTGGCAACGTTAAAACAAGAAGTTGGAGCATCCGGATCAAAGCGGACAATGTTTTCAGCTATCCTATTACAAGGCATAGCAAGCCTGAACGGATTAAAGATTGTTTAGCAAAATGAGACTGCAACTACAAAGATATAGTATGAACTACGCTTCCTCCTGCTGTGACGGCTGGGCATCAACTTGGTCTGGAGTCTCCTCCTCTTCTTGAAGCGGCTGGAAGTCAGGGACGCACCAATCGATTTTCGTTAAGGCACGAAAGTACATCTCTTCATTGATGAGTTCAGACGGATCGATATCTGGGGCAAAGGTAGGAGGGCGCACTGGTGGGATTAGATTGACGGTATCATAAACCGGCCGCTCCACCCGCTCGTTCTGTAAATCATACCCCGGATGATACCTAGATAAATCTGATTTGGCCGCAAGTTTGCTGGCGAGAGGACGCATCTCCTTCGTCAAGGCATGGAGATCCTTTGCAGTAAAAGCTGATCCGTCTTCTTTAGTATTTGGATACCCATTCAAAGCTTCTTCCGGATCAAAGTCCGGAACCCACGCTTTCGCTCTGGTAAGCGCCATGAGGGAACCGGCTCGAGCAGCAGACTTCTTAACTTCCTCCAAACGCACTGGCAAAACAGACAGCTTTTCTAATGTGCCTTGGATGGTAGTGGGGGCCGATTTATTGAAAGACATTGCGCTTATGACCCTTTGAGCGCCGGAATACAGCTGCTCGACCAGAGTATAAGATGCCTTGAGTTTTTTCCGTAAGTCATCCCCAAGATGGGTGACACGGCGCCCTGCATATAATTATCACAATTAAACCGGAACGGATTAAAGATGGCAAGAATGAAAACAGGAATACAGATTGTGTACTTACCGAAGACAGCAGAAGTCATCAACTCTATTTGCCGCTTTAGACCGGTTAACTCTTCAGTCACCGGATTAAGGGTTTCCTCAGCGTCCTTTGCCCTTTTTTCCAAATCCTTTTTCTGAACCTCAAAGGCGGTCCGCTCCTCTTCAAAGAATTTCTTCAGTTGTTCAGCCGTTTTTAAGCTCAGCGCCAAATCTTTCTTGGCCTTAGAAGCAGCAGACTCTGTTTCAGTAAGTCTGTTCCGGAGTTCAGCGATCTCTTCAGCTCTCCGGTTCAAATCAGCCTGCAAGGAAAATCAAATGGAACAAAAGCAAAAGTAAGACAAGTCTCAAGCACACAAGCAAGTTGTCTACTTGACAGTTGGGGGCTAATGGGCAGTTGAAGTGTCAAATGATAGCAATTTAAAGACAAGTCTCAAGCACACAAGCAAGTTGTCTACTTGACACTTGGGGGCTAATGGATAGTTGAAGTATCAAAGGAAAATTCATACAAGTCCCAAGCACATAACCAAGTTATCTACTTGATATTTGGGGGCTAATGTAAGATCAGTTGTCCAAGTTATAAGTACCGGTTCACCTTCTACGTGCAGCTAAACCAGAACTTGGGGGCTACTATGATATAGATAGAAGCACATCAAAAGCAAAAAAGCAAAAGCAAAGGATTACCTCATACTTGTCCTTCATCAGGTTAACCAAGCCCGCTTCATAATCTCGACTGCTATGAAGACGGTTCAAGTATCCGGAATAAAGCTCCTGAGCACTCATATCGGCAAGGCTAGACAGTTCTGTACTCCATTTGCCCTTTTCTTGATGCAACTTCTTCGCTTTAGCCGTATGTTTGGCTAGGACAGTGGGCTCAGCGGGAGCGGTGTAAGTTGTGCCGATTACTTGGACTTCCGGAGAAGCAGTCGTTGGTGGTGGGGTCGCAGTGTGAACCGGACTGTCAGGAGCCGGATTGGTCCGAGGAGAATTGGCCCGGGCAGGACTTGCCGGTTCACGAACATCCTCAGTATTGGGATTCTCAAGCGCAGTGGTATGATCCATAGGAGTGGGATCTTCAAGCGGCATTGTGGGCTCACCTTCTGGAGGGACGGTTGTATCTGGATCAACCGCCGGATCATCAATAGCAGCCTCAGCAGTTGGTTTGTTGGCTTTTGCCTTTTTGCTGGGTTTAGGCTTGCTGAAAGGAATTGGAAAAAGAAGTCAGAACTGTAAAGCGAAGTGCAATCATAAACCGGATAAATTAAAAGACTTACCCTGGGACAGTTTTCAGGGGTGGGAGTTGTGTGGCAGTTGATTCGCCGGAAGAAGATAAGGGAGTATCCTGATAATCAGGGTCAGATGGTTTAAGCGGTTTGCATATAAGCCCGGCCTTGGGATGAAGAAAAGTTGGAGAGAGTATAACCTCAGAGCGGCGCCTCCGAGCTGGAGTAAGAGAGATTCCAGATGATTTAACTGCAAGGCCGCTATGGCAGGTAGTCCGGCGAAGGGCTTCATGTTGCTATTTCTTCAAAAGAAAATTGGGATCCAATTGAGCATAAGGGTGAAAAAACTGATATTTCCGGACTGTCCGACGACTTATTTGTGGAAGTGGTTCTGAATCGGAAGAAAGGATAGTTACCTCGATTTCGGCCGGTTTATCTCCTTCAGCCAACTCCTGTGAAAAATTACCGTTAAATACAGATATGGATAAAAGTGAACAAGCTAAAGCCGGATTAACCCATACCTCGGAGTCCGGGTCGTCATCTTCAGCATGAGAACCGGAGCCAGCAGCCACCTTTCTTTTCTTGATAGCGAAGTCTTTCCGGCGTGGCTGTTTTCCGGCCTTCTCCTGAGGTTTCCTCTTCCAAAAGGGATCATTAGCCTGCTCAAAAGGTGAAAGATAATTGAAAGAACGATTTAAAGGAATGGATTACAAACATATGAAAGAAAGTAAGACATACCGCAGGCAGCTTGTTTTTCTTGTAGTATGGAGCCAATCCGGTTTGGCTACATTCTTCTAAAGTGATGTTAAGCATCTTCTTAGCAGACTCAGTGACTTCCGACTCAGAAATTTTGTCCTTAGAAAAACGTTGAGGATCATCCGGTTTACCAGAATATTGATACATCAAGCTTGGGCGCGGGCTCAGAGGAAGGATACTCCAAGAGAGCCAGCAGCGCATAAAATCCACGCCAGTTAAACCATTGGCCATAAAGGCCTTTAACCTGGAAAGTTGAGAAGCAAACCGGGGCCGCTCTGAGGAGCTGAGGCGCTGCGGCAAGGGGTGATCTTCCGGAAGACGGTGCTCGCGATAACCCGGCAATGGGTTTTCCCCTTCAGGTGAAGTGTCAATACAATGAAATCAAGATTTATTCCAATCCTTGGGATGTGTGTGGAGAGCGGCATGAGGGAAGACTGCATCTTTTCTTTTCTGAATACTGACCCCGCCCAGTTCTTGATGAGGTCCACTAGTAAATTCAGTTCGCCGGTTCAGGTGGAAAAAGTCCCGGAACAGGTCGACTGACGGTTCTTCTTGCAAATACACCTCAGAGAACACTTGGAAATCGCAGATGTTGGAAACAGAGTTGGGACCTATGTCCTGAGGATGAAGCTGGAAAGCGGCAAGTACATCCCGAAAAAACCTAGAACCGGGAGGAGTAAAGCCCCGAGCAATATGGTCAAAGAAGACGATAACCTCCCCCTCTTTGGGAGTAGGAGGACATTCATCTCCTGGGGCCCGCCATTTTAAAACGGATCGAGGGCCTAAGGTGCTGATTGCAGCAGCATTGACTAAATCTTGTTCCGTAATAACGGAAGGGACCCAGTTGCAGGAGACAAACTGTTTGGCCATAGCAACAGAAGAACAAGTGCTGAAAGGGTAAAAGTGTAAACCCGGATTACTCGAGTACAGTGGCATAAACCCGAAGATATATGCAAGGATCACGCAACGGTTTAAGCAAGGGACTAATGATATGGATAACCCGGCAATAAACGGGAAACTGTATTACTACCGGTTCATGACAACAAAAGAGAAAGAGCTAAACCGTCGCGTTCGTCATTGAATTTTTACAGAAGTAGCATATGATTGTTTAAACCGGAGCATACTTTATAGATCTACAAAGGAGAAGAAACAAGTTTTCGCAGACAGCTAAAGTAAAACAGATCTGAGCACCCAGGAAAAGGAAAAAGTAAATACAAGACTATTACAGGAAGAACTGTAAGAATCTTATGTAAAGCAGATGAATCTAAAGGACGAGATCTAAAGCATACATCGGCGGAACAGAAGCAAGTTTAAAGAGCCAGATTTAAAGGCTGAAATTTCTGCGAACTTTGCATCTACGACAAACAGACGAAGCTACCGCTGAGGTTTAATGGCGGAGATGCGAGAAAGAACCCTAGAGCTATGGATCTACAGCGAGGAAGATGACATACCAGGAACAGCAAGAAGCGGCGGCGGAGTTTCTCTGGTCACACTCAGGTCGATGCAGCGGCCGGCGAAGACTTGGATTCGACGGACGACGGCGACGACTTGAGCTCAAGGGCGACGACGGAGTCTTGAGCTCGGGCGATGGAGGAAGAAGAACGAACGGAAGGAGATAAAGAACAGAGGCAGCGGTATTTATAGAAGGGCGGAGTTGAAACGATAGGCGCGAGATTTGAGGAGGCAGAAGATTGGATAAAGATCCTCTGTCGCCTCGATTCTCGGGATGGCCCTTAAACAAAGTCGATAGACAGTTGGGTGCGTTAAATGCGGAAGTGATGTCATGGTTAAATTAAGTGATTTTCAAGGATGACGTCATGGCCGGTTTACAAAAATGAAAAGACACAAGAAGGAAGATTATGCAGACTGGGAAGATTGATGTGAACAAGTTCAAATCATTCTGGGGCCTAATGTCAGGGATATTACTAGCAGGTATGAACCGGCTAGTGTAAACCGGATTATGGTAATATCGTTGTATCATTGTAATACTTAGTAGAGGCTACGGCCCATGAGATCTTAAGGCCCATGTATAGAGTTACGGTTTGTAAACCGCCTGATCATGTAACTTGAGAGATAAGGAAGAAAGAGCAGAGACCGAGGCGGACACGAGTATGAGCCGGCCTCGGGACTCTGTAAACCGGACCGGGCATCGCCTCTATATAAAGGGACGACCCGGCGACGGTTCAGGGACGATCAAGAAACAACCCGTCGAGACACAGGCAAGCGATCCGCTCCCTGTTCATCGACGCCCAAGCAATACCAAACCAAACTAGACGTAGGCTTTTACCTTCATCGAAGGGGCCGAACTAGTATAAACCCTCTGTGTCCTTTGTGTGCTTTTAACCCCTTCAAGCTAACCCGTGCGATGGTTCCATTATCATGTCCGTTAAACCGGACATCTGCCGTGTTAATTCCACGACACTATTGATGATAGCTTTCCTGATGAACAACTAGCTGTCATATGTACTTCTCGCACTGCTCCATGGTATGTTGATTATGCTAATTATATCATTGCTAAGTTTATACCTCCTAGCTTCACATATCAGCAAAAGAAAAAGTTCTTCTATGATTTGAGACATTACTTTTGGGATGATCCACGTCTTTATAAAGAAGGAGTAGATGGTATTATTAGACGTTGTGTACCTAAGCATGAACAGGAACAGATCTTACGCAAGTGCCACTCTGAAGCTTACGGAGGACACCATGCGGGAGACAGAACTGCACACAACGTATTGCAATCCGGTTTTTATTGGCCTACTCTCTTCAAAGATGCCCGTAAGTTTGTCTTATCATGTGATGAATGTCAAAGAATCGATAATATTAGTAGACATCAAGAAATTCCTATGAATTATTCACTTGTTATTGAACCATTTGATGTTTGGGGCTTTGATTATATGGGACCTTTTCCTGCCTCTAATGGGTACACACATATCCTAGTTGATGTTGATTACGTTACTAAGTGGGTAGAAGCTATTCCAACTAGTAGTGCTGATCATAACACCTCTATTAAGATGCTTAAAGAAGTTATATTTCCGAGGTTTGGAGTCCCTAGATATCTAATGACTGATGGTGGTTCACACTTTATTCATGGTGCTTTCCGTAAGATGCTTGCTAAGTACGATGTCAACCATAGAATTGCATCACCTTATCACCCGCAGACTAGTGGTCAAGTTGAATTAAGTAATAGGGAGTTGAAATTAATCTTGCAAAAGACAGTTAATAGGTCTAGAAAGAATTGGTCCAAGAAACTAGATGATGCATTATGGGCCTATAGAACTGCATACAAAAATCCTATGGGTATGTCTCCATATAAGATGGTATATGGAAAAGCTTGTCACCTACCTCTTGAGCTAGAACATAAGGCATATTGGGCTATCAAAGAGCTCAATTATGATTTCAAACTTGCCAGTGAAAAGAGGCTATTTGATATTAGCTGTCTCGATGAATGGAGAACCCAGGCCTACGAGAATGCCAAGTTATTTAAAGAAAAAGTTAAAAGATGGCATGACAAAAGGATACAAAAGCGTGAGTTTAATGTAGGTGATTATGTTTTGCTATACAACTCTCGTTTAATATTTTTCGCAGGAAAACTTCTCTCTAAGTGGGAAGGACCTTACGTTATCGAGGAGGTCTATCGTTCCGGTGCCATAAAGATCAACAACTTCGAAGGCACAAATCCGAAGGTGGTGAATGGTCAAAGAATCAAACATTATATCTCAGGTAATCCTATTAATGTTGAAACTAATGTTATTGAAACCATAACCCCGGAGGAATACATAAGGGACACTTTCAAGAACGATCCAACCTCCGAAAAGGAAGAGGTACGTGATATGGTAAGTAAACCGACTCCAAAACAGCTCTAAAGGCAATTTTTCTCCGTTTTTGAATATTTAGAAAAATAGAAAAATAAACCGCAGTCCGGAGGAGACACGGGGCATTTTCGAGGGTAGGGGGCGCGCCCCCCTGCCTCGAGGGCACCCTGTGTGTCCCCTGGACTCAGTTTTCTTGTGGGTTACTCCTTATGTTGGGGAAAAAATCATTATATATACTCCCGAAGGTTTTGACCTCTGTATCACGTAGAATTCCTCTGTTTCTATTTCAAGCCTTTTCTGCCATAGATAAAAGCAACATGTCGTCCCAGGACTCGGAGGGAGAAAGCTATGTGGCTGATTCCCTTGTTGACCCTAAGGTCTATGGTGATTTGGAGCATTATGGGTGGACCACAGAAGAAGAAGAGGGCCATGATTCAAAGAGGAAGGATTGGACTAGCTCGGATGAAGACGAAGTCCCACTGCCTCAACCGGGGGACATGCATGTGGGGTTCAAAAAGTCGAGCCTCCCCGACAGAGTAAAGAAACCTAAGATCGAATTTATCCCTTTTGACCTTTTGCGGGAAAATAAGCAGGCAGTATGCAAGAAGATATTAAACCTTGAGCGACAGATCAATGATCTAAAGGAGCAAAATTCTACCCTTAAGCTTAAGCTGAGGAAGAAGTCGTCATCACCAACCCCGAAGAAGGAGACGTAATCATATGGGTATGGGCACTCCCCTTGGCAGCCGCCAAGCTTGGGGGAGTGACCCTGGTATCGTATCACCATCACCCCTATCTTTACCATTTTACTTAGTTCGATCCTTTTGGTAGTATCTTGATCTATTAGAATAAAGTTAGCATGATCTAGTTGTGAGCTTTTGCTTTGTGAGCTTTATCCTTTGTAATCGAGTCCGTGAGCTATATAATAAAGATTAGTGTTGAGTCGAGGGCTTGATTTCCTCACTTGGGTCATGACAAAAAGAAAGAAAACAAAAAGAGTATCGAAGAAATCATATCGGTCTTATGGGAAGTAATGACCCCACATACAAGAGTATGATAAATAAAAGTTATTGGGAGGTGACAAACATAGTTTTGGTCATCGTTGCAATTAATAGGAAGTAATAAAAGAAGAGAGGCTTCACATACAAATATACTATCTTGGACATCTTTTATGATTGTGAGCACTCATGAAAGTATGACATGCTAAAGAGTTGATGTTGGACAAGGAAGACAACATAATGGGTTATGTCTTCTTATATCCGAAATAAAGTATATTGTCATGGATCTTCCAACATGTTGAGCTTGCCTTTCCCCCTCATGCTAGCCAAAACTCCTCACACTAAGTAGAGATACTACTTGTGCTTCCATACATCCTTAAACCCAGTTTTGCCATGAGAGTCCACCATACCTACCTATGGATTGAGAAAGATCCTTCCAAGTAAGTTGTCATGTTGCGAACCCGCTAAATATGTATGATTTATTAGTGTGGGAGAAATTAGCTTTATACGAGCTTATGATATGGAAGTAATAAAAGCGACAGACTGCATAATGAAGGTCCTTATCACAAGTGGCAATATAAAGCGAAGTTCTTCTATGCTAAGACTTTGTGCATCCAACCATAAAAACACATGACAACCTCTGCTTCCCTCTGCGAAGGGCCTATCTATTATTCCTATCTTATAAGTGTCAAGGTGAGATCCACCTTTCCTTTTTCATTTTATACTTTGGCAAGCACATTGTGTTGGAAAGATCCTGACATATATACCCACTTGGATGTAAGTTTTCATGATCTATTATTGTTGACATTACCCTTGAGGTAAAAGGTTGGGAGGCAACACCATCAGCCCCTATCTTTCTCTGTGTCCGATTAAAACTCCATAAACATGAGTATTGTGTGAGTGTGAGCAATTATGAAAGACTATATGATAGTTGAGTATGTAGGCTTGTTGAAAAGCTCTTATATTGACTCTTTCCGATGTTACGATAAATTGCAATTGCTTCAATGACCGAGACCAAGGTTTGTTAGTTTCCAATAAAGTTTATGATACATACTTGATATTGTGGATGAATTGTTACTTTAGCATAATGATCATATGACTATATTTATATAAGTTGCTGTTATGAGAATGATCATGATGCCCTCATGTCCGTATTTGTTTTTATCGACACCTCTATCCCTAAACATGTGGACATATTTTTCGATATCGGCTTTCGCTTGAGGACAAGCGAGGTCTAAGCTTGGGGGAGTTGATACGTCCATTTTGCATCATGCTTATAAGTTGATATTTATTGCATTATGGGCTGTTCATACATGTTTTGTCACAATACTTATGCCTTTTCCCTCTTATTTTGCAAGGTTTACATGAAGAAAGGGGAATGCCGGCAGCTGGAATTCTGGGCTGGAAAAGAAGCAAACTCTGGAAACCTATTCTGCACAACTCCAAAAGCCCCAAAACTTCACAGAACATTTTTTTGGAAAATATAAAAAATATGTGGCGGAAGAAACCCACGAGAGGGGCCACTGGCTGGCCTCGAGGGTGGGAGGTGCGCCCCCCTACCTCGAGGGCCAGCCGGTGGGCCCCAGGTGCCCATCTTCTCCTATATTAAGCGTTTTGACCTGGAAAAAATCAAGAGGAGGCTTTCGGGACCAGACGCGGCCGTCTCGAGGAGGAAACCAATCTAGGGCTCCGACAGAGCCGTTCTGTCGGGGATACTTCCCTCCGGGAGGGGGAAATCGTCACCGCCATCATCACCAACAACTCTCATATCTTAGGGAGAGCTATCTTCATCAACATCTTCACCAGCAACATCTCCTCTCAAACCCTAGTTCATCTCTTGTATCCAATCTTTGTACCCAAACCTCAGATTGGTACCTGTGGGTTGCTAGTAGTGTTGATTACTCCTTGTAGGTGATGCTAGTTGGTTTATTTGGTGGAAGATCATATGTTCAGATCCATTATGCATATTAATACCCCTCTGATCATGAACAATATTATGTCTTGTGAGTAGTTGCTTTGTTCCTGAGGACATGGGAGAAGTCTTGCTATTAGTAGTCATGTGAATTTGGTCTTCGTTCGATATTTTGATGAGATCTCTGTTGTCTCTCCTCTAGTGGTGTCATGTGAACGTCGACTACATGACACTTCACCATTATTTGGTCCTAGAGGAAGGCATTGGGAAGTAATAAGTAGATGATGGGTTGCTAGAGTGACTGAAGCTTAAACCCTAGTTTATGTGTTGCTTCGTAAGGGGCTGATTTGGATCCATATGTTTCAGCCTATGGTTAGGTTTACCTTAATACTTCTTTTGTAGTTGTGGATGCTTGCATTAGAGGTTAATCATAAGTGGGAGGCTTGTCCAAGTAAGGGCAGCACCCGAGCACTGTTCCACCCACATACCAAATTATCAAAGTACCGAACGTGAATCAGACGACCGTGATGAAAATTAGCTTGACGATAATTCCCATTTGTCCTCGGGAGCGCTTTACCTTGCATAAGAGTTTGTCCAGGCTTGTCCTTTGCTACACAAAGGATTGGGCCACCTTGCTGCACCTATTTACTTTTACCGTTTGTCACTTGCTACCAATTATCTTATCACAAAACTATCTGTTACCTATAATTTCAGTGCTTCAGAAAATACCTTACTGAAAACTGCCTATCATTTCCTTCGGCTCCTCTTTGGGTTCGACACTCTTCTTATCGAAAGGACTACGATAGATCCCCTACACTTGTGGGCCATCAACCACCATATATGCTTAGCCGCTGCTGCAACCTCACCACTTAACCTCTTCATACCCATTAAGCTTTGCTAGTCTTGACACCCATGGTTATGGGATTGCTGAGTCCTCGTGGCTCACGAATACTACAACAACAATTGCAGGTGCAGATTTCCGATGACTTGACGTGAGAGCGATGTACTTGTGTTGGAGTTCTTTCTTCTTCTGCTTCGTCAGTCTTGGGTTAGGTTCCGGGTCGGCAGCCTGGGATAGCAGATGGATGTCGTTGTGCTTTTCATGTTTGCATCCGTAGTCAGATGTTTTGTATATGATAATGTTGTATTCATGTGAATTGTATGTCTTGTATGTATCCCCATGTATGTATGTAATGGTACGATATAATGATATCCATCTTGCTAAGCGCCTGAAATGCGGTTGTGCCTCAATCACAAGTTTTATCTAGTGATCGAGATAGAATCGCATCTTGGACGTGACAAGTAAGGCCACCACGCCCATGAGCTGCTCGACGGAATGCCAACCATTTAGTACAGGCATATTGTGACAATCTGCAGTTGTCAAGTTTTAAAACGGATTCCCACCCACTCGCCCCATTCATCTTGGCGTATACCATGTAGGTGCAGTGCAAGATTTGTAGTGACTAACTATAGATTATGTACTTTTACAAATATAACTGGACCCAACTCGTGGTCTTGCTTATGTTGCAGATTTAGTAGTACTATTTTTTTACTGTCATTTTTTATGTGACATACAGTGGTCGACTTTAAAACTGATGCATCTTTGTACATTTGTATGACGAGAAATTATAAATGTTGAGGAAGTGACAAATTTCACACTTTGTACATCCAAACAAAAATTGGAATGGGTGCTCCCTTTGGATTCCAAGCACCAAATATATGCACATCCAAACACCAGAATTGATATTGAATATCCATATCAATGTCTTGGGATATTGGCATTGGAGCCAATTCAATGCCAAGCCTTTGAATGTCCACATCCAAACGGAGTCTTAATGAAATCGTGAAGGTATCTTGGGAAAAAGCAAAGTTAGCAGGCGTAGGTCCTTCCCTTGTGACCGTACGAAAGTCGTGCATGCCAATTTGCACCACTGGGACCATGAGATTCTTAAGGGTCCTAAGCGGAGAATTAAAAATTGAAAAAAGAATTAGAGAGACTGAGACGTGGTCCAATGAATACTGAATCATGGTGCCGTCAGAAGGAGATCATCCTGGTAATTCAGAATCTTTTGGACCAAGAGGAAATCTTTTGGTTACAAAGAGGGCGTGCGAATTGGTTGATGAAATGGGATCGAAATACCTCGTTTTTCCATAACGCGGCCAACGCCAGGAAGAAAAGGAATAATATTAATAAATTACTAGATGATTCGGGAGTTTGGAGGGAAGATAAGGAGTTGAAGGACCCCCATATCACTGATTATTTTTCAAAACTCTTCATGTCGGAAGTACCGCAGCCAAACCAAGAGGTTTTGTCCCTTATTCGTGGGAGAGTTTCTACTGAGATGAACAACGCTCTCCTAGCCCCGTATGCGGCCGAAGACGTTCGTAAGGTGTTGTTTGATATCGGGGATCTAAAAGCCCCAGGCCCAGATGGATTACATGCTATCTTCTATAAAAGATTTGGCCCATGCTAGGGGATGATTTGGTTGAGGAGGTCCTACAAGCAATCAATACATGTACCATCCCAGACGGTTGGAACGATATTGCAATTGTGATGATCCCAAAGATCAACTCACCGGAAAAGGTAACCCCATTCAGGCCAATAAGCTTACGTAATGTGCTATATAAAATAATTGCAAAAATGGTGGCTTCCCGTTTGAAGATCCTGTTGCCTGATATTATCAGCCCTACTCAAAGTGCTTTCGTGCCTGGCACACTGATCATTGATAATATTCTTGTTCCTTACGAATGCTTTCACATAATAAAAAATAAGAGAGAAGGTAGGGAAGGTTTGTGCGCTATTAAACTTGATATGCACAAGGCTTATGACAGAGTAGAGTGGCCCTTCCTGAAAGAAATTATGTTGAGACTGGGCTTCCATCAAGAATGGGTGAATTTTATTATGCAGTGCGTCTCAACATTCGAATATAGAGTTAGAATTAATATGGAGGAAAGTGAGAGCTTCAAACCTACAAGGGGATTGAGACAGGGTGACCAATTGTCACCATACCTTTTATTGTTGTGCACTGAAGGTTTGAATGCCCTATTGTCACATGCGGAGGAAAATGGAAAAATCTCAGGTGTAAGAGTTTGTAGAGACGCCCCATCGATAACTAATCTTCTCTTTGCGGATGATTCCTTAATTCTTATGAAAGCTAACAAACAAACTGCAAAAGCTCTGAAAGTTGCGCTTGATCTATATTGTGAGGCATCGGGACAATTAGTTAGCGTTGAAAATTCCAGTATTTTTGTTAGTCCCAACACGAAGGTGGAGATTAGAGCACAACTTTGCACAACACTGAATATAATGACGAAGGCCCTTAGTGATAAATATCTGGGTTTGTCAGCAAATGTTGGGTTAGATAAAATAGATTGTTTCCAATTTTTAATTAACGTATTGTCAAAAGAATTAGTGGCTGGAAGGAAAAATTACTGTCTACGGGGGGGAAAGGAAATCATGATCAAGGTTGTGATCCAAGCCATACCCACCAATGCAATGTCGGTCTTTAAAATTCCTAAAAAAATTGCAAAGGAATCATCGACGTGATAGCGCATTTCTGGTGGGGCGACGAGGAGAATCGAAGGAGGATGCACTGGATGACCTGGTGAAAATTACGTGTACCAAAAAATCAAGGAGGGATGGGATTTCATGATATTCGATGTTTTAATTTGGCATTGTTAGCCAAACAAGCATGGCGTCTTCTGGATAATCCTGATTCGTTGTGTGCTTCTATCCTAAGGGCAAAATATTACCCCCATGGTGATCTGTTAAATGCTAAGCTCAAGAAAGGTTCTTCCTTTACATGGCAAAGCATCAAGGCAGTCATAAATACTCTAAAACGTGGTTATAATTGGCGAGTGGGGAACGGAAATAACATTAATATTTGGGAAGATGCCTGGATCCCAAACTATGCCACTAGGAAAATTGTAACGCCTAAGGGAGGTAACTTGTTAACTAAGGTAGGTGATCTCATTGATTCTGTCTATACTACTTGGGATGAAGACCTGATTAGGCAAACTATGTGGTCGATCGATGTACAAAGGATTCTCTCAATTCCCTTACCGCAATATGATATGCAAGACTTCATTGCCTGGAATTATATGAAAAATGGAATATTCTCAGTTAGGTCAGCCTACTCTGTGGAGTGGAAACCAGTATGGAAACAAATTGAAACACTCTAATGGGATGGGGCGAACCACAGTTAATCCTATTTGGCGTAAGATATGGAAATTAGCATGTCCAGCAAAAGTTAAAATATTCTTATGGCGTACGCTACATGGTACTATCCCGTGTACAGTTACGGTAGCTAATAGACATATGAAGGTTTCACCCATATGCCCAATTTGCTCTGAGGGCTTAGAAGATACAAAACATATGTTGTTCCGGTGTAGTAAAGCAAAGGAGGTTTGGAAAAGACTGGGACTGGATGATATCATTGAAAAAGCTTGTGAGATTGATCGTGCAGGAGAGGCAGTACTGGAGTACCTACTACTCTTACCAGATCAATATTTGTGGATATTGGGTTGCCACAGTGTGCGTGAGATGATTGCTATCTCAGCATGGTGTCTATGGTGAGAAAGAAGGAAGTTGGTTCACAATGAGAGAACACAAAATGTAACGCATATTTCAATGGGAATCCTTGCCCTTACCACAAATTTTGTTAATGCATGATCCCCCAAGGCGTCTATGAAGAAGGAGAGTTGGTCTTGCCCTCCAAGAGGTTTTGATAAACTCAACGTTAATGCTTCCTTTGATCACGACCTTCTTAGGGGTACAATGGGAGCAGTGCTTAGAGATGACAGAGGCAGGTTTATTGCTGAAGGGAATGAGAGAATAGATTTTAGCGTGGATGTGCTGATGGCGGAGGGTAGAGCTCTCAAATTTGGTCTAACATTGGCGCAAAGGGCTGGATGCAATTGCACCATCGTAAATTAGGATAATGTGGAGGTGATTGACTCTATGAATGATGGAGGGCAGTCGGCGGGTGCGGCGGCAGCAATCTTCGAAGACTGTTTTCATTATGCATATGATTTCGTCACTTCTAGATTTGAGCACTGTAATATGGAAGCAAATAAGGTAGCTCATGAGCTTGGTAGATTAGCTAGATTTTCTTTGACTTTAGATTGGTTTGAGGAGCCTTTGAATGAAATTGTAATGTTCCTCACAAACGATGTACTACTTATTACAAATGAATAAAGTTGGAGTTTGTTTAAAAAAACTGCATGTAAAACATCCGAGATTAATAATATAATAGCATGAAATAATAAAATATTATAGATACGTTGGAGACGTATCATATAGCATCTCGGTTGCTAGCCTGCTGGGGTTGGTGTTGTCTCCACGTACCGGATGTTCGGGCTAGGTGTCGGATGTCCGGCCGCTGTAGCATTTCAACGGTTCCTTCCGTCGTGCTCCTTCGTCCGTGTACTTGATGACTTGTATTTAATCCCGAGCATCTTTGAGAGGGTCTTCTTAGTATACCTAAGCACACCTAGCATTCCACAGAGGTCGATCTCATTACTCCTTGGAGCTCGACCTTCACGAAGGCCGAATTTGAAATGATCAAAATACATATTTGTACATTTTACTATTATTTTCCTAAATACACATATACTTTGAGACATAATGTACAAGTGTGTAAATTTCCAGTACCATGTATGTTCAATGAGTGCTAAAAAAATATGTGTTATTTTAGTAAATGCACTATTCATCCTTAAAGTCCATGAATTTTTTCACAACTCGTATTTTAAGGTATTTCATTCTGAAAACGCATATGCACATCACATCCTTATGCTTGTGCAATTATTTAAGAAAATAAACCAAGAAGCTTGAATTTTAAAATTTTCAAATATTCTGGGCACCATGGAGGCCGAACTCTAAAACGCTCTACTCTAATGAGACGCGTATTGCCAGGAAAAAAAATACTCATATACATATTGTAATGTACCACAATACCCCTACCGCTCACCAACCAACAGTATATTTCACCACCACGAACAGAGCACAATCGCCACCCTCCCGGCACTATATAAATTCCGGCGTGCCCGCGCACAGAAGCAGGCTCGACTCAACCCAAAAGCACAGAGCTAGACTGGCGCAGTGGTTCGAACTCGTGGAAGCAAGCGCAGCTCACAGGCACTACCCACCTCCGAGGCGAGGCGAGGAGAACCAAGATGGAGTCGTTGATGGCAGCTGCGGCTGCCGGGGTGGAGCCGTTCCCGTCGGTGGACAAATGCGACGCGTCGGGGCGCGGCTCGCACGCCGTGGCAGCTGACCTCGACGGGACGCTGCTGCGGTCTCGCAGCACGTTCCCGTACTACGCGCTGGTGGCGTTCGAGACTGGTGGGTGGCTGCGGCTCCTGCTCCTGCTTCTCCTCGCGCCGTTAGCCACCCTGCTGGGGATCGCCGCATCGGAGGCTGCAGCTGTCCGAGTGCTCGTTTTCGCGGCGACGGCGGGAGCGCGGGTGTCGTCCATCGAGTCCGCGGCGCAGGCCGTGCTGCCGCGGTTCTACGCCGCGGACGTGCACCCGGGCGCGTGGAGGGTGTTCTTGGCGTGTTCCAGGCGCCGCGTCGTCCTCACCTCCACGCCGCGGATCATGGCGGAGCCGTTCCTGAGAGAGTGCCTCGGAGCCGACGCCGTGGCGGGCACCGAGCTCGCCACGTGGCGCGGCCGCGCCACAGGGATGGTGCATCCGCGCCGCGGCGTGCTCGTCGGGCGACGCAAGGCCGAGGCGCTGCATGAGATATTTGGCGAGGATGGCGACGTGCCGGACGTTGGCCTCGGTGACCACCGGTCCGATTACCCCTTCATGTGCCAATGCAAGGTTAGCCCCTAGCTGGTAATTATCTCTTAATTACTCCTTCCATAGTGTAATTCTCGGTAGCATCCCCACTAGTATCAGAATCAAAAAAAATCGAGAGTACCCAAATTGGGTAACATATTTTTACAGACGAGAGCAAATATGTTACAAGGGTAAGCGCATTGCGAACAACAGTCTAATAACACTCCATACCTATCAGAATCAACTTTGGTTTAGCTGCAAGAAGTGATTTCAGAATCAACTTTGGTTTAGCTGCAAGAAGTGATTTTTTTAGTGGACGTACATGTACTGTACAGTACGTTCACTACCTAAGTGGTTAATTAATGTTCGAGAAAAACTCCACGGTGCAAATTCGTTGCCGCGTTTGAAACAGAGTTGGCAATTTTAAGGCGACGGTACATATATTGGCGCCATGCCTGCGTCGCTGCCATATCAAAAGTGCGAAGCGAGTCCATGCTGTACGCATCACGCATGTGTAGTAGGGGTGTACGGTGTCAGGCTCAGCTCTATAATATGCATGTGCAATATTAATTTATAGACTGTTGGTGCAAAATGGCGCCGGAGAAGAATATGGTCCATGATCGGCCCACACTGCCGTACGTAAAAACTACTTCTTGATTTGCTTGCTGCATAAGTGGCCCAAAAGTATAAGAACTACTACTTCCAATCGCCGTAAAACTACTCATTCTTGATTACACTGTGCCAAATGCGTAGTGGAAAAAAAATTGTCTCGAGCGTGGATTAAGTAAGGTGATTGATCTACAACAGAGCCTAGGTTAGGCTCAAAATTAGTTACTTACCAACTATCACTATTGTGCACTAACAGATGCACTAAGATTACACGCAAACAGTAAGGTTGGTTGGATCACATCTTGGCTCACATGCCCGCTGTTATGAGCGTGCTGGTCAAGGACCCGACACGGCTTTGCTTGCCCCTACCTACGCGCTACGCAACATTGATTGATAAAGAAAAGCTACGGCAGTATCAATTACATTTAAACGGCCAGTGTACCTGGTAGGTTGGTAGGTAGTAAGTCCGTAAGTGGTGGTTTTGATTTACTACTCCTGTAGTACGAGTAACTTTATTGTTCAAAAAATAAAAAGGTAGAAGAAAATTAAAGATTGTACGTACTCCTACTAGATAGCAAGTAAGAACAAGATACAGTTAGGACACACATACGATTAGCGCTTGGTGCACCTAGTTGGGATAGAACAAGGTTAAATCTAAAGACTGGTAGATAGTGCTTGCCCACAAGTTACAACATCATATTTAACGGCACCACACGACACGAAATACTTTTCCTACGGAAGAAGAAGAAGAAGAAAATATTAGTCATGAGATAGCTATAGGTACTGCTCACTACGATCAAAAAAAGTGTTTCACTTTCAAACTGAAGTTAGTTCAAAACTGCGAAATCATAGGTGGTACGTGTTTTGCAGTTAAGCCAAAATAGTTGTACGGCCGGGACAGACATGAAGCATGATGGCGTCCTAGTTGCACGTGATTAACGCATTTTAGTGCGTACTGCACGAGTACAAAAAAATGATGTATTTAGAACTACAAGTATTTTTGGACAGAGTGAGTATTTAACAGTAATCTTGAGCATCTTTTAACTGTGGAATTGATTAACATGGCGGGGGCGTCGCTCGCGTGTGTGGCAGGAAGCGTACATCGTACCGTCGGCGCCGGTGGAGGCCATTAGCATGGACCAGCTGCGGAGGCAGGTCATCTTCCACGACGGCCGCCTGGCGCTCCGCCCGACGCCGCTGGCTGCGCTGCTGACCGTGATTTGGTGCCCAGCGGGCTTCGTCCTCGCGTGCCTCCGCATCGCCGCGGGGGCGCTGCTGCCCATGCCCTGGGTCTACTACGCCTTCTGGGCGCTCGGCGTGCGCGTCGTGGTCAAAGGCAGCCCGCCGCCGCGCGCCGGGAGCACGGCGGGCCGCACCGGGGTGCTCTTCGCCTGCTCACACCGCACGCTGCTGGACCCCATTTTCCTCTCGGCGGCGCTTGGACGGCCCGTGGCGGCCGTCACCTACTCACTGTCAAGGCTGTCTGAGATGCTCTCGCCGATCCGGACCGTGCGCCTGAGCCGCAACCGCGCCACCGACGCGGCCATGATCACGAGGCTCCTGCAGGAGGGCGACCTCGCCATCTGTCCCGAGGGGACGACGTCCCGAGAGCCGTTCCTGCTCCGGTTCTCGGCGCTCTTCGCGGAGCTCACCGACGAGGTGGTCCCCGTGGCGATGGAGAGCCGGATGGGCATGTTCCATGGCACCACGGCGAGGGGGTGGAAGGGGATGGACCCCTTCTACTTCTTCATGAACCCCAGCCCGGTGTACACCGTCACGTTCCTGAGCAAGCTGCCGTCGGAGCTCACCTGCAGCAGCGGCGGCAGGCCCAGCCACGAGGTGGCCAACTACATCCAGACGCTCATTGCTTCCACGCTGTCCTACCAGTGCACCAGCCTCACCAGGAAGGACAAGTACCGGGCCCTCGCCGGCAACGACGGCATCGTGGAGGTCAAGCCGATGAACAAAGCACACTAGCTAAATGTTGCTTGCCCCGTGGCTAATTCTGGCGTTTTACCATATCCATATTTAATTATTTGATTTGCTCGTGTGGATGTGCATATGCACCGGCAGTAATTATCTTCTCCTCTTTGATTATTACTCCATTTGTGATCTTCCCCGTGGCTGATTCTTGTGTTTTACCATAACCATTGCACCAGCTGGGAGTTGAATGCACTTTTACTACACAAACTGAGAAAAGGAATAGATGAGAAATTGGGGGACAGTAAATTATTCTTGCTCGTGTCAGCAACGTGCACATCCACCTGCAGGCAACAGCTCCGGACATATTATAAAAGCAAAGGTTGGTAGATTCCGTCCCACTCAGCGAACCAACAGCTCAGCAAGTAAAGACCACGTCAGGAAGATAAGATCAGATCAGATCGTTTTCTTTTCCAACTTGTTTTCTTGTCCCGCTAGAACAACACATGGTAGTACAACGTTGAGGTCAACCCTAAAAAGAAGTACAACGTTGAGGTCCAAGCAGACAACACTAACCCAAGGGAACAAGATTGCTCGATCCATCGTCATTAATTTGATTGCTCGGCTAAAACGGTTATCTGCGCCGACGAACGCCAGCTGCCCGATGCAGCGAGCCGGGACCGTCCGATCCGGCACTCAACCCCGACTCGTTCTTCTATCTCCGGTCAAAGATTGCAGAAAAAACGCCCCCACCCCGCAGCCAATATTCCTCCTTTCCGCCGTTGTGTGTGCCCTCCCAGCGAGCTCGCCGCTCCCTCCCCCCACCCCACCACCCTCCTCCCGATGCTGCTCACGGCTCGCTTCACCAATGGCAAACAGGCAACGCCGGAGTCCCGTCACCACGTACCGGCTCCACCATCGCTTGTGCCAGTTGTAACTTTGCGCTGAGCGGTTGCAGCAAAAAAATAGGTGCCCGCGTGGGATGCTTTCTAGCACCGCCTGGTCACCGATGTAGCAAGAAAACGATGCAACCAGCTGAAACGAAAGTTGCAACCGGCGATCAAAAAAGATGCTACGAGCTAGCTGGAACCGGCGATTAAAAATACTAGAACTGGTGTTTGGAAAAGATGCAATCGGCTTGTCGAAAAGCTGCAACCGGCGATCCGGAAAGCTACTGCCGGCGATCAAAAAAGATGCAAACAAGTTGAACAAAAGCTGGAACCTGTGATTAAAAATGCTGGAACTGGTGATTGGAAAAGATGCAATCGGCTTGTAAAAAAGCTGCAACCATTGATTTGAACTGGTAATGCAAAGGACATGGTCATGGGTTGTAGCAAATTTTGACACGGCTGTAGCAAAAAATAGATGATGGCTGTGGTGACCGGCGAGCCCTGATGCTCTGCCAACAGGAGGTTGTAGCTCGCGGCGTTGCCGGTTACAGCTCCCCACGACGAGGTTGCAACTTCTGGCGCCAGTCGTCCCCGCAACCGGCGACCGTGGGCGTCGCCGTTGCAGCTCGCCACGCAGTGGCCGTCAGCAAGCCACCATCCTCATCATAGCTCACAACAGCAACGGAGGCTTGGGCTGCCGCACTCAAGGGAAGGAGCAAGGGAGGGATGGAGGGAGCTGGGGAGGCGGAGATGGACAGGAAGCAACATATGTGGAGATAGAAGGTGGGGATGGAAGGAGCAGCAGCATGTGCGTCGAAGGGGAACGAGTGGTCAGCGATGACGAACGAGAAAGGATAAGGTCACGACGAGCGGTGCGTATGGTAGCTGCGCTAGGCGAGCGAGCGGTGTAACCGGCTGAGCGTTCGGCCGGTCCGTCGTTTCTAAACGTTTTCCTTCTTGTAAGAAAGATAAGATGATACTCCCTTCCGTCCCAAAATAAATGACTCAACTTTATACTAATTATACTAACTTTAGTACAAAGGTACTCCCTCCGTAAACTAATATAAGAGCATTTAGATCACTATTTTAGTTATGTAAACACTCTTATATTAGTTTACAGAGGAGTAGATCTTAAATTTAATTCCATTCCAGGTCACACATGTTATCTATGAGCAGTCACACACACACAGACACACCCTGGACCTGGTACTGGGCCAATAATTTATCGATGCCGTGTGACGACGGTGGATGGGTGGATTAACAATTAACTTAGAGATCTCATTAACTTACTGCGCGCAGACGTTGCAGCTCTTCCTGCAGAAACCAGGGGCTTCCTTGGTGCCCACCATATAGTTGGGGTTCTTGGCGCACTCCCCAACGGCAGCCCACTGCGAGCAGAGGACATTATCGTCCTCGCACCCGTCACGGGAGCCTCCCTGCTTGCCCGAGTTTTCGAAGGACCTCACATGGATCCATTTCGTGGCGGACCACTTCTGGCCTTCGATGACGGGGCAGCTCCCGTGCAAACTGTCAGGGTCTGTCGTTGCATCAGGGTGGAGGCTGAAGAACAGCAGGGCGTCACCTTTTACGGGCTTTACTGCATAGGACAACCAACAATTTAAGTTTCACAATAACGTCAATTGCCATTGTATACGGAACCAGTAAGATATGCAAAATTAAGATGCATATCCAAGAACTAAGCTCTACTGAGCAATGTTCAAGAAATCGTTAACTGGTAGCTGCTCGGTCGATTTAGGAGTAGCGATTAATCGATGAATCGGCCTATTAACTGGATTAATCGGTCGACCATTAATTGGTAGGTTAAATAGGAACTTGCCAAAATATATCCAGAATTTTTTACGAATTATAACATACTCTTGTGCTCCCAGCTATGTATTATACCAAAACATGCTGCCATACACATATAAAAAGCATAGAGATGAGGTAAAATTATTAAGCCTAGCTACTAAGGAGCGGCATGGGGCTGGAAGGGGTTACGAGCCAAAAAATATTGGGCTTTGTTTACCCACCCATTAATGGGCACGCGGGGATTAATCGGCATGACAACTGATTAATCGGTCTAACTGGCCAATTAATCGGTCTGACAAGTTAACGCAGCGAATATGTGCTATTTGATTCGACCATGCCATGAGTAGTGATTAATTGGCCTGTTAACTGATTAATCGGATGAATTCTTGAATAATGCTACTGAGTACTGAAGCTATCACAAAAAAAAGGGTTCAGAGGTAATATGGTGTACAAGGATCTCAAAAGTACTTCGGTATCTTTAGAGCCTGTCGACCATACCTGCATATCCATTTTTAGCACACTCAGATGCCGTCTCATCCTTGTGTTGTGTTAACTTCCCCTGCAGAATATCTGAATTAGTGCATGGGATACCTGAGGAAGTTTTTTTTTTAATAGATGCCAAGAAAGTCAGGAAGGAAAGAACAAGGAAATTACCTCTGCGTTAGGGAAGATGGTCTCTCCACCCTTCTCAATGTTAGACAGGTACATGAGCACTGTTGCTATTCGGTGACCACCGAGAGCTTGGTTATTTTTGTCATGGAAGTAATCATAGTGTGGCTCATACTTCTCACCATTCTTATAGTGTAATATTTGAATGGATTCGCCATTCTCTGAACATGGAAAGAATAATTGATATAATATTACAAACTTTTGAGAAAAACAGAAAAAGCAAGATGAAAAGGTTAGATTAAATCAAAGTACCCGACGGAAGGAAAGTCCAAGCAGCAATCCTCTCCTCTATCCTTGCTACTACTTCATCCTGCCAAATGATTGTTTTAGTTAAAATGTTTTTTTGCAGGGTTAACATATTATTTTAGTTAAAATATGATGTTTGTTAGTGCATCTAGTGTCCCCTGATGGTTTTTGATGATTCATAACAAACACTTAAGGGACTAAAGTGTTTGTTATGTATACACGGATTGTAGTCCCTGAAGAAATGATTTAACCAAAGTGTGTTGTTCAATAATGTTGAAGGATTTGGTCTGCCGCTTGAAAGAAAAACTGTAGTGAAGCTTTTGTTTCTAGTTCTTCTGTTGCTTCTTCATTTGAGTCATAGGGCAAACCGTAGTATTCAGAGGGGGGGTTGGATATCGTGTCAAGAAGGTGAATCTTGTTTCATGCTCACTTAGAGCAACTCTAACTGAGACTCCGGATCTTGTTTGACGCATCCGGGTGGCCCCTACTCCGCCCCCATATGTCCCGAACCAATAAAAAAACACCACCCAACCGGACCCCCCAAACCAGCACATATGTTTGGGCTGTATAGCACCCCTCAAACCCAGACGATATGAGGAGCGGATTTTGGGCTGCCGGAGGCGTCCACCACGTCGGATCCAAAACACGGCCAGACCCTAAATCTCCAAATCGTCCCCAACCCTCGCCCGACCCGCCCTCTTCCTCTGTCCTGCTGCCCCGTCCCCAACCCGCAGCGCTGCCACCACGGTCCCCAAACCCCTCTCAGCCGTCCTTGCCGCCCCGGTACGTCATACTCCGCCGGACATACACCTCACCAGCCATGTGTTCGACAAAATGTCCGAGCTGTTTTTTGAGATTCTTTTGCTCATTTGTAGGCAAGCGATGGATCTCGGATGATGATTTTGATTACAAGGAGCTTGATGACTATATATTAGAAGAATTCATCGATTTGTCCAATTAGACATTGATGACAACGAAAATGCTGACATAACTATGATGATGAACATCCAAGAAGAAATGAAGAAAGAAGAGCATGTTCTCAACTTCAAGGGTTCGATAAAGGGTCGGATAGCTGCTGCCCATGATAGGATAACTGGCGCACAGAGTCTCTACAATGACTAATTTAAAAAAATACAGGTATCTCATTAGGGGGGGGG